>JAIPRK010000432.1:41525-206999 GCA_025469195.1 Chaitophorus viminalis
TGTTTATACGAGTACATTTATAATAATGTTAATATTGGAATCGTACGTCCGTCTGTACGTATATTGTCTACCAACACGACATCGACCGACGACCACCCACCCACCCACCAAAAAAGTAATGAGACCCGGGTCTCATAGAACCCTTGTCACGCCGCCGCTGCAGTGTGCTATTTCCCTACACGGAAATTTTTTCGAAAATAATTTTTTTTTTTATATATATATTTATCTATCGGGAAAACATCTTGGATCACTTTGTATGTACATATCCTGTCGTACTTTTTACACCCGAAGCCTATATGAATTAATTCGCTCATAGAACTCTCGCAGGAAAGACGTATTTGTACTATACAGACATCATTAAATGATTGTTCAGCAAACTTCATTGGTCACCAACACGTACGCGTCCACATCTGATAACGCAGCAATACTATTATCAAAAATTATCTCATCACTACGATAATATTCACTTAGAAATTCACAGATAATTGAATTTTCTTCTTATTATTTTCGAATTTTTTTAACGTCACCTGAGGTGTGACGTTAAAATACTATATGGGGTATACGTTGTTTTTGCGTACTCGCGATAATAAATTCTGCTCACACACGTTCTGTCTTTCAGAACAAGGTCTGTTCGGCATGCACCGCGCGATGCATTTTACCCAGGAGCATTAATTTTATTGTTGTACACCAAACGAGTCTATATTGTATAATAAATAAACAATGTGTATAGGTATTACGTATAGTATGCAAACGCGATCTGAATCATAATTTTCCGTGCTAACGGCGTGTTTACAAAATTATAATCGTCTGTCTATATCCATATATATATATATATATACTTGCGCTTATTTTATCAATTGTGTAACTGTTCTAGTGTAATTATACCGCTTTGCGTGCAGATTTAATCGCGTGAGATATTGCACGTTTCGACAAATACATATTTTTGAACAAAAATATTATTAAATTAAAATCGAAACAGACCTTGCAAGTATAAAATATACACTACATATACATATACTCAGTAAACATAAAGCACATCATATCAGCATAATTCATCATATATCTGCATATAGTGTATGTCGCGGATGTGGTTTTAAAAATTTTATGATTCATATTTTCGTGTCAAATGAGGTAAACTGCACTATACTGCATTTAGTCATAACAAAACTGAAAAGGAAACAAGTTCCGCTATGTATATTATATTCTTCACACTGTAGGTAGGTATTATATGGTAAAGCTATGAATAACCATCGCCGTACGTTGCGAAATAAAAAACCTGCAGCAGTTCGTATAGCAACGTCTTTGTCGATTGTCTGCGAAGGACATATTATAGTAGCAGGCGATTGTTTTACACGAATTATTTAGACACAAAATTGAAAGTATAACGGATTCCTGAGATTATGAAATGAAAGCTGTTGAAATAGCTGCGAAGGCTGTTTGCATGTCTTGACCGGGTTTAAAAAAAAATATTATACGTATATATATATATATATATACTCGACTAGACTTGCAGTAACCATTCACGTTGTCCAGGTAAAACTGTTTTGCATGATGTCGTGCCATATTGTCTTCGCGCGCGCGGGTGGTTCCGTGAGATTATTGTTATATTGTTAACGTAATTTACAAACGTAGTAAACCGCAATAATAATCGTACAACTTAAATAGCGGTAATTTATATTGTCTGTGAGCGTCTTTTATCTCGATCGTTTGGTTATTGTTGCGGTGAATACGACATTAGATTTTATACCGTGTATATATTTCACCTTGTACGCCACGTTATTTTATCTTCTGCAGTATACACGATATAATAACTGCTACTAATATTATGTACAGTAGATATTATATATAGTTTATTATATATAGTAGATACATTTTTCTGTACACTACGTAATATTGTATATTATGACGGTGTGATGATTTGCCAACATCCTAAAAGTGAATGTTACACCGGTTGTACAAACCATTATTCTAACCAACTATTCACGTACATTAATGTGGATCGTGTATTACCACTGCAGTATTCTTGAACGTATATAATACGATATTATGTCAATTGAAACAGCCAGGTGTATGGTTTATAAGGTACTTGGGATTTTTTGAAAATGCTAAACGGTTTAAAGTTTTAAGTATTTTGATACGTCTCCAAAAAAAAAAAAAACATTTATATGTATACATAAATATTATAATATGCAATATGCTACATACATAAAATGGAAATTATATGATGCGGATCGACCGTGACATATTTAGTTTTTCTTTGCGGATTTCATAACAGCATATATATTATAATAATATGTATTTTTTTAAACGTTCTAGTCGCGAATTTGTGCGTAGAGTAACGATTTTGTAAGGTTTCCGTTGCCGTTAATACGCACATTAATTAAACACACTGCAGTGCTTTTATGCACATGGCCACGACCAGACATTGTTATCCATATATTAAAATGCACCTATACTGCATACGGGGAAGAGGCGGGAGACGAATGCACCAGATAAAGGTGTTGCGGTCATCGACGTTTATCGTGCAGTACGTTTATTGCATATATACCGTGCAAAATAATAATAATTGTTCGCCACACCGGTGTGGGAGGCAAATGTGTCATATAACATATATATATATATATACACATACATGTATGTATACTAAAACGGAATCGTGTCAGCAACAGCTGCGCGTTGTAATCGCTCAGCCGGTGGTAGTGCGTATATAGGGTGATCGATTTCAGCGCGATTTGTGCGGACTCCACGTCGTCGTTTGGTGCGTCGCGCCACCACCGCTGTTTCAAGCCATCTTACCGCGTCGGCGGGGAATTAGAAACGATTAACGCCGCGGATTCTGTTGCTATATGCTGTTAAATTTCATTTTCACTATTGGTTTCAATATTTTTTGGTGTAGGACATAGGCACATAGATAATATATTTACTCGTTCCACAACCATAATCACATACAGGTACATTATTATGTTTAAAAAAGGTCTTGCCGGAGTCTTTTTCCGTAAAGTCAAAAAATTGGGTGGTGTAGGCAAAACCAATACGGACTTCAGTCTAATACCGTTTGCGGATGAGTATATGTATTAACTTTGTATTCTGCCTATAAGCGCGAACAAAGGATTACAATAAAAATACCGATGGTGTCGAAGGACTCGTCTGAAACCATATGTTTTCTATTATCACTAAATAACATAGAATTATGGTTTAATTATAATTAAAACAACATAAAATATGTTACAAACATGTTATGCTGCTGCGCACACACCGATCGGTAGCGTTTGCAAGACGCGTATATGATGTATTTATATACAAAACGGCGAGTTAATTTTTGCCGGATAAATTGTCATGGTACATAGGGCCACGAAGAAAACGCGTTTTTAAGATGAAACAACATTGTTGTCTGTAGCGTATACAAATGTAGCGGAAACAACGGAGACGACAAAAAAAAAAAAAATAAAATCGAAAACTAGAGCGAGCCATCGGAAGAAATTCGGTCATATTTGTAAGGCGTTTACTTTCGGTGCGACCGCGGTGCGTGGAGTGCGGTTAACGCAATAAATAATTATATTATTATTTTGCCGCGCGTTAAAAGCGAAGAAAAAAAAAATTGATTTTTTTTCTAAACGCGTCGCTGAAGCTTTACAACGATTTACAACGATTGTTAAATCACCCTGTATATATATTTATACACAGCGACATCACCGGAGAAGCACACGCACATTTGAGCGCGATTGTGTAACTAGATGTCGAGCGTCAGTGTGTGCGCGTGTTTTTTTTTTTTTTAAATACACCAGAGGAGGAGGCGTGTGCGAATATCCGTCCTGTGCACGGCGGCGTTGTAAAAGTGAAAGTACTACGACGACAGTGCTCGGACGTGAGCAGAGTGGTAGTTAGCAGCTATATTATAGTCGTGTAGCTTTTTTCGCTTCTATTTAAGTATGCCAAGGTTTACAACACACACACACACGCGCGCGCAATACATAAACTATATATAATAATAATGATAATAATAATGATATGCCACTGCTGCGTTGAAAATCGACGAGTGTCCCTATCCGGACATCTGAACACGTGAGATGGAAATGCGTCACGCGTTGCCCGTGTGTATATGGTACGTATATACGTGTGTATATTTAATAATACACACACGATTCTTCTCAATAAATGACGTGTATATGGAGCAGAAAAAAAAATGTTTATACATATTATACGTGTGTGTGCGTGTGCGTGTGTTTTGCGCGTTAATTTGAAGTAACGGCAGTGATAAGCGTTCAAGTATATATTGTATTATATACCACGTAGTCTCGTTGTCGTGATTTATGCAACAATATATGATGCCAGACAGCTAGACGAATATATTCGTTTAATTATAATCGTGTCCAATCAGTCCATATTGCTATGATTTTATACATTATTATTATGTCGATTTGCAAGCTGTTGTAAAATTAAACGCGTATTATTTAATTGATCGTGAAACTTGCGGAGACGTACTTCGTATACTTACTATATTATATATTCGTCTATAACAATGATGTTTTCCATTTTATTCTACGTGGTGTATATTATATAATATACGAAACGGAGTGAACCCTCTTGAATTGAACTCGGAAGTATCGGTACATGCTTATAATATATTACTGAAAATATTGAAGATTTACATACTATGTACAATTTATGTGGTACTATTTGAATATCGATTGCTCTTAAAACCGCATCGTACACTGGTTACAGCTGTTTAGAATATAATATCGAATTATCTGCGGAATTTTAAAAACCAACAAAATAAAGGGTGGGTTTCCAATTAACACGATTGATTCGAAATATTTTGATGATTTTATAC
This sequence comes from Chaitophorus viminalis, assembly GCA_025469195.1. NCBI lineage: Eukaryota > Metazoa > Arthropoda > Insecta > Hemiptera > Aphididae > Chaitophorus > Chaitophorus viminalis. The sequence goes on from JAIPRK010000432.1 coordinate 46,357, forward strand.
GTCCATTATATTATGATGATTGAAAAACACACTGTCAACCCGTAAAAGTAAAGTACTTATATAAAAATCAAAAAATTGTCCCGGTATTGGTAATAACTGCTAATAATTATATTCGTATACACACGTTGTTTTATTGCAGTCCCCGCGGGTATTTTTGATTGAGATTTTAATTGGGAGTGGTCTTATATTATATCCTTATAGGCTGATGTGTCTAGACTCTAGACCACACTTTGTACACGAACAATTCTTACCATATGAAATTTACATAAAAGAATCTTCGGCTTGTTATATATAAATTCAGTTTTTTTTTTCATATATGCAAATTTACGAGTCGTACGTACAATACATAATATATACGTATACTACAGCATTCGTTGTGTATTCAATTACAATATAAATTTAATATTTTCCACAGTTGTAGGATTTTTTTTTCTTAATACCAACGAATGTCTTTAACCGAAAGATATAATATGTGAATTTAATATTAATATATACCTATATAGTAGAGTCGGGAGTTCGCGTCACCACGCATATTATGCGTGTATATAGCAACTGCCGCCGCTACCAGACGAAATAGAATTATTATTGTGATAGATGCGGTCAATACCACGAATACAATATGCAGGTGTATGAAAAATCAACTTTATATAGGTGTATAAATATACATATTATCAATGTACACAACGACAATCTAAAAGAAAAATATTTCCAACGCAAAAATATAGATACTCGGACAGTGACATAATATTGTTTATAAGACTGCAGTATATTATATAGTTGTCAAGAACGACAATAGTTTACTGGTCTGTATACAATAATTCTGTAGGTAGTTATTTAAGTAAGTAATATTTTTTTCTGCTATATTGAACACGGAAAACTCAAGGAAATCAAAAACGTTAAAATAAAATCTATTTTATTCACAAGTTTATTTTTGTTATTTTCAGTTTTCATTAATATTTTAAAATAAATGATGTCACATCCTATAAGCCAGATAATGTAAATGTGGTTATAGCATACACCCATTTTTAGATTAGCACTAAATTCCTAATAGTTTCGAAAGTATAATAAGAAATAAGAATAGTTCAATAATCAATAATGTTTAGAGCAGCATTTATAATGAATACAGCAGATAGACTTGAAATACAATACTCGTTTTGAACATTTCCGGCCCCATGATTTAACTATAAACCTAAATATGTATAATAGTAAAATATGAGTTTTTTACTTGGAATATAAATGTGAACCTAAAATCTAGATCATCCGAGCAGATAATTTAAAATCATAATCTTGCTGAACCGTAAACTTATTATTATGTTTTTTTTTTTTTACAATATTAAAAACAATTTATTGTAACAAAACAACGAAATTATATACAGTGAAACAGTGTAACAATAAATTATTAACAATTTGAATCACATAAACTTTTTTCCGGTTATCTAACAGTTTTTATTTTCCGACGACTTTTATTTTTTTATTACATTTACTATATTATGTACCGATAACCCTGGAAATCAAATTTTCTTAGTTAAAGACAGTCAAGACAGACAAATATTAGTATAAAACTGAATATTGAACTTTAATTCAAGCACAATTAAGTATTACATAATATTATCTTATATATTTACTTTAAATAAAGCAAATGTTTTGTGGTTGAAGAGTTTTAAATGAGTTTATATTGAAATTAAATTATTCATTCTAAAAAGATCTGGATATATATGTATATTTAGTAGGTTATAATTCAACAAAATAAGTTTTGATAAAATAAATTACGACGAAAATTATGTATTTCTCGAAATCCATCTATTGCAATGTACAATATTAGTTATAAATTATTAAAATAACGATAGTTTAATATTTAGTACATTATATAATATATATAATGTATTAATAATGAAATATTTGTGAATATTAAATTGTATGTAAGAAAAAAAAACAATAACTAATAAAATAAAATCAACAACGATATTTTGATTATTAAACTATTTTTTTTTTTTAGATTCTGAACGGAGTGATGGAATCTATTGATTTTACAATGATGTGTGTATTTTTTTTTGTGCCTGACGACACCTTTTTTGACAGTAAAAATGCTTCGATTTTCTCAAACAGAAACTTTTCTGAAAGGAAAGTGAATGTAGATGGTACTTGGGCAAGTCAAAAATCCAACTTTTTTAATACTTTTTAAAAAAATCGAAAAAAACGATAAAAAAATTACAAAAAAAAACGGGAAATTTTATGCAAAATCACGTTTTTACAAACTACATTTTTTTTAAATGCTTTAACTCAAAAACGAAAAACCGCAACAACTTGAAATTTTCACTAAATTTTCATATTGGCATTTTCTATACGTGGTTATGTTTTCAAAGTATTTTGACAAATTTTGACTAATTTATGGACAATTTAAATATTTGATTTTTGTAAAAAATTTTTTTTTTAAACATCTATAAAATTTAATTGCCTGGCCGAAAACTCTCGAAAATTTAATACAAAGTTTATAATAAGTATAACTTATCGTAACTAAAAAATATCGGAAATCGTTTTACTCAAATTTTTTTACAAGCCCATAAAGCTCAAATTTGTATAAAATTTATCAAAATCACGATAATTTGCAAGTTATTTTGTAGATAAAAATTCATAAAATTTTTTCTGTTTATAACTAAAATTCAAAATTTTAACACTAAGATATCCATAAACTACTCTTCAAAAATCTTTAAAAAAATTTCTACCGGACATAGAGGAGAAAATTTTATGACCGTTTGAAATTTAAATTTTTACAAAATTGCATTAAATAGTGATTAATTCTCAAATGATTTTAAATATTTGTTATAATTCAAAAAGTATGAGTTGCAGAAACATGAAAGTTTTACCAGTTGTTAAGATAGGCATTTCCTCTATGTCATATTTTTTTCAAAATATTATATTGATTTTTAAGTCACTTATAGGCAATTAAAATATTCGAATTTTTTACAGTTTTTTTTTATAATCGTTGATAAAAAAAAGTTGAAAATTTAATAGAAGATTCCACACAAGTAGTTTTTATGATCATTCAAAAATCTTCAAAATCCATAGTCACATTTTTTTATAAGCATTTGAACAGCGAATATTGACATAAAATTACATGTAAAATATAATATTATAATATAATATGTAAAATTCTAGACTGACAAATCATATCAGTTTTTGAAATTTGCTCTGACTCAAAAACGAAAAACCGTAACAACTTGAAATTTTCACCAAATCTTTATATTGGTATTCTCTATATATGGTAACATTTTCGAAGTATTTTGACATATTTTGAATTATTTATAGATAATTTAAATTTTCGATTTTTGTAAGTTTTTTTTTTTGAAATATCTATAAAATTTATTTGGCTATCCAAAAACTCTTGAAAATTTAATACAAAATTTATTATAAGTTATACTAATTGTAACTAAAAAATATCAGAGATTGTTTCACTCAAATTTTTTTTAAGAGCCCATAAAGTTAAAATTTGTATTAAATATGTTAAAATCGCAATAATTTGCAAGTTATTTTGTAGTTGAAAATTCATAAAACTTTTTTTGTCTATAACTAAGGTTAAAAATTTTAACATTAGGTTGTCCATAAAGAAATCTTCAAAAATATATTAAAAAAATTTCTACCGTACTTAAAGGAAAAAATGTTATGACTGAAATTTAAATTTTTACGAAATTGCATACTATTGCAGTATATTTCAATTTAAATATAAAATACTATATTATTATATACCCATTTTAGACCAACATATTAACTCCGTTCAAAATCGTTATTCGTATACAATGATAACTATCATTGCATTCAAATTTAACAAATCCATTGTAATAATGACCTATCCTATAAACGAGGTGCACTCTACCTCCAACTGTACAGCAGAGCAAGGCTCATCCGTTTTTTATATTGAAGTCTGTCGTTTGTATATCTAAGATTAAAAAATAATTTTTTTCGCATTGGAATAGAAAATATACTTGGTATACTTGTTATTATTTTAAATTTTAAAACAAATGAATACTTTAAAGAAAACCATAACTTAAAAAAAGAAAAATTATGTTATTCTTAAAATTCTGAAAGAGATAGAAAATATTGTGGCAGAAATAGATAAATAGATACTAGAAAGTCACCCATATGATATATATCACAATAAATTTTACAACACAATGTTTTATTACATTAATTAAATAGCCAATAGAATCATAATACTGTATTATGCATAGTATCAAAGTGTGGTAAAATTGGTGCATTTAATTGGCTTCTAATAAACGTGATATAACTTGACAACACATGTTGACACGTGTGAAGAACATGAAACTTTATAGTCACATGATCAAAATTTTACAGATTAAACTACGTCAATGATGAATATCAAAACATTTATTTTTGATAAAAAATAAAATTAAACTTTATATAAGTACTTATTGTTCTCTCAGCTGGCTCCTGAATGGAAAAGCCAAAGATTTTGATAACAGAAAAAATAAAAAATTTATAATTATATAATAATTATATGAAATGTTAATTTATATATTTTATTACTAGTGAGTAACGAAGCCGCGCAAACGATACATCTTCCAGACTATATTTATACAAACAAGATTAAAATGTTGATTATTTTATATTTGTAAAAAATGTAATTTTTTGGCACATACTCTATGTTCTAGATGAGCCACATATAAATGTGAGCTCGCCAAATAACCTACGCACGTGTGAAATTATTATACACCAACATTTTTACACACAAATATTTAATGAAGTATTATTTTTGATATGCTCCATCCCCGACCCCTACAAAAAATGTACATAAAAAAAAATTATTTAATGTGTTTCTGACGTAAATGGTTTTATGACATTTCTTTGAAATATTTATTGCAATACGCACTATTTTATTCGAGCATTTTTCCGAAGAATATTTTACATGGCAAATAGCAATGTATGAAAAAAGCAAATTTGCCGTACAATCCAAACATGACGACACAGTTTGTTGAACTCATTTTCAAACTGGGCTCATATATAGGACGGGCCTTTGACGTGCGAAAGTTACCCGCACACAAGTGGTCAGGATAAGGTACGAGAGAAATATTATCACTGATTATACAAACCAAATTTGATTTCCTTATAAAATAGAATGTAGACCGATCAAATTACATTAAAATAAAAGGTTTTCTGTATGCACATTATTTTCGCAGTTAATCGTTTATGCGCGTGTACATAAAGTATCTATTATATATTATGACGTTATTAACACACTAACGTCTAACACGTTATTGCAGCTGCAGCAAAGAGTTTTTTTATAGACACAATAAAATATAATAAATATCGATAAAATATTTATCAATGTACTATGCCCATGGATTACGTTTATCTGACTTTAATACTGTACAAATGATATAATATTCGTATTAGTGAAATTTAATGAAATCCACGTTTTCTATATGGTAGTTTGTTCTATAGGCTTCGTACATCAAATTTTGTAAAAAAGAAAAAACTCTAAAAGTGATAGGTACTTACTAAACCAACATAATATATTATTATCAATAATCGATTACGTAGCGTAATATACGCTATTGATTTCCATAATATGTCATCGCATAGTCATGCGTATACTAAGGGCACCGCAGCTGTCGTTGGTAAAATATAATATGTAATTTACTCAAAAAATACGGGACACCATTTAATCGTGACATTTCAACGATTACGTATACGGTTGAACGAATATTCGGTCGGCGCATGGGATAAAACAAAGGAAAAAAATGTCACCACGTCTACTGTGGCCGGGAGGGGGAAAGGGCTGAGATATTATGAGGACCTCATCGGATACGTGAATGCATATGTATTATGCATATGTTTGTATATATATATATATACATCACGACGTATTATAATATTTGAATCCCGCCGCCGCCACTGTTAGGGATTGTGCGACGACGGTGAGGTGTAGCAGTCGGATAGACCGGTCGCGCCGGGCACGTGCTTCGGCAAATCGAAGGGATGACGGCCGCGAAATGGGTCAAAGCAGAAGGGCGTGGGGTATACGCGCGCGCTCTCGTATAATACGTGTACATATATACGTAGACAAATGAGCGGCGTGGCGCCCGGCAATTATATCGACGTTCCCTCAGATTCAAGGTCATCGACGTACCCTTCCGCCCACCGGTGGCGACGATGAGGAGATACAGCAGAGAGGTTGTAAGTGTTCGTCGCATGTTACCATGGTAATAGACGTATGGCAACGCTCTCTCTCTGACCCTGAAGTCAACACTTTTTATTCGTAAATGCTTTCGTTTGGTAAAAGAATCGTTGATGCCGACCGTGGTGTCACCTTTCACCTACCCCTAACAATTTTCTTCCAACCGTTATCTTTCCCTGTGCTAATTATACCAACAGCTATTATACTATACATATATACGCGCGTGCACGTACTATGTAGTATTGTTCACTGATGACGCACATTAAAAATTATTTATTAAATTTTCAATTTTGATAGTAAGAATATACGACCTAGTGTAGATGGTATAACGCAATTCATAAAATAAAACAATTTTGTTGTGAACAATAAGGAACAGAACTTACCCTTAAGCCTCAATATTTTATTAAAACGATTATTAGACGGTTATACTATCGAAGAAAACTTACATAAATATACTTTAGCTATAATTAACTCATTTAAGTAGTTTCTGTCTTAGGATAAATAACTTTTTGTTTATCCTAATAGGATTGAATATTCAATTTAATTTTTTTGAACTGCTACAATGATAATGAACCAAGATATTGCTTTTAATTTATTCTTCAGCCATGGAACGAGGTATACAGTATTTAATAGAGTATTATGTAAGTAAACATTTGGGGAATTATTATGATATATGAACACATGGCCATAATAAAGTAAATTTGAAAATATAATAATATCACATTACTTTGTAACTTTTACGTAAACAAGTATTATTAGTTTGCATAGTAAACTTAGTGAACACAAAAACAGGTTTCAAAGTTTCATGAAAAATATCTGAAACATCTAACATACTGTAAATAGAAAAGGTATAATTTTGAAATAATATTAGTGTTAATGTAATATTAAGGATTCTCGAAATAATTTTTAACAAATATGAAGATATTTAAAGTATATAAGTTGGTATTTACATTTATAACGTAACTGAAAACTTCAGAATCTATGTAAAAATGGTGGAACTATAGGTATGTATGTATAGTGTATATAAATGATATGAAAAACAAACAATTTTATTAATATCTTACAACAAAATAACTTAATTAATAAATTTATCCATTTATTTACAAGGCAATAACAAATAGAAAATTTTTAAAAATCCAGTTAAAATGTAAAACTTTCTAATAATTTCTTAAAATACATACTAATCTGTTATAATATTCCATTTCATTTAGGAGAATTATTTAAACAGGAATTTAAATTTAATTTATGTATATGATGTAGTAACGTATATTTATACCCACGTACATTTATTGAAAGAAAAAAATAATCTCACTGAGTCCATCGTATAACAATTTATTGTTCATGAAACATCTTATGAAACACTTGACCACGACTACATTAGTCAAATAATAAAAAAAAAGACTGATTGCGAATTATATTGCGATATTTAACATGGAGAGTGAAGAAGCGAGAAACGTGTGGAGTGGCAATGTTCCATATTTTATGCACAAGTAAGAACTGTGTTGAATTTGCCTCCTCTTGTACTTCAAACCAATTTATTCACTCTAATAACATTGATTCTACTTCTAAGTGGCCATATTGTCGGTTTTAGGTCAAGCGATGATTCTTCAACATCGACATCAACTTATTCTTCAACAGCACTGTCATTAAAAATAATTTGATCATCATTAAGCATTTTATATCATCCACCCTGTTTATCTCCTTCTAACCAATCAGTTACTTCTTTCGTCAATATTATTTCACTGTTCACAGTCCATTGTTGCAAAATGGCACAATTTCGTCTACACTAATAGCGTCTACCCTTTCTTCAGATTATTCATACGGTATTATTTTGAGCCAGTATAATTTATTCCATTTATTCAGGTTTGACAAATCAACCCATGGTAATATTGAAAGTAGCATCTTTTATGTTGTTGCTTTTCCAAAATTCTTTAATATCTATGTAGTATCGTTAGATAACAACACATTTTCGATAAAACCTTTTCCATAATAGCGCTTTAAATTCACTATTATGCCCTGGTCTATAAGTCAGATAATAGGGGTGAATACGCAAAATGAGAGAAAGAGGTATGTTATCTTTCCATGATCAATTTTCCATAGGGATATATTGGGATACTACCTGTAAAGTATAAGTAGCAGAGTTTTCTGTTTTTTGACGAGATGAAATTTTACCGCAACATTTGAAATCAATCCGATAATGTCGTTGTTTACCAAACATTTTTTTATGCATAATATTTCACGAGCAGTGCATTAATATTTTCAAATGTACGTGGTTTTCGGATTTTTCAATCACCTACAAAGGTAATCTATGATTACCGGTTACATTTGCACAGACTGTTGCAGTGATTTGCTGTTTTTTTACCAAAATTCGGAACTGTTTTTTCCGAAAATGATATTTTTTTGGAAAAATTTTCCAAATGAGTTCAGTTTCGTCACATTTTTTAACTTTTTATCTAACAAGTTAGATAAAAATTTTAACCTAACAAGTTGATCAAATTGAGTTTTTAATTTAAATTGTTTCTTGAATTCAGAAATGATTACAATAGTTGTACTAGTTTCTCTCCAGTAATATCTAGTTGCCAAATGCCATGAAGAAATATAAACATATCAAACCATCCATGGCTTGCTTTGAAGTTTGAATCTCTATTTAATTTTTTATCATGTAGTCAAGTTGCTCATATTTTGCTAGTTACATAGTTTTACAAATTTTTACATCCCCTTCGTAGCTTTGCATTTCCGATACATGTTGCTTAATTTTTTCAATAATTTATATAGATGATTTATATTGACTATTGATGGCAGTTTTATGTTTCCTCAAATGTTTAATGATTTAGAGATTTTTATTAAATCTTAATACACAACCAATTTCCGCTTTTCTGTTATTTTGAAACACGACACAGTAAAACTAAATTAATTACAAAACACTGATTCGCATATATAGGATACTCGTCAGTCACTAATCAAATTTGATTATACAATTTTTAGATTCTGAACGGAGTGATGGAATCTATTGATTTTACAATGATGTGTGTTTTTTTTTTTTTGTGTCTGACGACAACTTTTATTGCAGTAAAAATGCTTTGATTTGCTTATACAGCAACTTTTTTGAAAGGAAAGTGAATGTAGATGGTACTTGGGCAAGTCAAAAATCCAACTTTTCAAATACTTTTTGCAAAAATCGAAAAAAATGTTAAAAAAATTACGAAAAAACGGGAAATTTTACGCAAAATCACGTTTTTACAAACTACATTTTTTTAAAATGCTTTAACTCAAAAACGAAAAACCGCAACTACTTGAAATTTTCACCAAATCTTTATATTAGTGTTCTATATATATGGTTAAGTTTTCAAACTATTTTGACATATTTTGACTTATTTATAGACAATTTAAATTTTTGATTTTTGTAAATTTTTTTTTTTTAAACACCTATAAAATTTAATTGCCTGGCCGAAAACTCTCGAAAATTTAATAAAAGGTTTATAATAAGCTTAACTTACCTTAACTAGAAAATATTGGAGATCGTTTCACTCAAATTTTATTTATAAGCCCATAAAGCTCAAATTTGTATAAAATTTGTCAAAATCACGATAATTTGCAAGTTATTTTGTAGATAAAAATTCAAAAATTTTTTCTGTTTATACTTAAGGTTCAAAATTTTGACACTAGTTTGTCCATAAGCTAATCTTCAAAAATATATAAAAAAATTTCTACCGGACCAAAAGTAAAAAATTTTATGACCTTTTGAAATTTAAATTTTTACGAAATTGCATACTGTTGCATAATATTTCAATTTAAATATAAAATACTATATTATAATATACCCATTTTACACCAAAATATCATCTCCGTTCACAATCGTTATTCGTATACAATGATACCTATCATTGTATTTAAATTTAACAAATCCATTGGAATGACCTATTCTATGAACGAGGTGCACTCCACCCCCAACTGTACAGCATAGCGAGGCCCATCCGGTTTTTTTTTTAATTAATATTTCAAAAATATCTTAGAAAAATTGAAAATTGAAATTGTCTATACATAGGTCAAAAAATTTTAAAATACCTTGAAACTTAACCATTTATAGAAATTGCCAATATAAATATTTGGTAGAAATTTCAAATATTGGTGATTTTTCGTTTTTGAGTTAGAGCATTTTAAAAAAATGTATTTTGTCTAAAAGTGTTTTTTTGCGTAACATTTCCAGTCTTTTTGTAATTTTTTTATCGTTTTTTTCGAGGTTTTCAAAATACCTTTTAAAAGTTTGATTTTTAATTTGCCAATATACCATTTAAATTCATTTTCCTTTCAGAAAAGTCGCTGTATAAAAAAATCATAGCATTTTTATTGCCCCAAAATGTGATTACAGACACAAAAAAACAAAAAAAAATTAAAAAAAACAAACATCATTGTAAAACCAATAGATTCCATCTCTCCGTTCAGAATTTAAAAACACACATAAACTAATAAAAAACTAAAAGTAAAACTAATAGATTCCATCACTTCGTTCAGAATCCAAAGTAAATCATTACGATTTTCATTTTGTTCTTATACAATTTTTCAATTTTTCCAAAAAATGTAGGCATAAATTGTCCATTTATGAAACTGGCCCCTTTAACAATTTATAAGACCGGCCCACCGGGCTTCGTCCGGTAGCCCGGTGGGCCAGTCCAACCCTGGTAACGGAGTTTATCACCATTGCCTGCATAAACTTTTTTTTCACGATGACGGATAACAAGAAGGTGACAATTAATCGAGTTTCTAATGTAATAATAAAATATTATAATAGTATAAATTGTTATAATACTAATAAATTCGTATTTTCGGCTTAAGAAATTCTTCTATCATCATAATTAGTTCAAATATTTATACTATGTTAACAATACTATTACATAACATGGTAAAATCGTTATTATAATAATAGTGTAAAAATATTAAATTATAAAATCATCCCTAAATAAATAGTTTGCAATAAAGATGAACTCAGTTAGATTATTTAAATTTAAAATATTAAATTCCCTACAGAAAATATGATACTGTCGGGCCGAAAGGATAAATTAGTGAGGTCGGATGTCATATCAAGTCATGTGTAGACATGTCATCTGAATAACATACAGTCCGGTCTTGTGGGATGTCCGAGCCATCTGACTACCTTACAAACTGTAAACTATACAACACTACTACACTAATGAAAATATAATTAAACTGACTAAGTCATGTGGAGGTCGTTATCATACCTGATTTAGTCAGAGGACCTGTAGGCCCTACTATATCATATTATGTGTAGAAGGCTTTATACTTAAATGTATAAGGTATGTATGTACGAGTAAATAAGAATTTATCATGTGACACATATAAAAATCGATTTTTGAGTTCAATTTATTTAACAAACTATTTTTAGGAATATAAAACAAGACGTCTGCAGATTGCAGTATATAGGTACTAAATTAATATCCAACTTATTAAATAGTTCTAAACACATCGCAAGACGTGTCATAGTCGTGTTTCACTATATAAAAATTATGTTTTATTTTCTCTTTTACTTTTGATGTAGAAAAGTGAGATGGTTGAAAAAAAGAATCGTTATTGACATTAAGAAATTTCATCATAGTTTGATGCTTGAAATTGTTGTCATGACGACAAAAACCGGCGGCACAATCTCAATCAAAAAATTCCAAACCACCCGAAATCGAGGTGATTGCACTCAGGTAAAATATAATAATAATGATGATTCGATGACGTATTTTCGTAAAACCTTAACCCTGAATGTGCACACTTTCGTATGTAAAGGAAATTTATCAAAAGTGTTTTCAACTAAAAACCACCGCTATAGTACTATAGGTAGATAATAGATACTATAGGTATCTTTCAACAGCATGATAAGCCACAGATTGCTACCGAATATTTTTTCACGTGCGTCATACCGATTCTTGGGTTTTAATTATAAATGTTAATTCAAAACTATTCAAATACTATGATAAATCGAAACCCTAGTCTTTATTTATATTGTTTTCATCGATGGTAAATTTTAAAACGATGGTATAAGCTTATATAATATAAGGTAACAAAAATAATATGAAATGCTTATTTTTATAATTACCAACACTTGACAGCTACAATAAGTAAATGAAGATATCTAATTTAAAAATATTTCTGCAAAACGAAATGAAACCGATTTAAATCAAATGATAAAAATCGAGACGAACAATGAGGGTGTACGAAAACGAAAACCCCAGGATTCAAAAATCTATGTGTGAAATTGTCGGTTTCGTTTATCAAGAATCCTGTATGAGAAAAGGGTAATGACCGAGGCGTACGTGTGTGCGTGTATGTATGTGAGCGCGCTGTATCTATTATACGCGATGACGACGAGGAGAAAAAGACAAGGTCCGATAGTGCATAATCCAGTTGTAAGCGAGTGAGTGTGCACGTGACGCGGACGAGAGGCAGTGGCGATAGTGGCGGTTGTTCCATAACAAAAAGAACAATATACAATGACGCCATCCCCGACAATGTGTGTGTGTGTGTGTGTGTGTGTGTGTGTGTGTGTGTGTGTGTGTGTGTGTGTTTGTGTGGAAAATAAGAAAAAAATATAAAAATTATTTCGGACAAAAAAAGGCGCGTGCCTATGGTGTAACAAGACGAAGAAAATACCTAGTCGGAGGAGGAAAATATTATGCGAGGATCCAGCGCGGCGAGAGCTTTTGTCCGTTCCACCGGTGACCGGAGGCAGCGACGGCGGGATTCGGTGGTAATGGAAAAACGTGGCGACTTCGGGTGGGAGAGTATAGCGGCTATAGTTGGCGGAGTGTCCGTAGCGCATCCATTTCCGGTAACTCGGTCAATGTCGTCTACGCTTGGAGGCAGACCGGCGGCGGCGGCGACGGTAAATCTCTCGCGCGCACGGTGAATGAACGTTGACAGACGCCACAGCGCATCGTATATAATATTATCATCTCGAGAACGTGACCCAGAGGGATCTTCCCGTAAGTTCATTCCGGTATAAACGCACGCGCCGTGCACGGCGGTTATGTGAACCGGTTTTTTATCCTCATCGGGCGTTTCTCGCCAAAGGGAGAACATCCCAAAACAATCATAATAATATTATCAATAGATTACGATATACTAGGTAATATAATTGATAATAATATTTCTTCAAGAATATTATAAACGGAATACGATCCATCGAGTAGGAAACTGCTTCGAATACAACGACGTAACTTCGTCGATAAGATAATTCAGACATGATATTGTACATAAACTTTATTATTTTTATCAATCATCATATCATTATTGTTCAAATTTATTTTATATTTTACCTACTAAAGCCCCCGAAGGTCCCGAAGTCAACGTATCCAACATACGTTTGTTACGCCTCAACGTAAGTTTGAATTGACGCCTGACATTTATTTTGCAGTTTAACGACATGGACAACAAAAAACAGTTTTCCATCTCGTTTCGGCAAGTTCGTAAAAAAACGTTGCCAAACTCTAAACATCCGGGCAGTAGTATATTTGTTGGGTATTTTCGTATTAAATATACAGTGAAAAAATAAAATGTATAAAATCGTAAATGTTTGTAAACCAACAAAAAGTCTTGTTTACACAAACAGGATTTTTTTCATAAATCAAGAAATAATTTATAGGACATATTTTCATTTCATTTATTTGAATTAGTGTTTCTCTTTAATTAAATGAAGGAAAATTGTTGATAAATGTTTTTTTTTAATTTATATGATACACTACGTAATTACCAGATAGATATATTAATAAATACGAATTCAGTTTTAAAATATCATTGCTTTTCAATAATTTTATTTTAAATAAATAAAAATTGAAAGTTGAAATTGTTGAAATTTGGATTAGTTATTATAAGATGTATTTTTCGTTATTAAAGAATATTATATCATTCAGATTATTATACAATACTAAAAAACCTTAATTTTACTTAAAAACACTAAATATTTTATTTTTAAAATAATAATTGATAACATAATCAACATCTATGCGTTTTGCAAGTCAATGAGTTCTAAAAAGAATTAAATATTTTTCCCATGAATTGTTTAAGTAAGATAAACGAAAGTACAATACCACGTTAACGTTATGAATAAAACTATTATTTCTATTTTCTCAAGTGCGTGAGAAATTGTCAGTATTTTTTAGGCTGTTGAACTCAAAATACAACATATATTATAAAAGACATATTTCTGAACTATTTCTGGTACGTACACAGATAAATAACGCTATAGCTCATCAATTAATACAAAATATATTCTGTTGGGTGATTGGAGTATTGGATTATGGCGTATAAACTACCTAAATCAAATGTTCACCAAATAATATTCAATAATCCATACAACTATAATAACTACTGTTAATTATTTCTATCAATCTGAATAAATATTTGTGCATTTATTAATATGAAAATACTACTGATATGTACTAATTTGTTAATAAAAGGCATTAAAAAGTTTCATATTTATAGCATATGCTTATATTTATCAACTATCTAAATACATGCAGTGTATACAATAAAAACTTACATAAAGTAATAAGATGAATACTTTTGTAAATTATCAGTGCTTACCTGAAACAAAATAAAATATTAAATTAGAATAACATTTAAAATAAAAATATTATTTATTAATTATAAAGGTTATAAATTCTAAAAGTCAACATTTTCTAGAAATACCTATTAGTTATTGAAATTCATATTGTTCAAATTATAATAATACAATCAATTGTGTCTATTTAAATACAAAACTAATGCATTAATATAAATTAGACACATATTTAACACCAACAATTTAGAATAATGAATACACGTTTATTTATTACTGAATTTAACTTCAATATTTTATTTTATATTTTATCTTAAGTTTATTTTGTATTTAATTTTAATTTCACCTCTGTCAATTTATTAATTTTATTGTAATTGGAGTTATTTCCGTTAATAAATTATTATTATTATTATTATTAGATACCTATACGTAATTCTCAAATATTTTCAATATATTTACATATCTCAGAGATACAGTATTTTAATTTTTTTAAATATATAATTTCGGTTTGAA
The DNA here is from genome assembly GCA_025469195.1 of Chaitophorus viminalis. Taxonomy (NCBI): domain Eukaryota; kingdom Metazoa; phylum Arthropoda; class Insecta; order Hemiptera; family Aphididae; genus Chaitophorus; species Chaitophorus viminalis. Next base: position 61,623 of record JAIPRK010000432.1, read on the forward strand.
AAATCAAAAGTGTGAATTTCATTATTTTTTATAACTATGTAGCATTGTTATGAAAAATCACTATCACTACCTATACCAAAATTTAAAAGTGGTTCTGAAATGATTAAAATGTAGTAATATCCCTATAGGTCAGTCATGTGTACAATTAATATATCATGTATACGGTATAGGTAGTACGGTATAGATAAGTTTTTTTTTCGAAACTATACAAACCAGTTCCTTATTACTTTCGCAAATGTGTCTACAGAATAAATATGGGTAATATGATACAGAATAAAAAAAAAGCACTCAGACCTGTGGTAAGAAAATTGTCAATAGTTGCTTCGTAGTTTTCTAGAATAATATAAATGCATGATTTATTGGATATTTTCTTAAAATTAATACATAGGGAAACACTAAATGATTTATAGCTCTGATAATTGCGATCTCTTGTTCATCATAATATAGAAAGTAAATTATAATCAAATAAAATAACACTGAATAACAAACGTAAGTATACTTCAAAAAATGTGTTTAGAAGGTAAGATACAGGGAAATTTTATTTTTGAAGTCCCAGAATAAAGAATATAAAAAAAAACTCTCACCTATAAAAATTAGGCGAGAAGGGAAAATGTAAGATTAAATTAAATTGTTACCATTAATTTTCGTAATATATTAATCACTGAAAAAGGAAAATATAAATTTTATTTTTGTTACTAAAACTGCGTATTTTTCTTAGGCATTTATTAAATCTATTAAATGTCAATATATTATACCTAATAAAATATTAAGTTTATTCTATAAGAATTAATTAAGAAATAATAAGAAATAACATTATTTCAGCTATAGAGTGCTTAACAATTTTTAACAATTCTTTTTCATAAATCACTATATTTCTTGATTTTTAATAAAATTATTTTAAAATTTATGTAAGTATTTAAATTTTTATAATAAATACATAAATGTAGAATATTATGAAAAAATTATTTAATTTTTTTATTAATTTTGTCCATGCAATGAAAACGATTTCTTTTTTAAACACACCTAAATAATATTTTAAGTTTTAATTCAACAACTATTTATTTATTTATTTATTTAAGTTTTAAACGGGCCAGGCCCAATTACATACATAATAATAACAACATTATGTTAACAGTAATATCTTAACAGTAATATATAAAAAGAAAATGAATGAAAGAGAAAAATCAATTGTGTATAATATAAATTACAATATAATATACTTATAGCTATGAATTAACAAGTAAGAAATTACAATAATTTTTAAATGAGTTTAAGTTTGGTGATATGAAAATATCGATATTTAATTCATTTATAGTTTTCATGATTCTATGATGGGGAGTATTTCTAGCATAATTAGTTACGTCTGTTTTAAGATAAAAAGTGTTTTTAGACCGGGAGTTACGATTTGAGGCATGGAAGGAGAAACGACTTTGGAACTCAGGACAGTCAATATTTCCTGTAAAGAGTTTATACGAAAAGTACAAATCTAATGTCAAACGACGTTTTTCTAATGTTTCAAGGTTAAGTATCGTTTGTAGTGGAGTGTACGAAGAGTGGGGTTCTCTAACTATGGAACATTTAAATGAGAGGAAACGTAAGAACTTTTGTTGAATTTTTTCAATCATATTCTTATGACCCGATTGATATGGAGACCATATTATTGAGCCATATTCACAAATAGAACGAACCAAGCTGCAGTAAATGGACTTTAAAGCTAATGAATCATCAAAATCAGCACAATTTCGACGGATAAAACCTAATATTTTATTTGACTTATTAACAATGTTGGTAATATGACAGTCAAATTTAAGTTTGGGATCAAAATAAATACCAAGGTACTTTATAGGCCTCATAGTCCAAATTGTTTGTATACAAAATAAAAACCAATAAATAAAAAAATAATGCATGCAACCATGAAGGCCAAATGAGATTTTAAGGAACTACCTATTTAAAATTATAAAAAGAATATATTTCTTTGGTAAATTAAACATATATTAAATAAGGTTTCAAGAAAATAAAATTTGCTTTATGTTTATTAATAGGTTTCTTTAAGGTCAGTAATATAATTTTTAATAAATAACAGAAACTTTTTTTTTTATTATTATTAAATTTAGACCCATTTTCAACAAAAAGGAATTTTGTGTCTTTGAAATAAATTATAACAATTACCTGTGTAATGGTACTATATGAATTTGCTAAGCGAAAGGGAAAGGATATTATTCGATTCGAGTTATTTTATTCGGATGACGAGGATAAAGAAAGAAAATATATTTATAATGAACAAAGTTCCGCAAGAACCCGAATAGTCTTTTAAAAACTGTAGTTATCCTTGCCCCAAAATCTACTGGCTTTCACTATTTGTCTACAGAGAACCTCAAGGTGATTGTTATTTTAGGAAATGTAACGCATGTTGGTGTTGTGCAAACACGTGCATTTTACGCTTGCTAATTGCGTCTGTGAGTATGAAGTCCTTCCTAAGGCAGTAAGGCAAATAATAAAAACACTTCTTCGCGAATTACGAAGAATCAACGGAAACAGACCGAAACAACCAGATGTCTATAATAGTGAAAATGATAATGACCGAATCCAAATAACTCGAGTTTCCGAGTATATTAAATACTTTTGACTTTAATAAGTACAAATGGACATTAACAACGGATATTAAAGATTAAAAACATTAATAAGATTTAGGCACATAGGGAAACCATTGGACAAGCATATAAATATACATATTTGTAAATATAAATAATACATGCATGGATTTATATGTTTAAGAAGAAATGTTAAATTTTATTTTATTTTGGTTTGAATGAATAAAACCTTAACTTCTAGTAAACAATATTAACTACAACGAAAATGCGTAGCATCATTAAAAAAACCCCTAACCTTTTTAATCGCGTCGATTGTGTACGTAAATTTATAACCAACTCGCGCAAGAAATAACCTCGGGCAGATATATAATAGTATATACATATATTTGATACAAAACAGGGCATAGTAACATTATGCTCTGTGTGGTTAAATTTAAATCTCGAATATCTGCAATAATTTTGTATATCTAATCGTAATTCGTGAAATGTACATAACAAACGTTTACTGGACTAATTTAAGTGTTTATAAGAATTCTTTCACCATTTTGAACTCACATTTTCCAAACAAATGCTACTAAGTATATAATAATAATATCATCTAGGTTCTAGAATATGCAAATGCACCACACGCGGTCGTCCAAGTTTCTGTGTTAGAGCAATAGTGTGTCCGCCATGTCAATTTGAAATGATAAAATGCGGTATTCATTTTCACTGCATGTTAACAAACCTCATAGAACACACACTAGTCACATGTATAATATCATAGTATATTCTTTCAATTCGTGTATAACAGACCCCGGGGCGACCAAAAGAATTTTTGGTTAGTCGCAGGGTCATCGGCACCCGGGCATCCGATAGTCCCCACGAACGTGTCCAGGTACACAATACGAGCTTATATTATTATATTTATATATAGCATATACTTTGTGCACACAATATGGCGCGGTATAGGAAGAAGAAGAAGAAGAAGATTGTAATGCAGCCGTTGATTGGCAACCGGTTTCTCGTGAATATCTCGCGTGCTGTTGTCGCGTCATATACCTACCTAGGTATATCTATATGATATGAACGTATATGCGTATAATGTGTACATGTATTGCGAGAAATAATAATAATCGCTGCACAACGGTGCGGCAAATCGAAATCGAACGAAACCCATTGTCCACCGGGGTCCCTATTGTGTCCACCCGATTGAAATGGATCCCGTCCCCGAGGCAAATTACTCGCTAATTAAACTTGATGAGAACGCCACCTCATATAGAAAACTCAAAATACATACAAGATGAATGAACTGCACGCACAAATGTGATCAATATACGCTTATTCAACAGTATATTATTATATATTCGCGGCCACCGACTGCATATATAATATAATATAGGAACTTATATATATATGTTCCGTGTCTATCTATATTATTATTATTATTATTATTAGTTATTACTATTATATTGTTAAAATATCGTGAATACGCGTATACGCATGACAAAATTCCGCGTTACATATAGGTATCGGAAGCGAGATGAAAATTGTAAGCGCCAGGTTTCTTGCAAGTTCCGGAGAGTAGGTATTATATTATTATACGAGTATATAGCTACACAGCTGCTAACAATCTCTGACAAAGAGAAGCGTTACCGAGTAATTCTGATGGCCATCAAGTCCAGTTGAATTCATAACATGGATATTATTATTATGCTTGTCACGAATTCTTTTTAAAAAAAAAAATTAAAAAAATTAAAACTCATCGCATTAAACGTGAAATTCAGAATTATTCGAGTATATACGAGTTAGGTTAGGTTAGTATATAGAGATACTTTATGAATTTAAACCATTCAAACGTAATACGCAATTTGTATATTTTATTCGATGGTACGTCACCGTCGTCGTATACAAAGTTATTTCAACAGATATTTATAGACGTTCGAAAGAAAAAAACAATTAAGTATTCTTTAATTATATTCTGAAGAATACCTTTCGTATTTTATGAAGAATACTTGCGAAAATGTTTTACATTTTTTAACGTAAAGTATTACATAGGTAATTAAATACCAAAGGCATAAAAGAGAACACTTTTGCGGTTCAATCAACATGATGTTTTCTTAAATTTAATTAGTGGAGTTAGTGAATCATTTCAATCATTAGTTCATCTTCGAGCAATGACCGTACGGCGTACAAACTTTACTGACATTCTTATTATGTAATAACTAATAACACTAATAACTAATTACGAATAGTAGTAACTAATAATGAAAGATACACGGGTAATCCGCCGTACTAGTACTAAACAGTAGTAATACGAGAAATATTTTATCAAGCATTTCCATTTATGAAAAATAAAATGACAATTAATACTTCTATGTACTTACAAACCATAGAAAATAACAGATAATTTATAGATACACGACGATTTTATGGGATAATTATTCTTATTAATAGTCGAATCGATATAATTAATTTTACTTCGTTTAGAATTTCCAAGAAATTAAATTAATGTCCAACAAACTGAAATATTTTTTAACATGATATAACGGCATATTATTTGATATCAATACAGTATATCCTAAAATAAAAATATCATGTACACATATTAATATTATTATGAGAGAAATAATTGAGTTAAACTTGGCTGATGGGTATTAAACTTATTGAGTATAGTTTTAGATAAATAACGATGCACCAGATGACCAATAAATATGTTACACGTACAGGATACTTAACCGAAACGTAGTAATAGATGGTGCGTGTTAAAAAGATTATGTTATTCTTTAAAACGCTCGTAAAACCATGTAATTTAAACATAGACTCATTCCAGAAGCACCAAGTACTCGTCTTAATGGTTTATATTTAAAAACGGCAATTTTCACATATTATTTACTCAATAAAGTGGTACGAGGGAAAAAAAAATAAAAAATAATTGATAAAACATTATTTATGTCAACCCCCCCCCCCTCTTATAAACATTACATTCTAATAGAAGTAATATATAATATTTATACATTTTATAGTTATTTAATCGAGTATAATATAATTAATTATTTAATAACTAATTAATTGAATAGTTGGACGCTAAAAATCTCCTAATATTTTATAATTTATTACTAGGTACTACGATATTTCGAGAAAAATTCATTGGTAATGTAATCGAAAATAAATATATTCTTATCCATTATACGCATAGAATCTTTTATCACTTATCACGATGTATAATATTATTGTGTACATCATAATATGTCAATTGTATGCCTTATAATCAGTACCGTAACTAGATTACTTGAGGCCCGTAAGCAAGCCCAAATCTTGAGGCCCTATAAATTATAAATGTTTCCAATAGATATCGCAAATCATTGTTTACATATTTATATCTTATAGCTAGAAGTCATTCTGAAAATCTATGATTACCCAGAATGGTATCCGTTGCTTAGTTAATTTGTTGTAATAATAATAATAATTAATAATAATAACTAGTTAATTCTTATGTCGACTGAATTTAGTAACTACAAGACATAATATACATACTTATACTTTTAATTTTTAAACCATATAATACCTTTGAAATTTCAAAGAATTTAACATAATAACATGAACATCACCTTTATAATATAGTTAAACATAATACCTTTAGTTTATTATATTATATTTTAAACAGTCCTTCCAATAAAATATGATGAGGCGAATATAAAGTATACATCACTGTATAATGAATAGCATTTTTACGCCTTATAGAATAAAAACAATAATGTGTAATAATATCTTTTGTAATTTTGTAAGTAAAATACAACTACTGAATTATGTATCAATTATTTTAATTTTTCAATACATTATTGCAATTAAGCATTTACTATACGTAATGGATGATTGATGTAAAATAAATAATTATCAGTTATCAGTTTATCACCAAATGCCAATTGTAATTTACTGTAATTTGGTAGTAAATTGGATACTATTATGCTTCCTTTTAATTTTAAATTTAAAGTTAATGACATAAGTGCATCATTTATTGAATAACTTTAATATTGTTCTGGACTGAAAAAATTTAAATTATGAAATACCTTGAATAAATATTTTAGTATTTAGATAACATTGATAATATATTATAACTGAATGTTTATTTCAAAACTTGAAATATAACACCATTTTGTAATACAATTGTATGGTAAAAAACCAATAATTTAATGAATAAAATCTTATTTTATTAAAGTTTCGGTGATTTTAAATGTTTGAAATAAAATAGTCACTATTAAAATAATATGAACAACAAAGTTAATTTTTTTTTTTTATCATAATGGTAGTTAAATACTTCAATATTTTTAACTATACAAATTTATTAATATTAAAGAGTAAATACTAGGTACCCCTACTAGGTACATTGAAGATAAATAATAATTTAAAAATTTTGTAAATTTATAAGGCTTTATGGTTTTACAGTATTTTGTAATAACATATAACGTCTTGTAAAGATTTAATCCTAATTTTAAATAGATAAAAAAATATAAAATGTAAATAAGCATGTTTTTTTTAGATATGAATTTAGTTTTAAAAACAACTAGCGCTATCTGTACAATTAAAGCAGTTGTTACAGTAAGAATTTTCATGCTTCATTCAATGGTCATAACTAATAACACTAATAACTAATAAGTAATAACTAATACTGATTCAATAATAATGAACATTTAAACATATCATTTACTAAAATAATAAAATACTTACTAATTAATCTATCACAATAGTTTATGAAATACTTTTAAGTAAATAATTCAACTTTTAATACCTATAATATGTAGTACTTATAAGTTCTATTGGTTATTGTACTAATACATTATTATTACTGTCTGGACTGCATGAAATTATTATTCAATATTACCTGTATTATTAATTGAAGGCTCCGTCTTGATATATTTGCTTTGATTGATAAACATATCTGAATTCTGGTTTAAACTTGGATTAAGCTGAGATACGGGATTTAAGAGTTTCTCTAAAACATAGGTAATACAAACATAAATTTGATTTTTAGTTGATTTAAAAATCAAACTTTGTTACAGCTGATATTTAATTAACTATACATCACAATTAATGATGATTATTATAATAGATGTTATAATTTATAATATACAGTATAATATCTGTAATAATAATTTATAATTATGATGTTATGAATAATAAACTGATTTTAAGAAAAGTTAAATTAAAATTACATTAAATTGAATGAACTATATTTCAATATCACAAATTTGACATTATTCTGAACCTATTGAATAAGAGAAAAAACAATAAGTAGTTTTATTTTTATATAATTATTATTTTAAACTTTAAAAAGTTCTTTGAAAATAAATTGTTATATATAATATATTAATTATAAATTATATAATATAATATAATAATTATATAATTATAATTGTTATATTATAAATTGTCGGAGTGTAAAAGAGAAAATGTTCGGTATAAATAATATACCGAATAAATATTCTTATAAATCTTTTGGTCAAGCTTTTATAAATTATTTAGGACCTTTGTATTTTAACTGTATGTTATATCAGTATGAAAAAAAAATCACTGTTCCAAAATTAATGTTAAAAATAATTGTATACCAATGGTTATTTTCGCAATTAATTTAAGTTCATTATATGTTATCATTATATTTAATATGTAAATAATATTTCATTTTACATTTTTTTCTATTGTTAAAATAATCTCAACTTCTACTGTTTTTATCATTTTGTTTTACTAATTATTTAATATTATGTATCTTTAATTTTTAATTATTAATTAATAATTATTATTCTCTATCTTTAACACAAGATGATAGCTTAAAAGAGGTAGATAGGTAATCATGTAAATTAACTTTTTGTATTTGTATATGTAATTTATGATGGTTTTGAATACAATAAATAAATATATATTGAGTATTAAATGGGCATATAAATGATGATACAATGATAATTTTCATTCAGAAGAGTTTTAAAATATATATTTACTAATTTAATTTATATTTAATTTAATAAACTACATTAATTTAACAAATCAATGAGACCTTTTATTGTTAACACAACTTGCTTCCATTTCATCTATCACTATCAAGAATATATTCCTTCAATAATTCTCTTTGTTTTTATCCTCTTTTACATAAGTCTTTTTTGATTTTATCCAATCAAATTTTAAAAAGTTCTTTTTTAACTGTTTTCTTGTGTGTCACTATTATATAGCTACTCTATTTTTTTTCTTTTTCTCTATGCATAGCATATCCAAAACATGAAAACTTTTCCCTTTAATAAAATTTGCTATCCATTGCACTTTAAATTATCATTAGTAGTTTCTTATATTCAGAAATTATAATAATTTAAACCATCAAACATGATGTATTTCAGAAAAATAAAAAAATCTGAAATTAATATATGCGATAATGTATTATTAGTAGAGTACTAATTATTATAAACTAAAAATTAATATTTTGGATAATGAATACACTTAGTAAAGTCTAAAATATAATATTTTACCTTCCTATTTTAGAATTTCGTTCACAATTAAGCATTATTATTAGGTGATATTTGTAAGATAAATGTTTACAAGTTATTTTATTTTAAATGTTTTTTAAATTATTTACCAATCATTACTTTTTATTTAAAATATTTAACATCAATTGGTTGATTCAAATTTATTATTTATTTATTTATTTATTTACTTATTTATTTATCATTTATTATTAACCTTAAACTATACTATAACATATAATTTAATATCACATATTCTTTTACTAGAGTATGTACCTGCTAACAAAGGATTAGCAGTGGTAATATTGAACTTCTTGCCAGCATTTGTGCGTTGCAATTCTTGAAGTAAAGCAACAGCTGCATGATTTTTGTTACCCGTTGACACAACATTATTATTATTTTCTTCCTAAAAAAAAATAACAATGTTTTAATAAAACTTTATAGTAAATAAAATAAGAGGTCATGCTTATCAGTGATTTTATTATTAATTAACTGTAAAGCAATATTTTTTTTTAAAAATAATCAGGTTCAAAGAAGAATTTGTGTAAACTTAATTAAACAGAAATAAATAAAGATATAAATTTAATATGTGGCACGATGTGGTGGAATGATTCGCCATAGTTACTCTCAGTGCTGCGGTTAATCATTGCCTCGCACTGCTAGCAATTGGATGGGTGACCACACGATGATTATCGATACCTACACACATACACATGTGTTTATCCACTATAGTTATTCTTACTCGAATACAACTTATAAAAAAAAACCCACATGGAGAGCTAATGGTCTCAGTTTCCTGGCCATCCCTAAAAAATAAACCAATGACAAAAATAATTAACACATAAAATTAGTTGAGATTCAGAAGATAAATGGATCACTAATAATTATGATCTCAAGTATTTTAGTCCGAAAGGCCCTGATTTTGTACATAAGAGCTTTATTTTTTTGTGGTGTAAAATTACAATAAATTATTGTTCTGATTTTATTTTTAAACAGTAAGATATTATGATTATTATGAAGAATTAATAATAATCTTAATAATATAATAGAATACTATAATTATTGTCCAGTGTTTAAATATTGGGTATTCAGGCGTTATACATAGATAACTTAATATACATAAAATAGTATTTTAATTAATTCTTATTATCAAACACTGAATAAGAAATATTGTAAACTAAAAAATAATAATAATTTAGTTTAAATCATAAGATTGTTGTTTGCTGTACAACAAACTTAGTCTACGTTAGTTTTTAGTCAGAAAGAGGTTAGAATGGGCAAAGCACACCTGATGAAGCGAGGACACACTCATTAATAAAATTCACGGAAAACAAGTTAATGAGAAAAAGAGATAGGCCTCGGAAAATATAGTACGATACACTGGAAAAAGTTAAGAGATCTAAAAAAGAGAGTTAATCTGTTGCTGGATATGAAAGCAGCATTGGATAATGGTGGAAAAGCATTTTAGGACGCGTCATTGAGAGGTTGATCCTTAACTTCTAAATTAACCGCGAAAAGCCAAAGAAGAAAAATAAGAAGATTATAATTTATAAACTTCTTAAAATAAGGAGTAACTGTATAGAAATCAAGACTTTCATTAAGTTTTAGGAAAGGATATCTAAAATAATAATCATAATTTAATAAATGTGGCATTTGAATCAAAGCATAATAAAATATAATAGAACAAGTAGAACTTCCATATTATCTAAACTTCCTATACATATTGATTGGAATATCACTACTTTTACTATTTTACATTTTAATATTATTACATAATGTAGTCTAATAAATATTTAAATACAGAAGTATACTATGATACAATATAAATAGAACATTTTCTACACTCAATATTTAAAAAGAAACGGATGGGCCTTGCTTTGCTGTACAGTTGGGGTTGGACTGCACCTCGTTTATAGGATAGGTCAATATTACAATGGATTTGTTAAATTTGAATGCAATGATAGATATCATTGTATACGAATAACGATTCTGAACGGAATTAATATGTTTGTCTAAAATGTGTATATAATAATATAGTATTTTATATTTAAATTGAAATATAATGCAATAGTATGCAATTTCGTAAAAATTTAAATTTCCAATAGTCATAACATTTTTTCCTTTAAGTCCGGTAGAAATTTTTTTATATATTCTTGAAGATTAGCTTATGGACAACTTAGTGTTAAAATACTGAACCTTAAGTATAAACTGAAAAAATTTTATGAATTTTCAATTACAAAATAACTTGCAAACTATCGTAATTTTAACATATTTTATACAAATTTGAACTTTATGGGCTTATAAAAAAATTTGAATGAAACGATCTCCGATATTTTTTAGTTACAATTAGTATAACTTATAATTAATCCTTTAATACATTTTCAAGAGTTTTCGGACAGTTAAATAAATTTCATAGATATTTTTAAAAAAAAAACTTACAAAAATCGAAAATTTAAACTGTCTATAAATAAGTCAAAATATGTCAAAATACTTTTAAAACTTAAGTATATATAGAGAATGTCAATATAAAGATTTGGTGAAAATTTCAAGTTGTTACGGTTTTCCGTTTTTATGTTAGAGCAAATTTCAAAAACCGATATGATTTGTCAGCCTAGAATACGGACTAAGATAGTATGGACTGGAAACGATAATCATATCACCGGGCTGCTTGTGGTTTTGGTGAGACGTATGTTGAGGGGGGGGGGAAGTACGAGCCCATCTCCTGCTTTATCTATGTTCATTTTAATGAACCAATCTTTAATATTTAATTTATGACTTTCCCTCAAATTTATAAATGTCAAAAATTAGTAATTGAATGAATGAATAAAAAATAATTAATTCACGGAACTAAATCTTATGTAGAACATAGTATTATATAATACTTCAATCATAAAATATCACTCATCGCACATTAAACTGGTATATTAAATCGTATGATACATATATCGTTCGTCCAAAATGCGTAAATGTTCAATTGTTGGATGTAAAAGTGGAGAAAAGAATAAGAAAGTAACACTATTCAAAGTGAATAATTATAATAAAATAGCTTTGGAATCAGCAGTAAATAATGCTATAAACCATCAGTTCAAGTCCTTAAAGTATATTTGTTCTGAACATTTTTGACCTGATGATATTATTACTAATTATTCAATCCCATTTGATGTTGCTGAAGTATGTAAAATATAAATTATAATATACAACTGTTATAAAGTCAAATAATATATACAATTGCATATCATTTTTAATTATCTAATACAATGTTCGTACATAAAATTTATTATAAAAAAAAATTGTTGATGATTGTAGAAAAATCATTTCATACATTTTATAGTAACTATGATGTCTTCCAACTGACAGTGGATGATTTTTTTAACAAAAAGTATAATTCAATTAAAACTTTTCCATGTAGTAGGTATACATAAAATTGAAACAACGACTTTTATAATACCTACATCATTATATTAAGATGAGGATGTGTCAATACACAATAATTTCAAACAATGATAAAAAAAAAAAAAAAAATAATGCTCAGAAAAAGAAAAATTCAAAACTTATAATTACATAACAATGTATATTAGTTCATTATATTATTTTTTCTTTACATTTTTATTTGTTGAATTTTCAAATAAAAATATAAAATGACTCAAGTTAGAGTTTTAAACTGTTATTAGATTAATTAGATAACACATTAATTTATTCCTGATAAGATTGAATTTATTAAATATAGGTAGCGCGCGAGGCTAGGTGGTACTACTTCCCTCCCAGTTTCTCTCTCCAAACCCAAACAGGCCCGGTACCCCGTTACCCACCCGCAAGTTCGTTTCCAGTCCATACTATCTTGGTCCATGGCCTAGAATTTTATATATTATATTATATTTAACATGTAATTTTATGTCAATATTCGCTGTTCAAATGCTTATAAAAAAAATTGTGCCTATGGATTTTAATAATTTTTGAATGACAATAATAACTACTTCTGTGGAATCTTTACAATGTCAAGTATTTTGTATTAGTCATTTTTTTTTTATCACCAATTAAAAAAAAAAAAAAAAATAAAAAATTCGAATAATTTAAATGCCTATAAGTGGCTTAAAAATTAATATAATATTTTGAAAAAATATAACATAAAGGAAATACGTATCTTAACAACTGGTAAAAATTTCAAGTTTCTGCGACTTATACTTTTTGAATTATAACAAATATTTAAAATCGTTTGAGGATAAATCTCTATTTTATGCAATTTCGTAAAAATTTAAATTTCAAACGGTCATAAAATTTTTTCCTCTAAGTCCGGTAGAATTTTTTTTAAAAATTTTTGAAGAGTAGCTTGTGGATAACCTAGTGATAAATTTTTGAACCTTAAGTATGAACAGAAAGAATTTTATGAATTTTTATCTATAAAATAACTTGCAAATTATCGTGATTTTGACACATTTTATACAAATTTAAGCTTTATGGGCTTATAAAAAAAATTTGAGTGAAACGATCTCCGATATTTTTTAGTTACGATAAGTTAAACTTATTATAAACCTTGAATTAAATTTTCAAGAATTTTCGTCAGCCAATTAAATTTCATAGATATTTAAAAAAAAAATTTTAACAAAAATTAAAAATTTAAATTGTCCACGTATAGAGATTGCCAATATAAAGATTTGGTGAAAATTTCAAGTTGTTGCGGTTTTTTTTTTTTGAGTTGGAGCATTTTAAAAAAAATGTATTTAGTAAAAACGTGATTTTGCGTAAAATTTTCCGTTTTTTCGTAATTTTTTTATCGTTTTTTTTCGATTTTTTTAAAAAGTATTAAAAAAGTTGGATTTTTGACTTGCCCAAGTACCATCTACATTCACTTTCCTTTCAGAAAAGTTTTTGTTTGAGCAAATCGAAGCATTTTTACTGCCAAAAAAGGTGTCATCAGACACAAAAAAAAACACATCATTGTAAAATCAATAGATTCCATCACTCCGTTCAGAATCTAAAATAATTCATGAATCTATTGTGGTCATAACTAAAGCCGTATTGCGTATACCTTTATATCACAATTGACAAAATCAAAAAATTGTTCAAGTAATGCCGACGAATCAGAGAGCTGTTTGAAAATGTCGTCGTCGCCCGAGTGTTCGCCTCCATGATGACCACCCGTTCCTCCATCTAACGCGTTGTCCAGTTCACTAGATATTTCAGATTGGAGAAGTTCACCAAGGTTAGATACTTCGTTGCCCTTTAAAAATAAAATATTTAGTTACCGATAAGCTCACTATAAATTATTATTTTAATATTACGAAACTTACTAGGCATTCAGTAAAATCATCGATTTTGGTTTCGGCCTCTGGGCACCAGAGCAACACATCGTCCATGAAAGGCATCCCTGAATCTGAAGTAGCCGTTGACCGGCCAGCATCCACAACACAAGTGAGTAAGGATGGACCAGGTATCATAGAATTAACAAAATCCAGGATTACTATGAAAAAGCCTTGGACTTGCACTCTTTCGAAAACTAGAAATTATAAAATATTTTAGAGGGTAATTACAAAATATCTTATAAACTTAATATATATAAACATGTGATAGCAAGGTTAGTAATACATTTTAATTAACGAATATATTATTGCTAATTGGTATTACTAAAATGTTTTTTTTACTATATTCGATAATATATAATTTTAATTTTTTGTAGCTTTAAAAACAAAACTAATAAAAATAAAACAATTTTACACTAGACAAATTAATATTTAAATTCAAGTAGTACGATATTAAATTATAGTATCGATTTAAATCATGTATGGAAGCAGTTTTTTATTTTTATCCAATGAGATTTTATATATATATTAGCGGTTTTAATTTTTTATAAAATTACGTGTAGGTGACAATTTTTATTAGTTATAATAAATCCAACTATTTTTCCTTTCATATTCCACTTAAAAATAAAAGTAGGTAAAGTAAAATAAAACAAATTGAATAGATTCTAAGTTCTAACTTTCAACTGTCAATTATGGTCTACAATATTAAATTGTTTCGATTTGTGTAATTTTTTGACTGTGTTTTTGTACGTACTACAAATATTAAACATGTTTGGCATACAGTAGTATTTATAATTTTAATAACAACAGGAAACAAAAAAAAAAAATGAATAATGCAATAACGTTAAATTTGTTTAAACAGGTTTAAGTAATAAAATAAAATGTGCAATTGTCCGACTTAGTTTAAAAATAAAAATAAATGTGATTATATTATATTAAGCTTAGACAATTTTTACTACCTAGTTTACAAAATAAAAGCTTAATTTTATATTTATAACATAATACTGAATATACAATAAAATATTTCATCAATTTTACAAAAATAATAAAAATCCATATTTTAAACAAGTGATAATGATACATTTACGAAATTTTAAGGTAAATATATATGTTTCAACAAGATACTAATTAGTAATTATAATTTTCAAGGATTTTACTGCATTAAAAAATAATACGTTGGTTTTAATAGTACCCAAAATATTATAGTGAATAAAATATTGTAATAAAATATTAAAGATATGGTCAAGATTTTATTTTTATATTTAATATGAGTTTTATCGAGAATTATCATGCCGGTATATTAGTAAGCTACATAAGTAATATTAAATTTAGAAGCATTAATATATAATTGAATCATAGAATAGATTAAATTGTCCCCGACTATGCCAAAAATTATCATTTAATCTAGAAATCGTTAAAATATAATTTAAATAATAATTTAATTGTAAAAATAATAACGTCATAGATAGATAAAATAATGTTTTTATAGTAATTTATTTTCTGCAATGCATAATTTGGAAATTAAGGGCTGAATATAATTTTAAAAAAAAAACAATGATATTAGTATCTATAACCTTGGGCCCGCGTCGGTTTTTTGTCAAATACATAAACATTGAACCTTTTGCGGAATAATTTTTAACAAATAATACATTTTAATTACTTCAAAATATTCAGTTACTTTTAACATGTCGTGCATGCTAAAAAATAATATAAATTCGATCGAATACGTTAGCCATTAACATTATGAAGGTCCTATTTTTCTTTATCTAATAGCCAATATGTACCTACAAAACATTGCAGTTTTGAAAAAGGTTAAAATGAAAAGTTATACTGATCGTTCGTAGAATATAAAAAATATTGTGAGCAAATAGACGAATAGACGATCGTATAGAACAAGGGTCTCCAACCTACGTCCCGCGATCCGGATGTGGCTTGTCAAGCTTTTTTAACTGGCCTGCCAAGCTAACTTATGTTTTGAAAATATTATAATAATTTTCTAATTATCAATTTCCTATTCGAAAAATAATTTATTAGACTATAAATTATAGACTACATTTATTTTTTCAGGTGTTGTTTTTTACAACTATATTAAAATAAAATACACAATTTTAAATTGTTAGAAAATAGTTTTTGTCCATTCTTGATTAAATTTTCTATTTATGCATCCCCAAGTAATTTTGGCACACGATTCCAAAGCAAATTCAAAATTTGGCCCTCCGTAAAAAAAGGTTGGAGACCCCTGGTATAGAATATAGATAAATATTATACATTGCGATAATGCAATGTAAGTAAATGTTAAATGTTATTTAATATTTGTATTATTGTATTCACATCATTGGAAGCTAGAATTTTTAAAATTTGTTCAAACGTATAGTTTATTAGTTTATAATCATGAAATTGTATAAAATTAATCGTTCTTGGGAACTTTGTTTAATTAATAGTATAAATAATATTAAGACAGTAGATAAATCAACACAGAAAATAATCTACCTGGACGACTTCGCTGGTCTAAAAATAATATGAAAGAAAAGAAACTACTAACACAAATGTCCAGAATAGTAGTTTATTTGCATTTACATATTTTATTATAGCCGTCAAACAGCTTATTGTTGTCAAGTTTTGTAATACTGGAACCGGTATCAAGACATTTTCGTACGCAGATATTGTATTTTACATATATAAACTTTTGTTTTATACGACAGTAATTTATCGCTTATTAGATATTACTTTCATTCTAGCAATTAGGAATAAGTCGATAGTAGAAGATCTTCTACCGACTGTTCGGAAAATGTGTTTATAGAAATTATTGTACAGTATAATAGTTTTTATATTTCTGACTCAAAGTAGATTATCATCAAGTATAAAATAAATACAATAATTTAAGATACTTAGATATTATTAGTATGTGATTATCAGTCTGAAGTTTGTAGTTTGAGGTTTCAACTTACAATTAGTACTTATGCCTTATATGTATTATACTATTCATATTCCAGAATTTTCTTTGTTATATAGGTTTATTAAATATTATTAAATAAGGTGTGATGGCATTAACAGAAAGTTTAATTATTCCAAAAAAATACATAAAAATTATGGTTCTTATTTTTAATTTTATT
Source organism: Chaitophorus viminalis (assembly GCA_025469195.1). NCBI lineage: Eukaryota > Metazoa > Arthropoda > Insecta > Hemiptera > Aphididae > Chaitophorus > Chaitophorus viminalis. The sequence goes on from JAIPRK010000432.1 coordinate 79,109, forward strand.
AAGAACTATATTCAATCTGTACAATTAGGCATAATAAACACCTGCGAGGAAAACATATCGATCATGGAGGTTGTGATTAAAGGAGCAACCCATTAGTGACACTTTAGCTATTGGTAAATTCAAATGAAGGTGTTATGAATAAAAGAACGAAAAAAAGAAGAAAGGAATAAGAGAGAACAAAAAAACAATATGTTTTTTTAAGTAATAAGGTCACGACACCATGTTTTTTTCAGCCTACGGCGGAGATTCCCAAGTAGGGTTGGGATATGGTTTTTATAAAAAAGATTTATTAGCGAAAATTATACGAAAAGTAAGTAGTTATGTATTATTAATGTAGTGAGTCTCAGTACACGCGAAAACAGTGAAACGGACGAGTTGCAAGTGCAGTAAGTACAGAAACTATAGGAAAAACAGTAGAACTCGTTCGTTAAGCCTGTCGTTAACTGGTATGCGCGACACACAATATCGTGTTCAGTTGTCCAGATCATATTGATTAATTTTTGAATAAAAAAAAAAAAACCCAAAATCCTTATTTAAAACATATCGGCAGGCATAATAAAACGACATTTAGTTATTGGTCCGTTCAGTTCCGGTGCGAGTGCCGGTGTGTGTACAGATTACAAAATTATTCAACATTTAAAGTAACATTTATACCTATTCGGCCTGTATGGTTTTACCATACCTATTACACAAGAGGCGCCGTGGTCACATAATCGTTTCCATAGACGTTTCGAATTAACTCCCAAGTTACGCTTACCGTTCTCGCAGATATCTGCGCGTACGTTGAATGGAGAATTTTCTCAAACCGTTTTTTTTTCGCCGAAAAGTTTCAAACATTTGCCTACGGTACCTACCTACCTCGGGTTGATGGGACAGGGGCAAGACGCGGGAATAATAAACTCGATCGGGTATATTGTAACCATCAACACGGTCCATAGATCTCCTTGACATGTTCACGTATTAGTTCGGTACAGTAGTAGTTAATTAATGCGAGCAAAATGTGTTTGCATTTGTTGGTCGGTAAAAGAGCGGTTTGTACTTTTCGATTTTTATCAACGTTGCGCAACACGGATGGATTTCACGGATTCGGTTGTATAAATAGATTCATTTAAATTTTTTTTTTTATTCTTATTCATTTGTTCGCGACGAAAAAAACGCACAAAAAATGTTTACCTCAGGTGAAGAGTCGTTTCCGTGGTCATTCATTGTCCGTCCAAGTAGCTGATTTGTTTCCACTTTTCTTTGGAGTACATTTTTCACGTCTGCAACAAAAAAGAAAAATATAATAAATCGCGGTCACAACAACGTACTCTAACGGATCGTCGTCGGCGAACGACTGCGCGATGGTGTGATACTCAGCGCGCCGTGTAGATCTCGCTCCTACAGTGTGCCCGCCCAATACGTGTGTTATTGTTCTTTTTATTTATAATTTTTGAGGTTACTCGACAGAGCGTTATCATATTATTATTTTGTTTTATTATCAACATCAACACTCAACGGTCTGTTGCAAACTGTAATTTGATTGTTATTTATTATGTTTGTAAATTTCAAAATGTTCTGAACTCTTCTGTTATTCACTCTGGTATTCGATTCGAACGGCATTTGATCATTTCCGTTTCTGAATTCACGTTCAACCGGTAAGTTAAATTGGACACATTGTGATCTTTGATTAGTGGGAATTTGATAATCTACTCTTGTAATTTTACTAATGTTTATTTTTGTTTTTACATAGATATAATGTCTAGCAGTGACGTCGAGTTGGACATGTTATCACCCTCGTTCAATCCGACTAAAGCACTGTATGCTAAAAATGTAAAAGTTCTCAGCAATACAGCACAACCACTAGACAACATTTCAAAATTTGAACTGACTGCTTCTGGAGAAGTTACAATCAAACCGGAAAAACTCAGAGTAATCATTATTAAATTTTTAATGTAAAGGTAGCTAAATTATTTTGATAAAATCTTAAACTTATACAGGTACACATTGAAGTTGAACCATTAGAACGCGATTTAAGTAGAGGTAAGTTCTTGGCTAATTAGTTGTTATATAAAATATTTCAAAAAAAAAAGTTGTTTTTAGTGGCTGGTACATCTCAAACAACAGTATCACAAAGGAAATATAAACCAAGACGCACTGTTATGGCACGTATGTCGGAAATCTCCAAATCTCGTGGGCCATTATCTCGAATTGCAACATTTTGTAACAGAAAAATACGTGTTAAAGTTTATACACGGTCAGCTGTTTCTGTCAGAGGTCATTGTGAGGGGTATATTTCTGCTTATGACAAACATTGGAATTTAGTCATGGATGATGTAGATGAAGTATGGACAAGGAAAAATAAATACAAATCGTTAGCTTTTGGTAAGGTTGTCTCTTGTAATCATACTTTTCAAGTTATTTTAGTATTTTTTTATTTAATATTGAACTTTATGCTTGTGTTTGTGTTTAGCCAATATAAATATATACATATATTTGGTATGACCTACCAGTAATTGGCTTTATACTCAAATAATTATGTCATTTATCTCATTGAATTTTTAATGTATGTTACTATTTACCATTGTCACCTAGTGTTAAGTTTATTTTAAATATTTAACCACTAAAATCTAGTAATATATGATAGAAATAAATTATACCTACATTATAAATGTTAAGGTATTTTAATATTTTTTTTTCAATAACTGTACAATCTTTTTTATATTTTGAAAATTGAGTAAATAAAATAATTTAAAATCATCAAGTTAACCAACGTCTGATAGTAATAGTGATACTGTTTTACTATGGTGACCCAGAAATGAATACATTTATCATAATTTATTGTTGTACATATAATTAATAAATAACAAGACACAATAATTATACATTTGTCTATAGGTCACATACTTAAAATTTTAATGATGTATTAATTTCTTCAATTATATCATCATAAATACAAATAATGTTTAGAGACATTTAAAAATAATTTATACATTTAAACAAAGAAATCTTAATATTAAAAGTATTTATACATCATTTGAATTAAAAGTATACATTTAAGAATGTACACAATATGTATGTCATAAAAAATTATAAACTTAAATAACTTAGTTAGAAATAATGCTAATTTTATAGCATTTATTGAGAGTTTTAAATAAAGAGTTTAGTGTATTAATTTCTTTTGTAAAAACAAGTAAAATTATGATAAATTTATTGACCTTGTAGTTTATTGTTCTTAAAATAAAGCTTCTAATATCAAAACATAATTTATAAAAATATCAGATTATATTTTACTTTTCTGTATTTTTTATATCTAAATATACTTAAAAAAATAACTGAAAATAAATTGAAGTTCTCAATTTTTTTTTAAATTCATCATAAACTTAACATTAAATTCACTATGCTTACATAATTTACATAAAAAATTTTACATAATCACATATTTTTCTATAATATTTAGATTTTATTATTTCAAAATACATCATCTACATTCTGTTGTTATTGTAATTTTATAAAATACATTTAAATTTTTTATCATATTGGAATATTCTACAGCTCATAAACACTTATTATACGTAAATAATACTAAAATGATCTTTTGTCATTAGGCATTTATTTGTTCATATGCAATACCTATAAAATATGCATTTTAAACATGTTCACCTAAATCCAAATCACTGCCCTATTGATAGAGCTGCTAATAAAAAAATATGAAATTACCATTATAGCTTAGTACTAGAATATAATGCATTATGTATTATGTGTGTACTAGTTGCTTCCATCTACATAGTGCATTTCAATTGAGTCAATTGTTTAACCTTTTGGTAGAATGGAAAGTAAAAATATTTGATGCTTTAACCATTATTATTAATGTACAATTACACAAATGTACAAGTGAATAAAAAGAATATAATGATAATAAAATTACATTGTCAAAGTAAGATTATTAGATACTAAAACTTTGATAAAATTGTTAATGAAATATGTAACATCATTTTTGGCAAGATGTTAAAATTACATAAATTTAGATAACTACACACACTGTTTTTTTTAATTATAATAATTTCCTATTGTGCACAATAAATAGTATTATACAATATAAAGTAGAAATTAGAATTTATTTTCTATGGTTATTTAGAGGTTTCAAGTTATGCAGAAATAAATTGATACTGAATTCCAAATATATTGTATATTATAAAATTGCATGTGTATTTATAAGTATTTAAATCTTTAATCATTAAACTAAATTAGTACTTTTATGTTATAAACACAATTTTAAATAATTCCCAAAGATCGGTAAGGTCAATGTCTATGTTCAAATAGTTGTTATATAAGAAGATACAATACGAATATTTATGTACATCCGAGTAACACTTCGTGCACTTCATATTGAAACGATTTGAGCTTGAAATCTGTTAAGGTCAATATTTCTCCACTCTGTATAGAGAAAATACATATTCATAAGATACGAAACACGTATAATATTAATAACGTCTACGCGCAAGACGATTTGTGCTATTGAACTTGAAGGCTAACGCATTGAAACCCACCCTATTTATGCGAAACCTGTTCACAAGATGTCGTTAACATTGACAATCCGAGGAAAATAATTAATTAAATTATATACAAGGTGGAGTTGTTCTAATGGTTTCCGGTAATTTTCCATATAGTTTAAAACGATCCATGAATTACGAGTATATCTAGGCCAAATACGGTAAAGAAATAAGTAAATATAATGCGTGTTGTGTAATTCTGATGTTATAATACAAAGCGGTTTACTTGTCAGTTTTCAGTAAATTCAAAATCGGAAAATCAATTTTCAAATTGATTATGTGTGTAAATGTATAATATAAATCAATAAATGTTCAAGTCTTCGTTAGGGATCTATGAAAAGTAATGTTCGGTATTTTTGTAGATTGTTGGTGGAGAGACAAATCGTGATCATTCATTATATTGAGTTTATTAATTTCGATGAAACCACTTGATGACTATAGGGTTTTGAAAATAGTTATCCGTCATACTGTTAAACTTTTTCTTAGTTTAATATTGGAATGCTTCTCGTCAGCGATTATGTTATATTTAATTGTTGAAATTATACGAATAAAATGACGATTATAGTAAGGTTTGTTTATTATTATTATTATTTTTTTTTTTGCGCACAATGCATGCAATTTTTTAAAATTTACCGACCTTGGCACAGTAGGTACGTAGATTACGGTGATGAGTATAATATATTTTTTCGTTTAGCCCTTGGACAATATTATTTTGGAGCATTTACAGCTTCTATAATGCCAAATATTGACTACAATAAAGTTGTTTTAGACACATGATACAAAAAAAAAAAAAAAAAAAGATACAATGTGTAAATGCGCCCGCGTGTGTTATGCGTGTATATAATAATATGATCAATGTAATAATTTTCGCAACGGTGTGGCGGTTGACGGCCATATGTTAACCTTACACTGGTACCTTGACAGTGTTAGCTGAACGGTTTTGTAGTAATATTTTTTGCAGTTCGTATCCAGTTTGCGCAGTAGGTGACCTTAGTAAATGGTTTTTTTTCTGCTGTATGTCCTTTTTTTTGCGATTTATTTCTAATTATATAATGTCAAAAACGTTGACGACAAACCAAATCTATTATGGGTTTTTCTAACTACTATTATACTATTTAAACTTTTTTTTTTTATATAGGTAACGCAATAAAAATGGACTCGACGGAGAAATCTTACACCGTTATCAGAAGAATTCGAGGGCACCAGGTATGCCGAAGGCATATACCACGATTTTTGATACGAGGAGAACAAATAGTTTTAGTGGCCGCATGTTTTAGTTGAATAAATAAAAGAAAAAGAATCAATATATTATTATGTAAGCAGTAAGCACCTACAATGTTTTAACTTTGAGCTTGGAATAAAAAACAAATTACATTTACCCGGAAACGATGTATTTGGGCATGAAGAGAGGATTTGAAAAATAAATCGCGTGCAAAGTGTAAATAAAAAAATTGCTATCACAACATTTTTCCGAATGGAAATTTATGAATTTTGCGTGAGCATTGTTTTCATACTTTGTATATTGTTTTGACGGCGCGGTGGCTGCAATGACCGAGGAAAAAATTTCTAATGGGGGACGGGTGACGGCTGGAGGATAACGATAACGACATACGTGCGGTCACGAGTAACAACATCGATGCATGCCGGGTTTGGGATGAAAACGGTAAAGTAAACCGCTTAGAAAAATTTGTATAAAAAAACAATAATATATAAATGTCGAAGTATCGGATCTTCGCCCGTATATAATACATATATATTGTTGGAAAATTGAATAACGGTACTTTCTCTGGGTGCAGATATAGGTATATAGCAATAAAATAACAGCGTGTCGGCGAAGAAAAATCAGAATAATAACACTATCCTGCTATACTATGTTGCATGTGTGCAACAGTCAGGTTCGCGGTTCTCAGTGAAAGTAAAAATCGACGCAAACTTTCACCGGTGCAGCGTGTCTTCTAACTGGTGTGATATTATTATAACGGTATTTGATTTTCCCACTAATATACACTATTAAGTATAAACGCATTGGACGACAACGGTTTTATTATACTGCTGAACCGCTGTATAAGTACTAAATTACTGTGTGCACTACAACTATACTGTCTATACTATTAGTTACTACTACTGTTGTACTCCGTACCAATGTTGTGTGTATATAACAGCACGGCCATAGTGAATTAATGGTAGTTATGCACATATATTTTTTTCCTAATTATTATCAAATTATTCGAAAACGAAATTTGAACAGCGTGTTATTGCATGAATCACTGCAGGAAAATATCGCGATGCTGCAAATATTGTTTTTATATACGTATAGGTAGATCCGTGTTATATTTTTCGGAAATGCTGTGCCAAATGCATATTGCAAATAGACATAATATAACATGATATAGATAAGTACGCACAGAGTATTTTTAAAATGTGTCGCGAATCAAATTCCACCTACCCACCCACCCCATGATTGATCGTACTTATATAATTTGTTGAAACATTGATCAAAAACATTGATATTACGTACTAACTAGTATATAAGTCATGGAAATTTGACTGTTTCTTTATTCTTAGTTCTGCCTTTTTAACTTAAAGCTGTATTAAACAATTTTCGTGGAAAATATTTAACCACCCCAATAAAAAGGGATCGCGACTGTGACACCATGATACATGGGATGTGCACCACTGGGTACGCATACCGAAGATGTGTTAATAATAGTTAATTAAAGTGTACATGCACTAGGTTTTAAATACATACATATTGTATGTTGTACGTGTATAGATATCTATAGAGTGTGAGCGAGCGGGTGTATGGTTTGGATATTTTGAAACGGAGAGGTCATAGTGTACAATGCGCGATGCCAGGGGCCCGATTAAGCAAATTAGGTTTATGAAGATTACGATATTGCGAAAATAGGTTGCAGTAAAAAAAAGTCTTGCTTGCGCGATAAGGGCGTCCTGCAAACTAGTCCTTCGGCTATTATACATCGTATATACTATATACATACCACCGACTGTATATTATAATTTATAATAGAAATTGAGCATGGACATGCGATTTTATACATATGTATAGTTAATATGTACTATTGTATAAAAGCGCGAGACGCTTGCCGTTAAAACGTCTAATGACCCGAGTGGCTTAAGGTCGTCCTTAGCCGCTCAAAGACTATACCTACCTACATATTATTGTTATTAATGTTATTATTATAATGAGTACTATGGTTGCGATATTACATAATATATTAAGCCGATTGCTTTTATTGTAGTGATTCAAAGGCTCGTGTTTGTGTGCATGTATGGCCAAGAAAACTACTTATACAGGACGTGCCGGGTAAAAAAAAACTATATGGTTTGTAATGGCAAATTATTTATTGGATGATCAATCGACATACAAAAATAAAAATAAACCAACGGTTATTGGTTCACTGCGAAGTTTTAGTGAAGTACCTACAGGTATAACACTGTATACAATATGGTTAACAATATTTTGACTATTTTCAATTTCTGTCACAAGTTTTTTATCAATTTCGAGATAGTGTTAACAGCCAAACGACAAAATAATAAATATCACCTGGTTTTCATACGGTTGTTGTCGAGTGTACACAGCTATTGTACTGTGTCGGATAAACAATTGTATCTAAACCAGTTTTCAATAAGAACAGGACCGCGTGAAATAATAGTTCATAAAATAAAACAATTCGTTAGGTATTTTCACTCTGTAAAATAAAGCTTTGAACCGCATCGTATATCGAGGTGAAGTACAATTATTATTTATGTTTAACAGCACACTAAAAAGAGAACCCCTGGGTAACTGCCCCGTTGTTGATGTAGGTCACGCGTCGAACATTCGAGGGTCGGTACTAAAAAATTCTAGTATAATATGTATTGGGAACGCGCGATTATAACAATTGTCCTCATCAACGTTCAACTCAACGTCTTAACTCTTACGGGATACGTATGTTGTATGAAGTCTTTCGGCTTGGTTTTCGTAAGTTCCATTGGTACTCATGACTTATGAATTACTTGCAAGTAATCGCCGTCGCGAGATTTTAAAACTTAATACTATAGTGTGAATGATAATATAATACTATTGTTGTTATATTGGTATTTGTTTTGTCTCCCAACCAGAGGGGAATCGATTAATCGACCAGTTGCTGCCGTTAATTGATCGCTCATTGGAGTATTGTCGGGCTGATCGCCATTCTCTCGCGCATGGTTTGACCCAGTTTTGCGGAAGATCCCGGCGGGGCGGCAGCACGGCAGCAGTGCAACAACTAGGTTTTTTACATGGGTGTAAGAAGTATGAATTAAAAACAATTAATAATAAATCTATGTTGATATTACTGTCAGTAGTGACGTATACTGACGTGTAAGTTATAAACGGGTGTAGCAAAGTTATAATTCGGCCCCACTCTTTCGATCGTTGCGATTTAAACGTTTAATAAGTGTTTAAATATCAATTTTTTTTTTCTCGAAACCATTTCTAATAAAAAAACGGGTGGGCCTCGCTTTGCTGTACAGTTGGGGGTTGAGTGTACATCGTTTATAGGATAGGTCATTATTACAATGGATTTGTTAAATTTGAATGCAATCATAGATATCATTGTATACGAATAACAATTCTGAACGGAGTTAATATGTTGTTATGTTATATTGCAAGTTGTTACGGTTTTTCGTTTTTGACTTGGAGCATTTTAAAAAAATATATTTTGTAAAAACGTGATTTTGCGTAAAATTTCCCGTTTTTTCGTAATTTTTTTATCATTTTTTTCGATTTTTTCAATAATTATTAAAAAAGTTGAATTTTTGACTCACCCAAGTACCATTTACATTCACTTTCCTTTCAGAAAAGTTGCTGTTTAAGCAAATTGAAGCATTTTTATTGTAAAAAAAGTTGTCGTCAGACACAAAAAAAAAAAAAAAATACACACACATCATTGTAAAATCAATAGCTTCCATCACTCCGTTCAGAATCTAAAACGTTTTATACTCATTTTAATGCATAATAAATAAGTTTTATAGTGAAAATCAATTTTATTGGAACTATTATTTATTATATATTTATTGGAATTATTTATTAGAACAACCGCGACCATGTCACATATACTATATAGGTATTACGACTAGATTTGTGTAAGGAAAAAAAAGTCAATAATTTATTGAAAAATGTTAATTTCGTTTTGTTTGGTTGAATTGAATTGCTTATCATTATAGGTGTATCTATATTTAATAAATGTTCTTATAATACATTTTTTGTCGATTAAGCCCTTGGGGTTGCCGGGTAGTGTTAAATATAAATCGGAGATGGGACTTTCGCGCCTGTATATATCTACGTATCACGTTGTCATTTTCTATGAATCTATATACGCGTGTGGGCGCCGGGCGTAAAAACGGCTCGGACGATTCGTCACGTGTTTTCCCGCACGAAAATCGATGCCGCAGAGTGAATTAGCGAATAACACGTAGAAAAAAAAACCGTTTGAAACGCGCGCGTAATACCATCGCAGAGATGGCCGCATCAACCGTAGAAACGCGTACAAGCGAAATCGAAATAAATTTTAAAGACTTTCTAACGGCAATAATAATATATAATAATATTATAGGTTTGGTGCGAATTATTACCTATTCGGCAGTTGTTATTATTGCCACTTCGTTATTCTTTTATTTTTTTATTTACCACAGCAGCATCGCTTATAGGACTCGTTTTCCCCGCAAACGTACACGCACTAGACACGTAGTCCACACCGTTTAAAGTTCACTAGACCGGTTTGTACAAATGAGAATACCTGAATACCAACACTAAATGCGCGTTTTGTTACTACCTATGTTTATATGTATACTATCTCATAATACCGTGTATTGCGATTGTGCACGCCGCGGTGTATACATAATAATAATGGGTTATTATAATAACAAATAATAAAATTAAAAACAAAAAAAAATTGTAATAAGTAATTAATATTATTACTGGTATGCATTCTAACTTTTGAAATAGCCGCCTTCAGTTTCCGATAGTTATCCTTTTCTGATAACCTTTGTTGTTTCATTATGATTTTTTTTTCGCGTACTCCTAATTGTGTGGTCTGATGCCGTGATTAACACGTTGAGAGTTGAATGGCGGGTGCACGAGATTTAAAACCTATTTATATGTATACCATATTTTATCGAGAATCCGATTGGACACTATATTATAATATACTTTCATGCACGAAATTAAATGTTAAAGAAATAACGAAATAACGACACCAGTATGATATATCGGTATACAGTATGTAGATGTATTAAAAATACAAAGCGATCATTTTATTTAAAGAAAAACATCAATATAAAATGAACGATGAGAAAATATTGTGTTTGATGATAATACGGTGTATAACAATTTATGTAGAGTATTAACTATTGACGAAAGAAAGAAGGAAACTGATATAATAATATATACCTATGTATAATATAGATGATAATAATATATAATAAATAATATATTATAATGAGAGAATACGAGTTGTTGAGAAATTTAGAAAGTATATGATATATTTTAGACATCTTAGTTTTTATTATTATTATTATTATTATTATTTATTATTATAATAAATAAATAAATTACTTGAGCCTCACAGGCGTTAATTCAATAAAATAAAAATGAATAAAAATAATAATAATTTAAATATGATGAACAGGAGGACTAAAGTTATGTATGTTATCAGTGTTTGTCGTCGCACGTAAATACTATTCATAGGTACATGTAAAATATAATATACTGAGCGAATACTATTTTCCGATTTATTTCGTGTAAGTATTATGGTTTAAGCATATAATATATAATATACTGCATGTATAATAATAATTACGTTCGTCGACAAAGAGTGGATATACTAATAAATTATAATATATATAATTATTATACGTATATAAATTGGCTGCCGTATCTTTTGTATTATGTTATACGACTGCGGTGAGTAGGTTCGTTGATTTTACAATATTCTTATAGCGTAGTTATATATATATATATATGTAAAAGTAAACAACAGTTGTCATTTCAAAAACAGTCGATGGGTTCGAAATATAAACGCACGTCGTTTTATATACGCGTATGTACTATTATAATAATAATGTAATTTTTGACCAACATATTATATGTTTAACCGACAAGTACATTGCACGTTTTCTCGGAACGGAATGTAATATACACTATAAACGAAAACGTGTTGTTTTATTCCTTATAACATTAATATATAACGTATTAATCCGTCGCAGCTCCACGCCCCCGCATATGTATGCAAATATTGTACAGAATATAATATAATCACAAAATGGGTTTTTAAATACGAACAGTAATAACGCGGTATAGTCAAATGTGTTTTATTCAAATATAATATAATATAATATGTGTATAACTCGTCGAATATTTCGTGTAAAAAATAAATCGTACGACTCTCTCTCTCTCTCTCTCTCTCTCTCTCTCTCTCTCTTTACGAGCGCTCTATTGGACAATATTTTATATACAAGTAGATGATGCGTGTTAACAAATTCGTAGCATCCGTATTATTTTTAATTTTTTATTTATGTGTATATAAAAATATAATATGGACGCTTGAAAAGTCGAAAATAGGCGGCACTGTGTATTATTTCTAATAGCAATCGAATTGTAACCTAACCTATTTACACACCGCTCATTGAGTTGTACATGTTATAAAAGTTGTTAGTTTTTAATCATAATAATGTGATCGGTGTAGTGACCGTAAGCGATATCGTTCCACGGTATGGGTTGCAATGAATATACGGAAATGTTGAAGAAAACGGACAAATCGTGTGGGTATAACTGCAGTGGTTATGCAACCATTATACCGGATAACAACATTTTTAAGGGGAAGTGGTTATAGTTTTAGGGATGGGATCTTACAATATATTTATATATTGATATTACATATCAACATATTTATTTATTTATTTATTATATATTCAATAGACAAAATATCCTTTAACAAAAAGTAATGCAATAAATATAATAGACTAAAGAGCAACTATATAAAAACAGAACAGAACAAACCAAAAATAAATAGGATAGTTTTCCAAAACATTAATAATTACAATAACAATAAAAATAATAGGTAAATAAACAATAATAAATAAAAATATTAATAGGTAGGTACTACCTACAATATAAAAATCAAATTCTAAATAAGAGATGGTGCATCTATATAAAATATTATAAAATTTAAAGTATTAGTTTTGAAGGAATAACGAGACATATTAAAAAAATCACGTGAGGTGGAAATAATATTGAATAGAAAAAGGGCTCTAGAGAAGAATGAAATTTACCAATGTTTGTTTTGTAGAATGGGATGTTAAATAGATTTAAATTAGGTGTGTTTTTAAGAGGAATACGAAGATTAATTTGGGCTAAGATCTCTGGACAAATAACAAAACCATTTAGAATATCAAAAATGAACATTATATCTGCTAATTTTCGTCTTACTTTAAGATGATGAAGTCTTATATAGAATCTTGGAGGTGATTTACCGAGCAATTTAATAAAGTATAAAATTTAATATGTTTTTTTATAATATTGTGCCGTCAGTAAATCTTCTATGGTTGCCCCAACAAAGGTTTCTTTGCAATTTCGGGGAATGCAAGGGCACACTCGTGGAACCCCGTAATCACGTACCCCCTCCTCGAAATACAACCGCACTGTGTACTGCAACGCATGTACCTATACAATTTATAGTGGTCTTTTCAGCGAGTTATTGCAGTTTAATATATTTTAAGTCATTCATTGTCTAATTTTATTGCACTCCTATATTCGAGAGTAATGTTCATATTAATAGATATTTCGCCAAAAAAAAAAAATAACATATAAGTAATCAAATATCATATAAAACAAATTATTTGAACATAGGTATAAAAACCGTGTGCATGCCGCTCAAAAAAATTCAACTCACGGTCAGTATACACGTTGTTATTGTGATTGGCTCGCAAAGGCCCTCGACATTCTTTGGAAATACATGCGTAAACACGCACACCGAGCGGCGTATTTCCGTACCGTATCTGAGTTCGGCCACGGTATTCAATCCACACTTCTTATTGGTCTATTTGAATTGCGTGCCACAATAAAGATTTTACAATTTATATGGAGTGATAATAGGTATCCTACTATCCTAGTATTGATAATAAACTAATAAAACCACGTCGGATAGGTAACAGGGCAGAGTAAATAACTACGGGAAAGGGCCTTCGGCCTCCTCGTTCGCTTGCTGCGCGAGCTCACTGCGGAACTTAAATCAAAAAAAATCCCCCGATTTGTTATGAAAAACCACGTCGGATAGGTAACAGGGCGTCCACACGCAATCAGTGCCCGACATGCACTATAACTATGATAAAAGAAATCATGTAACTCTACTTTATAATGCATAATCACAAGTTTTGATAATAATGAAAATAAAAGTGCAAAAATTATTATTGGGAAAAAAAGAATCGATATCAGTATGACGAATTTCGGGTATATAAGATCAAACCAATTGGCATATGATGATCATAATTTGTTTGATGTGCTATATTCAATGCCATATATTCATATTTAATGCTATATAACCATAAACATGTGGCTATATAACCATAAACAAACAATCTTTCTGGTTGCCATGTAGGCCATTGATAAGAAATTATTATCAAACGAGCCAATAAGAAGTGTGGATTGAATACCGCGGCCAAACTCGGATACGGTATGGAATTACGCCACCGGGTGAAACGTCCGATCGGTATATCATCAGGTGGGTGCAACTGTGGCGGCGGCGGCAGCGGCGACGACGTTCGCAACACGAATGCCTTTGACTGAGGTCGTACATGGGAAACATCAGCGCGCAAACGTATCCATGACTACCGCCGACGAATATACGCTATATATGTACGTGAATAACGAAATTAAGGTCTTCGTATAAGCGTATCTCGTCGTCGCCAAACTATTATATGTATTCTTACGTTTTTATTACAGTCACCGTTAACGTCGAGTCTCCCGAAATTCGAGAGTGTGCAACTGATAAAATAACAATATAAAAACATTGTGCATTTCGCATTATCAATTCAGAGGTACCGGATGCAGTGTATTCTATGCACATCGTGAGAGTGAGACATTTACCAAAACAATAATAATTTATTAATCTTCGTTAAAATATTTTAAAAACCATATAATTAAGGCTTATGATTGTCGCGTTTGTAAGTACTCGTTTTTATCGATTTCAACTGAAACTATTCTTCGGCGTTTAATATAATATTAAAATATTAATATGTATTTACTATTGTCTATTACTGTATATCCGTATTCGCATTTAATCTATATATTTATCGCCCATTAAAGTATTGTGTGTTTTGACATTTTAAAATTTAATTACAATCATGAATTCACTTCGGGCATCCTTAAATCAATATATATATAGTTACATGGATAGACGTGGAATGTGACTACATTCCAGAGAGGTTCCCTTAAAATAATGTATATCAGACTTCTTAACGATCAATAACATGCGTTATGATATAAAATTAGATCGTTGTGTTGCGCACGAAAAATATTAATTATTTATTGTATATATTCTACGCACAACCTCGCACTATCCATAAATACATATCATCGATAATAGTTAATAAGAACGAATACATTAGGTGAGGTATATGTTGAACTTTGATTGTCGACGTGCGTCCATATAGAGACATTTATAATTATGGAAAATTCGTCGCTATGGACCGCAGCAGCAGTGCCGTTATTCCCGAAAAAAAAAACGAAGCCGCACTTTCTTCGTGCTCGGAATTTTTTTCTTTATAATATCATTTCACGGGATATTTTTCGCGCCAAACCGCATGGTATTGTGCACAACCTACGAACCGTAGCACACCACTGTTTAGCGGTGGTCGAAACGCGTTAGTCGTACTACGACGTGTACCTATTGTCATGTCGGACGCGCTAGCGAAATGGAAAAATATTTCTCTCGACGGATGGCCGAGAAAAAAAAAAGAAACTTTCGGATCGTAATCATCACAACAAACGAGATTAGAACTGATTTCTCGATCGAGTTACGTATTAATAATATACGCACTTGTAATAGGTACGTATGTTTTACGCTACGAACGAGAGGCGGCAGAGTCCACGTAACTGCAACACTCTCCGTCATTATTGTTGTTATCATTCCATGTTTATCGGAACGATCGAGTTATTTAGAATTTTAGATGCATATTATAATAATGAATATCATAAATGCGGTAGGTATACGCATGAGCGTGAAATGCGTACGCATGTTGCATAATATTATGTTGTGCATCGTAACTGCATAATGTACATCATTTATTACACATGATATTAATTAGTTATTATAAATCGCTGTAATGTAATTGAGAACAATAATAATAATAATAATAATAATATAATATCGACTTGGTGTAGCGCGCCGGGAACATGCGCAGCGAGAATACGAACGTAATTCAATTCCTGCTGCAGTACACTCGTATATACATGTGCATACTCCAAATTTCGTAGAAAAGAAAAAAACAAAAAAAGTATAAAGTAGTTTTAAATTGTAAAAACGAATGGGCCTCGCTTTGCTGTACAGTTGGGGGTGCAGTGCACCTCGTCTATAAGATAGGTCATAATTACAATGGATTTGTTAAATTTGAAAGCAATGATAGATATCATTGTATACGAATAACGATTCTGAACGGAGTTAATATGTTGGTCTAAAATGGGTATATAATAACACATATAGTATTTTATATTTAAATTGAAATATAATGCAATAGTATGCAATTTTGTAAAAATTTAAATTTCAAACAGCCATAAAATTTTTTCTTTAAGTCCGGTAGAAATTTTTTTATATATTTTTGAAGATTAGCTTATAGACAACCTATTATTAAAATTTTGAACCTTAAGTATAAACTGAAAAATTTTATGAATTTTCAACTACAAAATAACTTGCAAATTATCGCGATTTTAACATATTTTATACAAATTTTAACTTTATAGGCTTATAAAAAAAATTTGAGTGAAACGATCTCCGATATTATTTAGATACAATAAGTATAATTTATAATTAATCCTTTAATACATTTTCAAGAGTTTTCAGACAGCCAAATAAATTTTATAGATATTTTTAAAAAAAAAACTTACAAAAATCGAAAATTTAAACTGTATATAAATAAGTCAAAATACGTCAAAATACTTTGAAAACTTAACTATGTATAGAGAATGTAAATATAAAGATTTGGTGAAAATTTCAAGTTGTTACGGTTTTTCGTTTTTGAGTTAGAGCAAATTTCAAAAACCGATATCATTTGTCAGTCTAGAATATTATACTTTATATTATATTTTACATGTAATTTTATATCAATATTCGCTGTTCAGACGCTTATAAAAAAAAATTGTGCCTATGGATTTTAATAATTTTTGAATGACAATAATAACTACTTCTGTGGAATCTTTTATTAAATTTTCAAGTATTTAGTATTAGTCAATTTTTTTTATCACTAATTATAAAAAAAAATTTAAAAAATTCGAATTTTTTAAATGCCTATAAGTGGCTTAAAAATCAATATAATATTTTGAAAAGAACATGACATAGAGGAAATTCCTATCCTAACAACTGGTATAAATTTCAATTTTCTGCGACTCATACTTTTTGAATTATAACAAATATTTAAAATTATTTGAGGATAAATCGCTATTTTATGTAATTTCGTAAAAATTTAAATTTCAAACAGTCATAAAATTTTTTCCTCTAATTCCGGTAGAAATTTTTTTAAACATTTTTGAAGAGTAGCTTATGGATAACATAGTGTTAAAATTTTGAACCTTAAGTATGAACAGAATATATTTTATGAATTTTTATCAACAAAATAACTTGCAAATTATCGTGATTTTGACACATTTTATACAAATTTGAGCTTTATGGGCTTATAAAAAAATAAGTCAAAATATGTCAAAATAGTTTGAAAACCTAACCATGTATAGAGAATGCCAATATAAAGATTTGGTGAAAATTTCAAGTTGTTGCGGTATTTGGTTTTGGAGTTAAAGCATTTTAAAAAAATGTATTTTGTAAAAACGTGATTTTGCGTAAAATTTCTGGTTTTTTCGTAATTTTTTTATCGTTTTTTTCGATTTTTTAAAAAATTATTAAAAAAGTTGGATTTTTGACTCGGCCAAGTACCATCTACATTCACTTTCCTTTCAGAAAAGTTGCTGTTTAAGAAAATCGAAGCATTTTTACTACCAAAAAAGGTGTCCTCGGGCACAAAAAAAAAAAAAATAATAAAAAAAATAAAAAAAAAACACACATCATTGTAAAACCAATAGATTCCATCACTCCGTTCAGAATCTAAAACTTCTCAAAGATGTTTCACACCAAATGATGTGATCGAGAAGAAAATTACGATTATTATGGTTATTATTTAGTATTATTAAAATATTCCACTCCAGTCGGTTTTCTTGGCTGCCGTCGAATAAATAGTGTATAGGTACATCGCGCCCACATATATTTATATATAGAGAGATAGTACAATTAATGTGTACTGACGGGGGTGGGGCGGCGGGGCTCTAAAATCATTCAAAACGATTGTCACAGTTCACATTATAATGCGATATTAATCATATTCTGTCAGTATAGTAACAATTATTATCGAACGCTCTGCGAAAGGGGGATGACCGCGCGTATAGACGCAGTATGTATAGGTAAATGCTATATACGTGGACATGTCAGAGAAATGACGAATTGAGTACTAACGAAATGTTTGTCTGTTGTACGAGTATTCACTTTGATTCCAAGTAATACAAATATTTTATAAACTACGAGATCTAGCGTTTTTCGTCTATTCCTCATTTTTATTTCATACAAGTCCAATGGTTTGTGGTATACTATATATTATATTACAGTGATCGAAATGAACGTTAAGGGAGATTTGTAAATCAATATTTTTTTTCCTCGTAATTCAGTATATATAATATTTTGTAATGACCGAACCGAAGTATATATAAACCGTGAGCCTTCCCCCCCCCCCCCGTCGGACATCGTTGAAAGTTCGTCCATTGCCGCCATTCATATACTTCGACAACAACGTCTCATTAATGATTGTGTAGCGCAGCAACAAAGTTCGTTACCCTTCGCGTCATAATAATAATATATATAATGTACATGTATACAGTATACTCGTATATACACATAATATAATATCACAACCGATATCGCCGTCGCCACACGTATACGCATTAATGCATTATATATATAGTTAATATATTATGTACAACGGTATTGAATATTACACGTTTTCGTGTAATAATTAATAGTAACATGATACGACGTAGGAGTATCTACGCTGGGGTCGGGGGTATGTGTATGATGAATGTGTTACATTTAGCGATTAAAACGTGTAGAAATAAAATCAACGTAAGAATAAGAAAAAAAACCAATTTAATAACCGACGCGGTGAATACAATAAAACCTGCTGGGGCGAGTGGCCAGTAGACGAGAGGGTGGTGGACGCGGTGGGAGGGTACGGGAAACGAGGGGAAGGGGAACTGAAGTCGTTTGTCTGCTGTAATATTACGTATATGTAGAGTAGTACTGTAGTAGTAGTAGTAGTAGTAGTAGTAGTAGTAGTAGTAGTAGTAGTAGTAGTAGTAATTGTACTACGGGTAGTTAGTATCAGTAGTAGTAACGTTAAATAAGGGACGTCGTGCGGTTCAACGACCCTCCCTAACATCGTCAGTGACGTAGTCATGAGCGCGCGCCACCGCCGCGCTGCCGACACCGCCACCACCTGTGCGCGTCCGGACGGCCGTCGCGGAGACACGGCGACAGCGGCGGAGAAGGAAAAAAATATAATACAACGTCGTCGTACGAACGAAGCCGTTGAACTTTTCCGGCGTGGCGGTGAGGACGACCGACGACGACGAGTGGTAGTATATACCTAATATTTGTAATAATATTATAATATGTGTCAGACGAGAAAGATAATAATAATTATTATTATTATTGTAAGTGTGCTATGCGCCATCGCGTTTATGTGGCGGTTATATATGACGACGGTCATCGTAAATTGCAACTGTTAATTTTTAATTTCAAACTGCATATGGCTATCAGAAGCGTATTTTAAAGAGGTGATGAAAGTGATACGTCATATCTGAATCACTCCGAATTCCACACCTCTCCCTTTTTTTTCATACTATTGAATATTTTACGTGATGGCGCGTTTTCGCGTATTATAATCTCGATTTAGCTATGTCTATCCAATATTCTAATACCATATGCTACGTCTTTAGAACGGAGTCAACATAAGAAATAAATCAAATTTGATATGAGAATGAAAATTTAATGAAAAATTGCATGCGAGCCAATTCAAGCCAACGAAACAAGTGATATAAATTTCAATAATATTCAATACTCCAAAGTTGGTCTTTGCACATTATAAATATAATTTTAATAACAGGTCATATACTATTTTATAAGTTGTATATTGTATGTGCAAGTAACAAATACGAAACAAAATAAAAATGTGATTTCGATTACAACTTTTTACCGATATACTCTTCGACGAATCCCAATTACCGAGAGATGCTATCACACGCGCAAATAAGGTGAGCTATAAAGACTTAACTTTCATTTCTAGATTGGCTCACCAACATTGTTTTATTATAAGAACTTTGTTTCAAACCAAATGATGGCACATAACGCGTATAAAAGTATCAAGTATATGGACCCAATAGGCTTCACTATATAATGTTTTCCGCACCGTTAAAAAGATGTAGGTAACCATTGGTATATACTATATAGAGTACGCGAAAATCAATCGGAGGTGTTCGATATACCCCCACACCCCTTCTCTACATCGACGAACGGTGTTCATGGTTCTTTTGGATGATTTTCGACTAGCACGAAAAATCGAAAAAATTTAATGTTAAAAAATTAATATTTTCAAAACAAATGACCCTAAAAGAAGGTCGTAGCCTTCGGTAGGATCACTTTCACGACTACAAGGCCGTTTGGTGTCGGCTACTGCGGCGGCGACGGTTTCAGAGAGAGGACTATGAGCGTGTGTGTGTGGGTGACGGTCGTGAATATTCGTCAGAGTGAGATGACTGCGACGGAACACGACTACACGAGCAGCGAATTAACATACAGGGTGTCCCCTTCCTAAAGTTGTACGAGAGGATCGCACGCGTACACACAAATGCGGTTTGGCGCCGAAGGCTCGCCCGCCACGCCGACTGCGGGTCCGGGGGTCGAGGGGACCGGTGTGTGTGTCCTTGTCCGTTCAATGTCTGTACGCCAAAATTACGTCTTCGCACCCGCGATATTTTACATTATATTTTATTATTATACTATATATAGCAATGATTTTTTTATTTTTATTTTATGACTCGCGAACGTGCATTATTATAAGAGCTATTTTTTACACACAATCTCGAATGATCACGCGGGTCTATTTAATAACATTGCGGGTTCAGGTTTTTTTACTCATTTTTTCATACGCGTGAATGTTAATATTCACAAGGAACAGCTACTGCAGTGTTTTATATATATTTATTGTGTGGTGTAAAAACAAAACTCTCGAAAAAGAAATTGCGTTTTTCTCACTTGTTTATACAAAATTTTGAGAGAACATGATGCGCGCATTTCGATTATAATATTTTATACGTAATACGTACATAAGTATTGATACGTGCAAGTGGCGTTACCGCACAAGATTGTGCACGTGATCAAAAAGTAAAGGATTTTTTTTTTCAAAGAAATATATTTATAATATACACTGCAATGACTTTATTATGCTGCTACAGTCAAAAAAAAATTCATGACGGGTTTTTTGTTGTTGTTTTTAATTCCATAATCAGTATAACAATGGTAATTATTTTTATTTTAAGTGATTGTTGGGGCCGGATGTACCTTGTAATATTCATGTTGTCGAAAGAGTGATTTTTTTCGGTAGCTCTACTATCATATCGCTATACTATCATATTGTTCTAAAAAAAACCTGTTATGTCTGAATATAATAATTACAATAGTAGTTACATTATAACAATAATAATAATTATTATTAATTAGAATTTTAAACGACATAATCCTTCGTTCATATTAACGTTTTACTAAATATATTTTATTTTTGGAAAACACTCGTTAAAATATTTAATATAACACAACAGTTTAATACATTACTACCACTGAAAAGAGTTCATATTTTAAATATTATAACAATTTTCATTAGGTTTTAATAAAATATTGAATGTTGAATGTATTTTACTTTGCCGATCTTATCTAAATATTATAATATTAATAACATACAACAGACTGCAAACAATAATGTTTAGCCCAACATTCTGTTTTAATCAGTCATTTGTTTTTTATCGTCTACACACAATTTATTATAAATGACAACTGATTGTTTTGATTGATTTTTTTATTTTTACACTTTACTGACAACTGCTGATACTGCATGCAATAATTTTTTTTTATTTACTTGAATATTTATTATCTAATGATTTTCCAAATATATTTAATACATATACATACTTTTAATTATGCTATACTTTTAGAACGATTAATTAATCAATAAATGATTTTAATAAACAATTTTAGAATTATTTAAAGAATAACGCTGGTATAAGATTTTTATTTATTATATGATTATGACGCATAGGTCAAAAATTCGCATCGTATTAAAGTTAAAGCACAAAATAACTATTCGTGTCCTTATAATAATTATTTGGGTGATTGAAATTAAAACATACTAATTGCGTTGACGAGTTTAACCACAACAAAATATTATTATTAAATTGATTGGTAACGCCAAAGAGGTAGAATTATGATGAAGAGTTATTTTTTCTATTCCATCAATATTTAGGTGTAATAATTAATATTAAAGAACTCTAAGTTTCAAAATTAAGCATGAAGGACTTTCAAGAAAAGATTTAAAAGCAGAACGATTAGTAAGGTGTATACTGTACACGCATAAAAACGGTCGCTCGAGAACTTGAGCTGCGTCGAAAAAACATAAGCCGCCTGTAGCTAATCTAATATTCTTATTGCACATATTCAACCTGCAGCACATGAAGTTTTAAGAAAATGTCGTTTCAGATGTAACATGAAAGAACAAGATATAGAAATGGAATATAGTGTTTTATCTATACTGAATGTTCTCGAAAAAAAAAAACGAGAATTATATTGCTATATCTATATATGTATTCCAAGAATATAAGCATACGATAAAATTCGTACAAAATGTGTACATTTATAAAAAATAAACTGATACTCTATACGAATTCAAAGAAATCAATTCCTAAACTAATTCGGTTTTGGTTTAATATAATTAAACTAAAACGTTACAATAAACACATGTGCACTACCACGATAATAGAACAAAAATTATCAATATTTGCCAACATATTTTAATTTACGAAAAAAAGTTTAATCGTTTTCGTTCGACGTATAATCGACACCGGACGTGAATGAATATTATATACTACTGCTATGATGATTCATCGGGGATCAATTTGATGTCATATAATATTATTATGTTATTAATACATGCGTATACGGACCTCGCGTTATCGCGGCAAACGTAATTTTGTTATAGTGGTTATTGTTTTGGCGACTGCGACGATATTAAACCACGGTACCAATAGGTCATATTATATTGTATGCAGCAGAATATTATTATAATACATAATATACACTCAGTACTCACGTTCTTGTTATGGTTCGTATCGATTTTCTTCGTGCACCAAACACGACGACAATAATACGACGACGGCACAATGAAAGTCGCGGGCACAGGCAAAACGAGAACGAGGCCCGGCTCCTATCCGCGAACGATTTATTTGATTTTTTTTTTTTCTTTTGCGATAATTTTCGCTCGGAAAACAATAATTAGATATTATCAGGTGTTATCGTTGTTCACGGAGGTATTGGAATGGATTGAGATGATTATAAAAGGAAAACGACGACGCGTCCTCGTCGCGAGCGTTGCGAAGATGATGATGTCGGCTTACCGCCGTACCGTTCGATTGGTTCACCCCGATTGAACGTCTCGTCCGAGACCCACATTTTCGATCGTTCAGGGACTACCTAATCAACCGTTCGATGATCACACAAATATACTAACGCTTTATAGCTGCAATGTGTACACAGTAAATGTGTCTCGTCGTATCGATTTTCATCGTTGTCGATTACGGCACTCCAACTGATTTAATATAATCGCGATGGAACGATCGCGACGGAGAAAAACCGACGAACAAACATAGCTGCGAGAAAGAGGAAGACAGAGAGAGGGTATAAGAAAAAGAAAGCAATCGTCGCAACGGTACATTTTTTCGTGTAAAACGAAGATGCGAATTTTCCGCCGAATGCGTTATTCTGTATAAAAAATAAATAAAAGGAAAGGTGTACCTGTAATATACACTCACATACCACTCTGGCAACGCGATACCGAATTGAAAATAAAATCGTGTTGAAGGTGAAAGTACGCGTGGTTCGCGAGTTTGCGCCGGACAACTGTTTTTTGATTATATTTTCGCGTTTCTCTTTTTTTTTTTTACCGTTTATATTATAATATTATTATTGTATATACTATCGTGTTTAATATTATTACCGCGGACCGCGGACGATTTAGGCACCGTCGTCGTCTCTAACTGAAGTACATTCCGTATATGCTTATACTATACGTTCCCACACAAAAAAAAAAACATTAAAATATATTATTATTGTTATTGTTTATTATTATTATTATTATCAAACACACATCGTTTTACAGACGTTATACAGTAATATGTTTTAGGAAAAAAAACACAGAAAATCGTTGTAACGCCGTCATACACAACAAACTAGAACGCACGTAACAATAATAATAATAATAATAATAATAATAATAATATAGTAATAAATGTAAATTTTTACGTCGTAGCCGTGATTATAAAAACTTGCATTATTATTATTTATCATGTGCATGCATATGCCTGTGATACACTCTGCAAATTTTAGAAGAATTATATTTTCGTATTCTCTCATCCTCAAAGCATTATACATAAGTACATAACGTATATTGATACATATGTATAGTGTGTACACATTCACACATAGACACACACTAATACGCTTATATATACACATAAAAAACACGACGCGTAACTTTATGTATACATATTATATATGAATTTATAGACGTGCAGTATTACGGGATATTCGTGTTATTTACTCTAATTTTCGCGCGTCTCTCTCTCTCTGTCTTTGTCTCTGGCTCTGGCTCTGTTTCAGTATCAGGGCACATATATAGCGTTCAAATTTTACCAAAGCAAATACATATAATAATATATACGACTTTTGCGGGTGTGTAAATGTATTATACACATGTATAAGATAAAAACCGTGTGGATTCATGTACCATAAGCGTGGTGTGTGTTGTATATGCAGTAAGTATATATCGACTTGACCCATTTGCACCGCACATATATTCACGAAGATGGCGGATAATAGTAATGAATAGGTGACCTACATAAAATAATATCGCCGTGTGCTGCCCCCAGACCTTTACTTCGGCAGCAGACGATACTTTTCGTCGATACGCGGTAAGTGTGTGTGTGTTTGTACAGCATATGTTGTGGCCTCCGGAATAGAGATACAAGCCGGCTCTGTGACCTCCGAGTGTCACTGTTGCCTCCGAAACCTGGAGGTCAGAAGAATTAAGCTCAGTTTCGACATTATTGGATGTTTCTTGTTATATTTCTGCTTTCAAAAGTATGGAATCAATATATACCTTTAAACTCAAACTGTGTAAATCTGACCGAGTGTAAATAGTATGAATTTCTGACTATAGGCGGCGCGTGATTTTAAGATTTACACGTGTATATGAATATTTAAAGATTAAGCACTATAAAGAGTTCCACATTTTCAAAACACATATTTATGACGTTAAGCTATTATGACTTCCGGACACAAAAACATGATATATATTGAACACACCATAATATTTATTAATCATAGCACGTTTATAAAAATATAACATTTTAGTATGAGCCGAGATTAAAGAAATATCAAGTTAAACATCCTTAAAAAATTATCAGATATTCAAAGTTTATAAGATCGACGAATGAATAGTTAAAAAAATAAAAAAATAGTTCAAAATGTATTTAATTTGATCCTCATACCCTCCACCAGATCTGCCTCTGCACATTTGCTTCACTGGCCTACATTACAAATGATGATCATGATTTCATTATTTTATTTTGTTCATATGGTCACTTATTACTACAATTCTTCTGGAAGCAATAAGTACTTTTAAAGCCTATACACATCTTCTTTTTTTCATTAAACGCGGGGAACAAATTGTTTATAAGCCGGAGGTAACAAGTACTGTATGTATCTCTATTCTTCTGGAGGCAATTAGTACCTTTAAAGCATACACACATCTTCTTTTTTGTACTATACACGAGCATCCAGTTACTGATAGGCCGGAGGTAACAAATGTAGAGTGTATCTCTATTCTGCTGGAGGAAATAAGTGCCGTTAAAACCATACACGCATCTAATTTTCTTCATTAAACGCGGGAAACATATTGTTTATAGGCCGGAGGTAAAAGTGTAGTATGTATCTATATTCTTCTGGAGGCAATAAGTACCTTTAAAGCATACACACATCTACTTTTCTGTACTATACACGAGCTTCCAGTTATTTATAAACCGGAAGTAACAAGTATAGTGTATATCTCTATTTTGCTGGAGGAAATAAGTACCATTAAAACCATACACGCATCTTCTATTCTTCACTAAACGCGGGAAACATATTGTTTATAAGCTGGAGGTAACAAGTGTAGTGTGTATCTCTATTTTTTTTGGAGGTAATAAGTACCGTTTAAACCATATACACATCTTCTATTCTGTGAGGTTATAAGTAACATACTCAACATATACACTTCGGAGGCCACAAGTCATTGGAAGTTATAATGGTGGCTAAACTTATTACATTTTTTTTTTTGAAAATTTCAATGTTTTAATTCAATTTCAGGAATTAGAATTTTTTTTAGTTCCGTGGTGTCAATAACTTTTTTCTCGCATCATTATTTAGGGTGAATGACATAAATGCCTTTAAAATTGTATGGAGGTCAGTGAATACCATATATTCCATATGTATAATACCATATGTATTAAAATATATAGTAATACATAATATATCGAGTACGTAATATATATTTATATATAAAAATAATATGCAGATATACCGCTCTATTTTATACTCACGTACACGTCATGTCCAACTCGAACAGATATAATACCATGTAGTTGTGTAGCCTTAAAATTCAAGGTGTATGTGAAGGTGACGTGTTAAACAGACGTCGCCGTCATGAACGCGCCGAAGGTTGCGCCATCGAGCCGAACAATGTCATTAGCATTTGATGGTAATTCGATTAGAGCGTTGTTTTATATTTTATGTATCTTTTTTCCTCTCTGCCAACGCCGACGCTGTTCAGAGTTACCTATATAATCTATATTATTATATGTACGATTTTACACCGTTGTTTTATATACATACGTATAGTAACATTAATGATTTTGAAGTGTATTCGTGATGTATTCCACGCCTTCTACGAGTTTAATTGATACCATTGCAAGAAGAACGTTGCACGAGGAAAAGTTTATATATATATATATATAAATGTGTATGTGTATAAGCACCTATACCGTCTCGTTGCATCAGTGGGAAGACCCCGGTAATGATTGGGTGAGATCGACATTTTATTAAGTTCGAAACGTTCGTGTTTATTTGTTTGTTTTCCGTGAAAATCGTCGTTACACTAACGCTCACGCGTTCGTATACAACAATTATTTACGTTATAGGTTGTACGGTATACATAGTATAGAACCTTTTGTGAAAAGTTTTTGTACGGAGGAAAATGTTTGTATTTCAAAAGTCGTTAACCTGAGAAATCGTACAGCAGTTGTAGGTACCTACGTATATTTTTAAAACGGTACAAAAATAACAATATTATTCTCTGGATCCGACACTGTTGTTGTAAATATATCGATCGATTTCGGATTCGCCATGCACAAAAGAAAGTTTTTTGCGTTTGCTTGTCATGCGCCATATCTTATCGCCAGTATAGGTAACTCGCCCACATCGCGAGTGTATAGATGACTTTTTTCGATCTATCGGCTGACCGTTACACACTGCGCGTTTTGCAGTGGATAACGGGTTTTTTTTTTTTGTATTAAAATATAAAAAAAAAAAAATGAATAAACAAAAATCATACGAAAATCGAATTTGTTCAAGGTGAAAGCGCAAGTCTCTCGGCATCACCGCTATTTCTGGTTACGGTCGAGTTTTAATTGCATTTCGTATACTTTCATTTTCACTCTCATCCATGTGCAAGCGTATGTATTTCATCTTCTTCACGCATCTCGCGTTATTAACGGTTTTTACTTAATTGTTAAAAAAAAAAAATTCACATAAAATACACCTAATAATACACATAATACCTAATAATACCTACAAAGTATTTTAATGTACATATACTCACTAATAACAGTAATATTATGACAATGCGTTATGAATGTTATAAACGGCGAATATTCACAAAGTGCCTGTATAATTATGAACTATTATACATTTTTCCCGTCGTCGTCTGTTTATGTATACGAAGGATCTTACGTAATGCGACCGATGGCGTATTTAATAAAATTTATTAATCATATAATAACATCGATGTTAGCGATAAGTTGTTGGTCTTCCACATAACTCGTTTATTATCATTATTATAAAAAAATTTAATTATTATTATAACAATTATATATATATATATATTTTTTTTTATTACTATACGCATGAATGACCACTGTCATCCACGCAGTGTAATTGTGGAGAATCCTGAACTTTATTTTTCTGCTAATAATAGGTGGCTAATAATAAGTATCTTACCGAAGACCACGCAATAATCTGTAAATTATTTCGTATAGATAATCACAAAGCCGCGACAAAATCAATATTCCTGTAGCATACATTGCACCAGTAAAGTGTTCAAGCATCTTGTATGAGCATAATTCTCCAAATTTTATTAGTTAGTTGGAAATTGTTGGCAGATCGGAAATGTTCAATATGATTATAAATGTCTTGGTTATACAATAAAATAGTAAAATCTTCATCTGCGAGCTGTTCTGCGAAATCCTTTATGCAGTCGCGATTTGTTTATACTTTATGTTATATAGTTTACAGTTTTCGCATTTTAATCAAAATCAAAACTGGATCTCGAAAAAACACACACTGCTCCAGATGTATTCGAAACGTATATACAACTGCAGGCTTTTATGGTAGACCATAATATATACATATATCGTTACTTGTACATTTTTATCGCATATATATTATATTGTATTCATTATCCTTTTGCGAGTTTTAGAGCGGCTTGTTTGCTGTCATGTTCACGGTAAATTGTGACCTGGTGAATAGTTTTTTTCTACATATTTACGAAATTAAATTTTTTTTATTCAAATACGATTTGTACAGATAATAGTGATATATATAATATGTATAAACACCCACTATTACTTTTATATACCTAGGTACTATAATTTTGTAAACTGACATTGATGTTCTGTAATATTGTCGTCAAATAATAATGGCCAATATTATCTTATAGAATAGTTTGGATAGAAAGTTATTTTTATAAATAAGATAATGTTAACTATATATATATATATATATATATGTGTAGGATATGGCAATAATTAAAATGTGCTTATATTATAAGTATACGTAAAATAAAATATAACCGAAACAATATTAAACAACATGGTAAGTTATTATAGAGAACACATAATAATATATTATATAATTTATTTTCTACAAAATCATTTGAACTTTTAATCAAATGTTCTCTTATAATCACAAACTCTTGCTTATCTAGGTACTAATTTTACCGATGTTTAATAAACTGTCAGACGTACCTTGCAGCCAACAACCACCACGGCTTTTTCTATTAATATTGTAATAGACCTTAGAAGATATGTGTGATACGTGTGTACACAAATAACGCAGCTATATGACTAACTTTATTTGCGGGTGTATAGACACAAGACACAATTATTATTGTACATTGATATTGGCTACGGTTATCTAAAAAATCTTATTTGATATGATTGATGTTTGTATACATATATAAGCGTTACATTTTGACTTTAACCTAACCATGGTGGTGGTATATAAAGAACGGTTTCCTAATCCACAGCACCATCTCGAAGTACGTGTATAATGTATTGTATGATATTATGCATGGTGGTACGTTACATTGAATTTAAAATAGTGATAAAAATGTTTATTTACTCGTACGAGTGTATACCGCACCTTTTGGTGACACGACTGTATCTACAACAAAATGTGGTATTATGCACTGCAGGATATTATATGGCGGTATAGTTGTTTTAGGCCACGTTCGAGTTTGTTTTACTATACGATTCAAGTCTCTACGTTCAATGTGTGGCATGCAACAGTCGTGGTAATATATTTTTACAATAATTTATAGTTTCGAGTTTACGAGTTTCTCTCAGAGTGCCCAGTAATCTGTTTGATAATTAATTAAAAATAAAAAATAAAAATAGTACTTTATACTATATTATGAGTATTACAGGTGCTCCGTGTGCACTATTTAAGCTAACGTTCAAAGTTCACGAGAGCATTCCGATCGATTGATAACGGCTATTCATCATATATTATACGTATACACGTGCCATATCTGTTCTAAATGATGACTGAATTATTATAAAGTATATATTTTACACCACATGAGGCGTCTAATTTCGGTGTAAACAGTCAGATGAGAAAATTTAGCGTAATCTATATATTATATTATCCGTGCATACATTTCAGTGCATTGTAATAATAATATGGCAACGTGAACACCATGCGCTGCAGGACGCGTATTTTGCTTATACACCGTCTGACCCATAGACACTATACAACTGTACTTAGTATAATTATGTGTACTCGCTATGTTTTGGTGTCGGACAATATTTTCCAATTGTATATCAAAGAAAATTATTCGAATATTATAATAATGGACCGTATTACAAATGGTCGAGAGAGAAAGACATAGTAAACGAGGTTATAAAGAATTATGCTAGCATGTGCATATATATTATTTTATATAGTTATAAAGAGTAAGTAATAAAAATATTAGTAACCAGACGCATTGAAACGGATAAAGTTATCATCATGCGTATATTGAACACGTGTCCTCAGAAGTTTTTGTCAAAAATCAAAACACCGCGGATTGGTGGTAGGAACGTACGTACTTACGTACCTACAAGTTTTTACGGAAAAATATCAGTATAATACAATGAAAAATCGCTAAATATTTCTTTTCTGGATTTATTTACACTCAACACACATATACATTGATACATTGTATATCTACTGCGATAAATCAATATAAGATAATCAAACGTGCACTGTAAAAACGTAAAATGATAAAATTATATAATTCATGTACATACGTATGGTAATATAATATGCAATCGCGATTTCTGCAAACGGGGGGAAAAAAAATCGAAAACGTTTTTACTTTTTCCTCTCTTTCATCTCCTCTAACGGTGCAACTGCGTCCGTCGTGTACCGACTATGTGTATATATTTTATGTTTGCGCAGCATATAGCGGACTAACAGTCGGTCGGAGAGTGTTTTCACACCGAAAAAGAAAGAACCACGTTAAAAAAAAAAAACAACGCGCAGCACAATGAACGGACAAAAATACGGGGCGGCAACGACTACCTATATACTTGAATTTATACATATATATATATATGTTTTACAAGACGTTCTCGGCGGTTCTGCGTGTAGCGCAAGCCAACTTTCACTCTATGCCATCTCGTTAAATCGGCATTTTTAACGGTGTTATTAGCGTTTTCACTTTCACGTCTTTCGAAAGAATTAAATAACACGCGCGCGCATGCGTACATACCCGCGACGAGACAGCTCCGTCGTCGACGGCTATAGCGGTCCGCGGCCGCCGCCACCGTCTCTTTCTCCTCGCCGCGTCTGATGCTCTCCAGCAAGTAGTCGCTATACCGTTAGATGGTCGGATTATATAAAAATAAAATGAGCCTACAGAATGTTGTATACACATCAGTACTATACACACGTGTGCAATGTATAAAAACAAGAATAGGTATAGACAACTTGGAAATACTATAATAAAAAAGGATGAACTGCGATCGGCAGGATGAGAAGAAAAAACACCTCGAGTTCGACCCGAATACCATAATACATAAATACCTTCTAGGCTGTAGCTGATAATAACCATATCTTTATATGTTTTAAGCTAATAATTTTAATTTATTTATCGGTTACACAGGCCTCATAGATTTTTCGATCAAAGTTTCGCATGTTATGGTTTACTGCATATCTTCTTGTGCGGTAGTGATTGAAAAAACATTAATTATAGTTAATGTCATCAGTGAACACAGTTGACAACACGTATATCCGCTCCGAAACGTAATTCAAAATTTTATTTTACTGCAGTGCCCGTTGTGGAAGGTACATACGAAACGACTGTACACGAGCATAAGAAATTATAAATACAAATTTAAATCAATAATAATTTCTTTGGATATTCTACGGGAATCAGATACTGTGATCATAATAATCTTCGATATCATTACTTTCAGAGGATCTATTAAGTTTCATTTACAGGGATACGCGAGTCATTACTACAAGCCATGCTGTTGGTTATAATAAAATAATATAAGGGTGGTGAAATGAATATAATATGTATTAGTTTTTAAACAAGGCCATCACGTGCATATCCATTAGATAACGAAATAAAAGTCCGATATAGTTATCGTTTTTTTTTTTTTTTTAATCGAAATGATCGCGGTTTTAAGCAAATACCACAATACTTATCAATCATAAGGATTATTATTTATTATGTATCGTTTATCTCAGAGTACTTGGAGGATGTCGTCGATTAGATATGAGCACGTCTATAACATATCCCGGGAAATTGTTTTGTAATCGCCAAGAACGTATATATTTTTCGGCACACGAGCAACCTATTCTTATAAGGTCTTCGTCAACAATAAAGCGTAAAAAATAAAACAAAGATCTACAAAGTTGAACTACATAATTAGTTATATTATATATTATTTTAAATTTTCGTATAATAACAATGTAGTATTAAATTTTACCGGTATATATAGTACGGACAAGTAACACTGAATTTATAATATTGTGATAACAATATGGTCGGAAGAGTCGGGAGAGGTTTATATAGTTATATACATTTACAATAATATAGTAATTAATATACAATATTGAATATAGGTAGTATAACAGAACAAAATTTTTTTATTTATGAAAACAAAACCATTTGATAGTATAGTACATACAATTTATTGTCTAATTTATTTCATATTTCGTGTTCATTTAAACACTATAATAAATACCATTAATTATTATTTGATTCGAACATTGGGATAGTAATTTTTAACGGTTTTTATTTTATCAATAAAAAGTGCATTTTTCGCATCATTAATTTTGTACGGTAATTAAAGAATAACTCAAGACGTTCTAAATGTTATCATTGGAATAATCAGAGAAATCGTGGGTTTCTAGGGTTAGACAAGTTCGTGTATTTACAAATGCTTAGGTATAAAAGGTACAGATGGAAAATGCATTGGTGTTGCTTTCACATGAACACAATGTGTATTCAATAAAAAAGCGATGGTTGATGTTGATGTTTAAATATAATAAACATTTTTTTCAGAAAATAATGTAAAATATGAACGCTTACTGACAGAAAATTTATCTGGTTATAAAAACAAATATTGTGGGAAAATCGCTTAGAAACGTATTGATTGTATCGTTTAGTTGGGGAAATAGCTATATAGTATATTGTTTATAGGTAGTTGTATTAAATACGAATCGCTTTGGTTATTGAACAAATTTTTCGTTTTCAATAAAATTTTAAGACTTTTTTTTT
This sequence comes from Chaitophorus viminalis, assembly GCA_025469195.1. Lineage (NCBI taxonomy): Eukaryota > Metazoa > Arthropoda > Insecta > Hemiptera > Aphididae > Chaitophorus > Chaitophorus viminalis. The sequence goes on from JAIPRK010000432.1 coordinate 112,621, forward strand.
TTAAATTTAATTTGCCCCTTATTAGAATAATTACAGCAATGCGATTACAATAAAATAAAAATAAAAATGTGTTTGAAACTAACTAAAAAGAAAAAAAAAAGAATGAAAAATTAAACAATCAATAATGAACAACATAATAATTTTAAATAAGAAAGCCAGTGGTATGAATGAATTGGATAAGAAACTTTTTTTTGTTTTAATATTTCCTAAAAAATATACGTAATTTGGATTTGATCCAGTAACTTAAAAAACTTTCGTAATATTTCTAGATAAAAAATGTTTACTTATATTTTTTTCCAATTTTGTAAGGTTCTGAGATACATCACCATCTTTTAGTCACTATAGAGCTATAGTAGTATATAGTTTATATAACAATTCAAAAGGCTACTTAGTTGTAATAAAAAACTACTCAAATTTGATTTTAATTATAATTTTTTCCATAATTATTAATTAAGTTCCTTTAAGCATAAGTTATGTAATTATATTTATGTACAGACAACTAACACATTATGTACGTCTTTTTAAATATTATATTATTATAAATAAAATAATATAATTTCTTTGGAAAATAGTATTAAGTCATGATTATTGATATTGATCTTTATGAAAATAAAATAAAACTGATACAAAAAGAGAACTGTAAAAAAATAGGTCAGTTAAAAATGATATTCACACCCCGAAAAGGCACTTATGTACATTGTCAACACTGTACTTATATTTCTTTTTTTAACCCATAACTTGGGTATTTTGTTTATGCGTCGAGGTGAACCAACCACATATGCATTTTCATTACCTCTATGTACTAAAATAATTGGCACATATAGCGCAAGAGGTGTTTTTTGCAGTCCTTATAAATACGTGCATGGGTAATGTGCATATTATTTATCTTTTTAAAATGAGAAAATTAAAACCTTATGTTGTCTGCAATACATTTAATTTCACTGGAAATATTCCACTTAAATACCTTGATAGTTTCGAAGTCCTTGGTTGAAGTTTCTTGGTCAGTGAGTGTGAACACGCACTATAATATGCAAACAATTCCGCAATTTTACTAAGTTTATGTAGGTAGGCAATACCACTTTTAGGACGTGAGATGGAAAATATTCTAAAATACGTTTAAAAAGAAAAGAAAATGAAACTAGTGAATTACCGCTATTATATAAAATTATACATATCACACGTCCATCTTTACGTAATTAAATGCCTGTATATAATACGGTATAATATTATTACCCATACCTTTTCTCATTGAGATACGAAAATAGGCAACATTGACAAGAGTGTGTACATCGTGTTTCCACATTATGTAGAGAAAATTGTTACATTAAATATAGTATATATTATATCACTTTACGCGGTATATATACAGTGACTAAAATATGTACAACAAGGAGCCGACGATGACAACGGAAACAATGAACAATATGTATAGAATTTTAGCAACACATCAAAATGAAATTGTTTTCCTCCATTTATAAATTTTTTTGAAATCTATACGGTAAAGCCACATAGCGACGTGTATATAATAAGTCACATTCAATAGACTATATACGCAACAGGGTCGCATTCGAAGTACTGCACGACAAAGTCGGTTTGTCAGCCAAGAAACCGTTTGGTGGTGTTTTGGCTACTATAAGCATTGATTAAATATATTCAATTTGTATATTTAATAAATGCTATAAAATACGAATATCTGCAACCAGTGGAATTCACTAAATAGCGTTTGGACGATACTAGATTTTCTTTTGAATACGGTTTCTAATTAAAGCCGATTTGGGGAACAAAAGCTTAATGTTTTCTATATAGATGGTGGGAAAACAACAAAATAGGTCAGTCAATCAAAAACAAAAGCATTAAGAAACTATAGGTACCTACCATATACGTTTTCATTCAAACGCTTACGTTCGTGACATCGTTTAATTAACTAATCGGAGGAATATATAACATACAAATGCAACACGCACATATACACATAGACACGTGTGTGTGTGTATAATTCGATACAGAGCAAGGTCCCGTGTCCATCAAGGTCAACGGCATGAAAATATGAAAAAAAATCGAAAAAATTCTACGATAAAATGATTGTATTGTTTTCAAAACATGAAATTTGTTGAAACTATTATTTACATTTACTATAAGCCTCCCCTAAAAAATAAAACGTAAAATATGTATATATTTTTATATTTTTTATAGTAAGTGTGTCATACTATACGCGCATTGTCGTAACGTTCAAGGCCCGCTAAACGATGATTACACATTTCGAATCGTCACGTTTTACGAAAATTAAATTGTTTTCACAAACATTGACAGTGATATAAAATGATAACAAACGCACGGTATATCGAAAACGGTAGGTATCGGAATTCATCGTTCTACATATTAAGCTGAAACATCGATATGCACTACGACCTTGACACTAAAAACTATAACGATGTTACCTAAACGTGGGTTATAACTCACTATACCTTTTATGAATCTTGTAGGCGAATCTTTGCATAGCACCCGTTCGGACTCGTTTACGTTACATACATTAATAATACATAAACATATGTATTTGATTATTCAAACGTTACGTATGTGCCTATTAGTACATGATAGTAATTTGATTGTTTGTTTTTTTTCCGTTTACACTCTCGAACCCATATAATAAGAGATAGACTATCAATGATAAAAATGTAAAACTTGTATAGTGATGGTGGCAATCAAGGTAATGTTCAAGGTAGAACTCGAGTTATCATCAAGGCAACCATTCCTTCCGCGTTGTTAAACCTTGTGAAATTCACTTGGAGGTGGAGCGGTATAGGTACGCGGTGCTTTTTTATATACTCGAATAATACGCACACATACACGCAAGTACTCACGTCCAAGTGCGTGACTCAAATATCCACTCTACGAGTTCGATCAATTCGATTAGTACTGTGCACTGAAAACTAGTTGTTTACATCGGTGACGTCACAAATTATTTTTCTATCATCTGAATCTCATGAATCACATGAACCATTGTTCAAGGACGACGATGTTTTGAAGACCACCTTGGGGGCGAAATCACTCGCATGGGTGTTTTTGTGTGCTACCGTTTTTTTCCCCGCTAATAATTTTCGGTTCGTGTACCAATAAGGCCCGTATCTCTTAAGGTCTCGGCCGCCGAGAAGTTCAAGGCGCTATAACCGATGTGTACAAAGACGATACGAGATTGTAATCCGACCACTGTGCAGCACCGCAGATAACGGTTTTACGAGGGAAGAATAGGTGTACGAATACGATATTGCGATGATTTTAACGCGCTAAAGGACGCACTGTCGTATGTTTTTATTCCCCTTTTCGTATGCAAAAATAATAACAAGTGAAACAAAAACAAAAAAAAAAAACCAAAAAAAAAAAGAAATCCAAAAAATTATATTGTCTGTTAAGTGTTATGTCAAACCCATTCAACAACATGCACGTTTCTTATCATGTAGTGGAGTACGCGGGAGAGGAACGCGCCACTTCCCTTATCAAACGGCTATTAATTTACACCCACGGTTATTTAGTTAATCGTGATTTTCGCTAAAATGACTCACGAGCGTAACCATAACATATACTAAATGACATTCATGGGACTGGCACTGAATATAATATTATAATACACATATTCATACACGCACGTACACCAGATGTTGATGTATACGTAACGTTACATCATAATATCATCCGTACATTTTCAAATGTTATTGAACAACCCGGGGTAACCTGCACAACAACATGGCCAAATAGTAGGTATACCAAGTTTAAGAACACAATACATCTTCTCGGAATTCGACCCTCTTGGGACGATTAAAAAAGGCCAACATTATCAATTGCCGGACGAGATGTTCACCGGCATTTACAACGGTTACTGTTTTAACTTTGAAAAATCAACAACCCTACAACAGCGCTTTACTAAAAGCTCGGGGACTGCGCATTTCTGCAAGCGTTAATAATACTATATTATTATACGGTCAAACGAGGACTTACTTGAATATTATAATAAATCCGATACGTGTATGTGTGGACTCGAAGGTCTCGTTATCCAAGCGGCAGTGCGGTGTTGGTTCCTATAATATGTAGGCGTGCACAAGAAAATAATATTGTCGAATATTACCGGTATACAATAACAACACAGCGAGATTAAAAGTAGAGAAAAAAAAACACGGATTAACGCGCATAAGAAAAAAACGAAACTAAACACATGATACGCGAACGATTATTAATTATATTGGAAGAAAAAAATTGAAAATAATAATAATAATAAATTAAAATGAAATAAAATTATATTACAATAATATTGTTAACAATATTATATTATGTTTTCGTCGGTTCGTTTACACGGTATCAGGCCCGTCCTGGAGTACGCGATAAGCGAGCGAATGGGCTAAATAAACGTCGTCGGTAGACACGGCACGCATACGGAGCGTTCACTGTGATATGAAAACGCGGTCGCGCGGTGGCACAGTGTCAGCATCGGCGGCGGTGGCGGGCGTCCGTCGACTATGGTTAGCAGTGACGGGAGGGAATCGACTGGTCGTCGAGTGGGGCCGATGAAGGCCGGCGGCGGACGAACAGCAACTCAACTATTAATTTCTTCTTCTCCGCACCTAATTATGTACAATGCTCGTGTGGTTACTATAATGTAACGTCATAATAATGTTATAGGTAAAATCATCAAAATATTGTAAAGGTTGTTAATTGATTATTATTATTAAACAAAATATTTTTTTATTAAAAAACTACGATTTATTTACGAATAATACCGCCGTTCGCAATGTTCTAGACCGTGCGCGTGAATGTGTATGCTAGGTAAATATTATTGTGTATTCATCAGAAAATATTGCCACCGACGAGTATCGCGGTGTTGTATCGGAACGCGGTGTTATTTTTCCTATTCAACACAACTTTCCTGAATTCGCAACGACCTGTTTTTTTTCACTCCTGCTTCCATCTCGAAAATTAAAACCGTGGTGCCCGTCACAAAGGTGGTATTTAGATCACTGCGCTACCTTGTGCGTTGCTCATCATGTGAATAGTCTTTGCCATTGACGGCGGCATCTGATGCTGTAGGATTTTTTCTGATACCGATAACGGTGGTGAAGGAGGCGTGATACAGTTATGTTTTGAGCATCCGAATTCATCGTTCAAGTTTATTGATTTCATTCCGAAGTAAAAATCGTCTGATAGGCATGGGCGATAAAAATTCAAGAACGTCCATTTATCAACGTATTCTAATAATAACAATACATAAATATTTAATGTATATATAGACTATCAAATATATAGCTCTCAACAGTACAGTTCAAATTATTTGGATCGAAAAAAATGGCCAAGTCAGCGTAAATTAAAAATACATTCGTTTCATTGACATCATTACATCGATTTAATTTTCAAAATCTATTTGCAGATCATTACACCATATAATACAGTATTAGTATACAGTATAAGTTAATAATCGCAATTGTATTTTTTCTATGAATTAATTATATGAAATAAAATTAATACAGGTAAGTATATGCGACTATTTCGTACGTTTTTCGGACGCTTTGTTAATGACCGTTTGGATGTACTCCGTCTCTTCATTAGATTATAAATGACTAAACAATACAACACCGAGGGGAGGTTCATCCCTTATGTTAGTACAGTGTTCACTTCTTCGAAAACACAATAACACTCTAACCGCATTTCCAATATCATCAGCGTTGTTGTATTTTGAATACGTAACAATATATTTATTGGAATCTGTCAGAAAATATGTACCACCTATACAATATTATTCTAATAACAATATTCTCTTGTTATTTTCCATAATCACAGTGTACAATAACGCGTGCAACGTATAATGTGCCGTGTGCGCTTTCGGAGCGGGAATATAACAATATAATATTATTATTATTATTATTATACTGTGTACGCTGCCCGCCGCCGCCGGTGGTAATATGAATGTCCGGGCCCTTGACATTGTCGTGCCTGAATTGCCTAATCGGAACGCCGGCCAAAGAATCGGTTTGCACAACACGCACCTACAGCAACTCACTCTTGAGTCTTGACTGCATAATACGTATAATATAACCACCAATATAGTTCCACCCGTTGTCACTTCTCGATTTTAAAATGTATTTTTTTTTCTGTTATTATTATTTTTCTTTATCAAAGAACACAATTATTGTTATATCATACCAACCGGCCGACACGTTGTCGATCAATCGAAACCGAACCGTTTTGCTTCGGCGTATTTTATTAAATGTCTAGAACCCGTTTTTAATTACAGCATACATTCAAACACTTTTCCATCGTTTGCTTGCGTCTACGTGATAATTATTAAACTTATGGATTTGTTCACCGCTTTTGATGCACTATTTGCTTGATATCGATTAACAATAATGATATTATAAATAATAAATCTTATAACGTTCATAGAACGTATAATAGGTATGCATTATGTAGGTAACGCATCGAAAACTGAACACAATATGAAAGAGTCCAAAGTTCGTACTCGCACGCACACACACACACACACACATACATAATATAGGCTAATACATGTTGTTCTGGTAACAGTTTAATTTATACTTGTAATTATATTAAACAATATTATGTAAACTTTTTAGAAATATTAAGAGAAACTTGTTAAATATATGTATAATATTATGCCAAAAATTAACTATAATTATCGGTGGTTTCTAAGCTCGTAACCTTTAAGCATATAGCGCACAATATAGTTAATATATTTTGTGAACTTGATATTTTGTTCACGGACGCTTACTTATCGTATATTACCATTGGTATATGAATTGTGTTTGTTCAGAATAAACAAACGTGACTTATAAATATTAAAATTAAGAATCTAACGAATAATATATTATTTCCTTCGGAAATACCGGCGATCAATATTGAAGCCGTAATAAAAGTTTAAATTCTACAATATTTACGCATATATAATATATGCATGTTTGGACGTTACTTATGGGCGTTAAAATAATAATTGAAATTAAAAGATTGGAGTTCAATAGAATACTGCTGCACAACATATGTGGAAAGAGTCATACAATAAATTGATGAAATCAATAATACTATTATATACTATTTCGAATAAAATTTTAATAGATTACTGTATATATACCATGATAATATTACAATAATATTATAATATTGTATGTTTGAAGTTATGTTCCGTATTACCTCAAGGAAATTCCATTATAAATTATGCAGGTGAACGTGCATGTGTTATAAAATTGTATAAATAACATATTTTCATTTGGGAAAAAATTAAATTTCACGTTGTAAAACTTGGATAGGTTTCAAGGTTTCCTTCATATACGCGATCTATAGACGTATTTAATGGAAAATAAAATCGTGTTTTTTTTCGATGTATCGTCCAATTAGACTTTTATAAGCAGCGTACAAGAGGTAAATACAGTAATCGGCGTTATCGTTTTTTAGAAAAAAGCTTACACATCTAACTTAATGTATACTAAATTAAGAACTATGTTATAAAATGGCACCATCCAATAACTGTACAAGCTATTAACGTTGTAGACGTAGAGTATTATATATAAATTTAATTTAATTATAAAAATTTTTTTTTAAACATTACAAACTAAATGTATATCATATTTAGTTCTCGTATGTAACAGATCATGCTTCGTGTGCTCAAAAAAATAAATAAATGGTAAGTTTTCAGAAATATTTTAATAAATATATTATAAAAAAATGACAAGAGCATGGAGTTAGTTATGATTTTATGTTGAATTTAAAAATTATACTATACTATATATTTAACGTTTTTAATCATTTTTAAAGTACATTAGATTTTAATCAATAAAGTTGTTGCAACTCAATATAGTGTTCTGATAGTCAACGCACAGATAACTATTATATCAAAATAGTGTATTTAATGACTTAGATATATCTTATTTTTTAATATCACATATTAGGTACATTATGGTACAATTTATAATAGGTTTTTGCTACAACTATATACTGCCATATTATACATGTATTTACCGATACCGCATATCATATAAGTACTTGCGGCGTATTATTTTATACATGTGAGTACACATTATGCAATTTAATATTCAGCTAAAATTGTATTATTATGTTCTAATGCTAATCGAACATTTTCATGTCAAAGTTTTTCAATTTGTAAATTTTAATACAAATAATACAAGCAAAAAACGGGTGGGCCTCGCTTTGCTGTACAGTTGGGAGTGGAGTGCACCTCGTTTATAGAATAGGTCATTATTACAATGGATTTGTTAAATTTGAATGCAATGATAGATATCATTGTATACGAATAACAATTCTGAATGGAGTTAATATGTTTGTCAAAAATGTGTATATAATAATATAGTATTTTATATTTAAATTAAATTATAATGCAATTTCGTAAAAATTTAAATTTCAAACGGTCATAAATTTTTTTCTTTAAAGCCCGGTAGAAAATTTTTTAATATATTTTTGAAGATTAGCTTATGGACAACCTAGTGTTAAAATTTTGAACCTTAAGTATAAACAGAAAAAGTTTTATGAATTTTCAACTACAAAATAACTTGCAAATTATCGCGATTTTAACATATTTTATACAAATTTGAACTTTATGGGCTTATAAAAATTTGAGTGAAACCATTTCCGATATTTTTTAGTTACAATTAGTATAACTTATAATTAATCCTTTAATACATTTTCAAGAGTTTGCGGATGGCCAAAAAAATTTTAAAGATATTTGAGCTTTATGAGCTTATAAAAAAATTTGAGTGAAACGATCTCCGATATTATTTAGATACAATAAGTATAACTTATAATTAATCCTTTAATACATTTTCAAGAGTTTTCAGACATCCAAAATAATTTTATAGATATTTAAAAAAAAAAAAACTTAAAAAAATCGAAAATTTAAATTGTCTATAAATAAGTCAAAATATGTCAAAATACTTTGAAAACTCAAGAATGTATAGAGAATGTCAATATAAAGATTTGGTGAAAATTTCAAGTTGTTGCGATTTTTCGTTTTTGAATTAGAGTATTTTAAAAAAACCCATATGATTTCTCAGTCTAGAATTTTATATATTATATTATATTTTACATGTAATTTTATGTCAATATTCGCTGTTCAAACGCTTGTAAAAAAAAATTGTGCCTATGGATTTTGATGATTTTTGAACGATAATAAAAAATACTTGTCTGGAATGTTTTATTAAATTTTCAAGTATTTTGTATTAGTCAATTTTTTTTTATCACCGATTACAAAAAAAAATGTAAAAAAATCGAATATTTTAAATGCCTATAAGTGGCTTAAAAATCAATATAATATTTTGAAAAAAATATGACATAGAGAAAATATCTATCTTAACAACTGGTAAAAATTTCAAGTTTCTGCAACTTATACTTTTTGAATTATAACAAATATTTATAATCGTTTGACAATAAATCACTATTTTATGCAATTTCGTAAAAATTTAAATTTCAAACAGTCAATAACATTTTTTCCTTTTGGTACAGTAGAAATTTTTTTTAAAGATTTTTAAAGAGTAGCTTATGGATAACCTAGTGATAAATTTTTGAACCTTAAGTATAAACAGAAAGAATTTTATGAATTTTTGTCTACAAAATAACTTGCAAATTACCGTGATTTTGACACATTTTGTACAAATTTGAGATTTATGGGTTTATAAAAAAAATTTGAGTGAAACCATCTCCGATACTTTTTAGTTGCTCTAATTTTAACTTATTTTAAACCTTGTATTAAATTTTCAAGAGATTTTGATGAGCCAATTAAATTTTATAGATGTTTAAAAAAAAATTTACAAAAATCGAAAATTTAAATTGTCTATAAATAAGTCAAAATATGTCAAAATACTTTGAAAACTTAACCATGTATAGAGAACGCCAATATAAAGATTTGGTGAAAATTTCATGTTGATGCGGTTTTTGGTTTTTGAGTTAGAGCATTTTAAAAAAATTTATTTTGTAAAAACGTGATTTTATGTAAAATTTCTTGTTTTTTCGTAATTTTTTTATCGTTTTTTTCGTCTTTTTTAATAAGTTTTGAAAAAGTTGCATTTTTGACTTGCCCAAGTACCATCTATATTCAATTCCATTCTGAAAAGTTGCTGTTTAAGAAAATCCGAAAATCACTCCGTTCAGAATCTAAAAGAAAATAAAAATTTTATAAACTATACAATAGCAGCACAATTTATGTAAAGGCTAAACATTGTAATATGTATTTATATTCAACTTCTGCCATACACAAATTAAATTTTAATTTGGTTCATTCAAATGATGTAATTGTGTTTCTTATGAGAACGAGTTTGATACATTATCAGAATAATCCAATTAAATAATGATAAAGTTATCGTTTTATACTATGAACTTTTTACCTAAATTTAGTTTCTTTCTTTTCTTAATAAAGTATATTAAAATAAGAAGACACATTTAACATTAATTCATTTTTTAGGTATTTAATTATATGCAAGAAATTCAAATAATATACTACATAATTTTTCGTTATATAAACATTAAAAACGTAATTATTACTATAGGTATTATACCTTTTAAAAATAAAATTTATGTTTGATGTAACCAAGAACCAACACTTAAATAAAATGATCGTAACGCTAATTGTGTGATTAAAATAAAAATGAAATTGTCTTTACTTTTGAATAAGATACACTCATTTATTTAGTCTAAAATGAAAAATAAAAATAGTTTTTTGTTTGTTTTTCAGAGTATATAATCCATTCATTCACATTATACAGAATAACATTCAATTATGAATAATGCATTCTTCCAATTTGCCTTTGCCGAGAACATTTTTCAGAGAAATACACGCATATAAATAAATACAAATAAATACACACACACACACACACACACACACACACACACACATATATATATATATATTTATTTATTTATAGTTTAAGATGGTTATAATGGGGTATTGGGGTCGTGTGTGGTTTAAAAAATATAATGTGATTCGAATTTGAGTAAATTTGTAAGCACAACTCACCTTTCACAAGAAATCTTATGATCCTGTAGCTATAAAGTGGAAGAAAATCAATTGGTATTTGATAAAAATTTATCTTATACGTATATCACCTTCAAATTTTTAATCGCACTGTTTAGATGAATGTATTAAGTTATGTGCACTTTATATATAACTTTTGTCTCAGAATTATAGGATTGAAAAAATCACCAATGGTAATTTCAATGAGTGATAATGCATACGTTACTGATTTGTTACTAATTAATGACTCGTATAAATTCATTTCATCACTTAAAGCTTAATAGCTAACACGAAATAATATAGTTTTCGATCATCACTTGATCAGTATTTTAATTCAACAAAACCTTTTCAAGTATGATTATTATTGTTATTATTATTATTATCATTATTATTATTATTATTATTATTATTATTACTATTCAGAGAGTTTACTTTCGTACTTAAATTTTATACACTGTTCTAAAAATATTCTATTTGTTATAAATATTTTAATCAACTTAGTAACGCACTGTTCATTGTTGTTGCCTCTTATGAGGTTATGTATGACTTTACATTTTTATTTCAATGAAATCAAGTAAAAACATTTATATTCACGAATAAATTTAACCATGATAATTGTATATAAAAATATACGAGCAAAGCAATTAAGTCCATTGATACATCATGTAAATTTTATTTATTATATAATACATATTAAGTAAAATGTTTTATACAATTTTTATATATGTACCATCATTATTATATTGATTATCGTTTAAACGGATAGGCAAAAAATGATAAAAATTATTTAAAAAACAATTTTAATGTTATCATTTGTTTAATCAAGTTATGATATTAATCATTTATCTAGAGACTGAGCTAAATAAACTATACCTGGCAGACGATTTATTGCAATCAGAAATGATAAAATGTTTAAAAGTGACGTAATACATTTTTAATGTATGAATCACATTCTGGTCAGTGATAATATATTTTGTATTGTAAAGCAGATAACGTTTAATTGTTTCCGACCAGATGATATTATATTCTTTCGGCAAAAAATATGTTTAATATTGGTTTTATAAAAAAATAATTTTTTAATTTGTTTTTGTAAAAAACGTGCAGTTAGCAAAATTTCTGTACTGAAATATAATTCAATAACATTTTGATTTGGAATGCTTTGATGTTTTATTGTAATTTGAAACAATCATTTAACTCACCCACGACGACGTTATGTTCCATTGATTTGCTTTTATCTTATTTCTATTCGTATAAGTTTTTTCTATGTATTATACGCGCAGTCCCCACGCATATTTTCTCATTTGTATTTATGTACTTATATAAATACCACGTTACCTGATTTAATCATAAACTTAATCGCCCATGATAGTGGTTTGTTCAAAAATGTATTCAATTTTAATATATTTAATTATTATTCAATTATACATTTTTTTTATACAGCGCGAGTATGCAATACCTTCGAATATTGGATTGCAATTAACTTAAACGTATTATTTCTCGCTGCGATTTCGTTGTAGTGATTTAAAAACGTATGGGATTAGTTGATTTTATGGTAATTTTTTTAATATCTTTATTTTTTTTATTTAAAACACTCGTTTGATCACAAAATTAGTATTTTCACAACACTATATACATATTATTGTGACTATGTTCTGCGAGTAATACGTTACCATTTGTTATGATATGAGACTAGTTGTATACAACATATAATTTGTTGATAATAATTGGTAATTTGTATTTTATATTTTGAAAAATGAATAAGCAAGGTTAATAATATGCCATAATATATATTATACATAATTCGAATATATATAATATAAATTATATATAAATATAATATATTAATTAATTTAATATATAAATAATATTTGGTTAAATATTTCTGTAATTATTCAAAATAATTTTGTTTTGATAATATAAACAACTGTAACTGTCCAATTTATATAAACATAGTAAAGTTATTGTTTAATGTTTTTTAAATATTCATAATTTAACCAATATTATAATGTTGAACTGTTGAAAGTAAATTAATATAGATATATTAAAAATATTTTCAAATACCCACAGCCAATATTGTTCTTGTATAATTATTTATAAGTGAACAATGTTTAAATCAAATTTCGGTTATTGAGAAATATTAATTGATAACTATAATTCCATGTCTTGGGAAAGATGTCTTGGAAATTTAAGAAAATTATATAAGTGAGAATCGTGAGGGCTTGGTGAGCCCCCAATATTATGTTAGTGCCACCTAATAATGGTTTGCGTTTCATATAATGATATTATATATTTTTTGAATTTTGGAAATTTGTGACTGATTAGCCCCCCTCCTCCTAACATTTATATAGATTTCCACCTATGGATATATGATTTAGTACAAAAAAAAAAAAAAAAATAAGACTAATTTTTTCTATGAATATTAGCGATTTATTTTTTCGATCTTTTCACGTAGATTTTAATGAAAGATTTTTAGATCAAAATATATAAGCACCTAATTTTGTGGATTAGAGGTTTGTAATTTTATTACTAACACGTCATGAAATTATTTTATAACGTGATACAATTATAATTATAATAATATATTAAATTAATTATACACCGACCTTCAGGGCAGTATAGATTATTTTAATACGACGATTTATCATTGTTTACAAATTTACATAAATAATACGATTAACACGAAGTAGGACAAATTTTTATTTGTTTTAGAAGAGTAGTAAAATCAGAAAAAAGGCTATATGGTCGGTTATCAAAAGTTGATCTATAAATTATAATACATGTGAGACTTGAACAGAATCCTATTTTTTCACTCAAAATGCATATTGAATATATAATTTGTTTTATGGTTTTTTTTATAGTTCGTTTCACGATTTTTCGTTAAAAATATTATTACGAATAAAATTACAAACTTAAATTATCTGCCATCACAAAAATAATTGTTCTTTGCCTAAATATATTATAAAAAATCTGTATTTATTATATTTGATTGTATGTTTTATACATGTATTTTTTATTTATACTTGTAAATAGTATTCTCTTAATTGAATTAAGACTCGTATTAACTGTCCCTGTAAAAACAAAATTCTATTTAATTTCCGATATTAAATTTTTAATTGTTATTATTATATAATTTCATTGTTTAGCCTCTGAACTTACTTATATGAGAGACCATTAACTATGTTGAGAATCCCAAAAGAATTATCCATGATGTGGCACTAACAATTATTCCAGGCTCTTGTGTGTGCAGCACAAAGAGGATTGATATATACGCCTAAGAGAAACCAAAAATATATAAATCCATCAAGCAAGTTAACATTGGGTTATAGTATACGTAGCATTATTTGTACGATTGAAAGTGAAAAAGTCGAAAAGAAATTAATTATGTTTACGACGACAAGTTGTTAACCCAAATACGTAACAAATATATATATTTGTTGCTTGTCCATTATTTATTGGCATTTATATGTTTTAATAATAATTAAAGTAAATTCTTTATTGTTGAAGTAGTTTTTTAAATTGGATGTTTTTAGAAGAAATTATCCTGGACTTGCAGTAAATAACTGTTTTTGCGTTACATACACGTGGGCGTATATATATTATTCATATAATGTATCGTCGTCAGTATAGTGTTTGCGATTTAACCCTCGTTTGAATGTAGAAATTAAAAACTATAATTGATATGATTGATCAACATTCATATCTGAACGTCAGTTACTTTATTGATAGTACTTACATAAAAAATGAAAAACTTGTACATGTGCTAAACTAATAATTGGTTTAAACGTTTATTTTACCGTATAAATTTATACCATAGCACTTCGCGTTACATACATATACAACTATACAATCTGTTGCTGTACTAGTCGATAGTACACCGTGTATTTAATATGTTTGCCAATTCATGTATATGCGATGAAGATATGTGATGAGAATTGAAATGTTCTACTTATAAATAATACACTCCAGAAACAATAAACTAATTACATTCCATAATAGGTGAACCTATTGTTTATATGTATAATAATATCATGTCCATGTTCTTTGTAGGCGTAGTGGTGATATGGTTTGAAATACATGAAACTTGAAATCCCTTCAAATTCGTAATACCATTAGTTCATTTTTATAATATTATTTGATTATTATTTTATTATAATAATATTATATAGGTAAAATATATTATTATATATGATCGTTATTCGCATATGTGCGTAACGTAATTTGGTTTGTTTTTTTATCGTATTCGAATTTTTGTTAATTTCTTCATCGTAAATAATCTCTAAGAATGATAGGTATAATAATATTATGCCGTGTAGTAGGTATTAGGTCTTTCGAATTATTATAATTATTTTCGAACTGTACGTATAAAACTGCGTAATGTTGTACAATAACAAATTTATTTATCATCCAGACGCGAATACCTAGTAACGAAAAACTATTGAAAACAATAACAATTTGTTTCGGTGTAGATACATTATATGGTACATAATATTATTACACCTATTGAAAACCGTTGTAAAATAAAAGATATCGTATACATATAGTATATGTATATATTATAGGTAGTGAGTTATTGTTGTTACGACATTTTTAAATAGGAAATGTAAAACGTGCACTGTTTTTCCAAACGTTTTACATATTTACATATTTTCCATATTTTAAAGTTTTTTTTTTTTTTTAACACGTTCCATTCAATATATATACCTATATATACCTTCGTATGAATATAATCTTATTGGTACTTGTGATAATTAGAAAATATGAAAAATTACTCACGTGATAAATTGCAGTATTCTCTCCCATCGATTTGATAACAAATTCATTTTCTCCATAACACTATTATTAATTATTTGCTATACGAAAAAATTGTACTTGTGTAATACGTATTAATAAAATTCGTTGTATCAACACATACACAAACACATATATACACAACCACGTGCTTAAAACGAAGAGAATATATGCTACATCGTCAAAACGGTATAAATATGGGCTTGGAAATCGCAGGCATTTCTATGACAATCAAAATACCACGCATTTGAATACTCGAGTTATACGCGGGATTGCAATACCGTCAATATCCGACCAGTAACAAACAACCACTGGTATAATATATATAATATAAAATATAGTTTTGCTAGCTGTTTCATAGTACAACTTAAAACTTAATTTTCTTTTAATAGCATAATATAATAAATAATCACTATGAATTTGATTTTAACTGTTGAGAATAAGGATAATAGAACAAGAAAACGTTTGTTTAATTATCATTCATTTGTTAATTTGTGGTAGATTTTACGAGTCGAAGAATTAACGGAAAAATATAGTATATGATACATCATGATAGTAGACACATTATATTATATATAGTATACATAGAGATGTAATGGAATTTTAACAAATATTTGTTGACAAATTATATTTACCAAATGACCTAATTTTTTTTTTTTTTTGTATATAAAAGAATAATTTACACATGACAATTTCATGTAGTTGTTTATAAAACATTTCAAGTCAGACACGTGGGGTATGGTAATGTAGATGATTGTACGAGATACTTCTGCAATGATCTCATTCGTTTATAATATGTACTTCATGTGTAATGTGAAACGACTAATTAAATTTCACTAAAATTTTTAAAACTACGAATTACAATTTCAATATTGATAAATAAATACTCATATCGATGAACTAATATGATAAGATCAAAGTTAAATCTAATGAACATAATTCAGTTAATTAATATTTTATCTTCATTAGTTCAAAATGCTTATGATTTTTCTTCTATTTTAATAAATTATATAGATAGAGCACATCGGATATTTCTCTAATGATAAATTCTTGCTTATTTATGAAAATTAATGTGAAATCAAATAATCGTTTGTGTTATTTAAACGTTTTATACGTTTTGAAAAGAAGGTGATTAATAAATTGATAAATATATATACATATATTATATATATACAATGTGATTCCTTTTAAAGGTAACACTAAATAATTCTGTCCAGTAACATCGGATTAATATGCGGTTTTCGGGAGGGGATAGGATACATTAATACACATTTCTTGATGATTTTTATATTTTTACATCTTTCCGTGTACACATGCGCAATACAACTTGCATTTTTTTTAAAATAGCAACAGGTGTTTTGAATACCAAATTTGGATAGATCGAATTTTTTTAAGTCGATTTGGTCCTTTTTACCATAGCTCTAAAATCAAAATTGACCAAATGGCAACCAGTGAAAGTTTCGATTAAGATTATTAAATTTTTCAACAATCATACTAGAATTTTTTGAATTATTATGAAATTTTAAGTATTTTTTTTTGTTTCCGTAGGTTTACAGATATTATTAAATCATTTAAATTTAATTTTGAGGAATTAATTAACCTCAATTAGACGTAAATGTTAGTTCATTTACTATGGAAAAAAACGATTACAATAATCAACATATTTTTTTATAATTTTAATCATTTCTATTAGGAAGTTATGAGAAATAAATCATATCAGTTTATTCAATCTTTTCTTAGTAAATGAACAAACATTTATGTCTAATTGAGGTTAATGAATTCCTTAAAATTAAATTTAAATGATTTAATAATATCTGCAAACCTACGGAAATAAAAAAAATTCTAGTATGGTTGTTGAAAAATTCAATAATTTTAATCGAAACTTTGACTGGTTGCCATTTGGTCAATGTTGATTTTAGAGCTATGGTAAAAAGGACCAAATCGACTTAAAAAAATTTGGTCTATCCGAATTTGGTATTCAAAATACCTGTTGCAATTTAAAAAATGCAAGTTGTATTGCGCATGCGTACACGGAAAGATCTAAAAATGTAAAAATTACCAAGAAATATGTATTTATGTATTCCCTATCCCCTCCCGAAAACCGCATATTAATCCGATGTCACTGGACAGAATTATTTAGTGTTACCTTTAAAAGAAATCACACTGTATATATATTTTATATTATATTAATATTTGTAATTGTGTTTTTCTTCTTTGAAAATAATTTAATATATATATTTCATACTCGAATAAGACCACTAATCTTTCAAAATAGTATCGATTAGAGTTTAAATCGTTTAAAAAAAAAAAAGAAAAATAATATAAAATAACATAAATAATGTATATCAACATTAATGTAATTATTACTACTCATATATTATATTATTGATTAAATCATTTAAATTGAATACAAACGTATTTATATCAATAAAATATAAAATTGTTAATTTTGTATTAAACAACGGACACGTTTTTGATATGCATCAAGATTATTTGGTAATGAAATGTATTATTAGTAGTATTTTTTACCGTAATATCTACTTCAGCAATGCGCAATCGGGAAAAAAGTATCATTTTTTTTTTTTAAATTCCCATAAACAGCTAGGAAAAAAAATACACGGTACAATATTATATTGGATTTAATGAAAATTATTGTTATATTATTTTGAAATTCGTTTCAAGGTTCTAGCGTGTTTTCTTTTCCGTACACTCGCTACATAGATATAACATTATTAGTTTACTATTTATCCATCTAGTCCGCATACTACAGTGTTTGAAAATGACTGATTTATATTAATCCTATACGCCCAATCACATCAAAGTACATAATACAATATATAACACCGGAATGTATATTATACGCATATCTATACTTCGCCAAGTAAGCGTTTGTCTCTCGATATGGAATAATTAGTAGACAATTGTGACTCGGCTTTCATTCATTTATCGGATAGAAATAAAGTATAAACAATGAAATCTGTGTACAATGGATAGTCAAGGGTCCATTAAAAGTGTTTGTTATAGACATTTGTCCATCTACTTAAAAAAAACATTGTATTTTTTTCATAAAAATATACTATGAGGGATGTTCCTAAATGGTCCATCCAATCTTAAAAAAATCATACTTACTGTAAAATTTGAATAATCAGGTTAAAAAAAGTTTAACAAGTTAGTGGATTGCATTAAATTTTAGGTATAATGTTTACAAATGTTCAATGTGACCTCTTTTACTTGCACGATATACATCTATCTATGCTGTATTCGAATTCTTCATATACCTGTTGCTGGGGATTGTCGACTGTAATCAAGTTGATGGCGTCTGTAATGCAAATTTTCAATTTATCAAGATATTTTGGGAGGAAAAGCACATAAACGTTGCTTTTTATGTAATCTCAAAGAAAGCGTATCACATATTATTAGATCCGGTAAATGGGGCAGTCAAGAACAAAACGTAGAATCAGTAGCACTACAGCGACCGATCCATCGCTGTGGAGGCTGACAGATAATCACGTCCCTCGGCTAAGGTGAACTTGTAATCCTAAATTATTGGTTATCCATAAAACCTCCACCATTCTCTACCAACTCTACCATTCAGATAGCTGGTGATTCATTTATAGTGTAGGTACTCTAGAGTATTTTAGCTAAACTCGTATAAATCATTTTAGAACACACGGTACCGTAAAAAAAGTATAATAATATTATTATAATATGTAAGTAGGTATACACATAATACATACACATATGTACATAAATTTATAGTTAACTATACATGATAAAAAAGTTGTGATACTTATTATAATATAATATTATGTACTATATAAATTAATAATTATTATTGTCCATTATCAACGTATCGTAACGAAATATTATTATAGATAGTTTGGATAGATACGTAAAGTTAAAGGTACCACGGAAATGCTAAACGTATTACTTTTAGTCGATTGATTATAGTAATTGTAATTTATTTACAATGTGCGGATGTTCCAAACGAATTATTCATGTATTGGTAGTTTTTTTTAAAATTAAATTAATTTTAAAAAAACCTCATTAAAAATGTATTTATAACACATATGAATTAAGAGTTTGCCCGAGAATGAAAATGTTTTTTAAAGTAAACTTCAATATTCATTAACCACTAATTCTGTCATAGAATCTTAAAGTGCTTTTCCGTTGTACTTACAAATTTAATTCAATCTACTGTTCTCTTTTGATCTATTATATTATTTTAAAAGTTTCAACGTTCTTGTGTATATTTGAATTATCAGTAGATCAAATAACTGTATCACGGTGGAGAGATTAAGCTGATATATTATCATGGACGTTGAGCCTAAAAATTTAAGACCTGTTTATAAGTTTTGAAGTTTTCCATTGTGATAAGTACCTACCTAGTACGAAGGTGAAGAGTAAAATATGGTTAGTAGATTTATTATTTCGTTCTGGTTACTCGGCCGACACATTATATTTACGTGAACGGATTACACAATTTCCATAATTATTGCTTTAAATATTATTTTGTTAATCATACTGTTTGACATAGGAATTCAATTTTTTTGATATTGTTACATTTATCTACAAATAATTGTAGAAGTCAAGAGAAAAAGAATACTATTGAAAAACACAGTATTTATAATTAATAATTGTGTTTAAATTGCGTATTCTAAATATCAGAAAAAATTATTTTTGACGTTAATATAATATTATTAATATGTATAGGTAGCCGGAAAATGTTCTTAAAAACGTATACCATATAAACGATACAGCATGTATTCATGCTTATTAATACGTACGTACGAATTGCTAATAATTAACCGTACGGAAATACTGTTTGTAATCTTTTTTTTTCCCAAACATTTTTTTAATTCAAATTCCTAAAATGTTAATTGTAATTCTAATAATAATTGGTATAGGGCAGATATCGGCAATATTAATTCCTAGTGGAGTCCAGAAGATTGAATAATAATAAATAAACGAGGCTCAGAGGCAAAATGTGTTTTGTTATTCAATTATTTACTAGTTAATTATGAAAATGTTTTAAAAATGTACAATATTAATTAAAATTATTAAACAAGCAAAATTTGAGATTGTTTGATCAATCAAATAAAATATTAATATTTTTTTTTCTATTAATCGATTTAAATTTAAACATTAATGTAAGATATAATAACTTTATCTTATAATGATAGACAGGTTGATTGCTGTCTGCAACCCACAAATTACCAACTATCGGTATAATTGGCTAGTAGTGCCTAAATTTTTTTTATCCACGACCCAAAATATTGATTTATTTCGATGAGATAACCCCTGTGTACAATAATTATAGATGTGGTCACGTGGTGTATAAGTTTTTTATTTATTCTTCAATTATTGCAGGTGACTCCCTAATAAAATTTTATGATAAGTTACGCACCACTGACAGAGTTTATATTGTGATGCGTTCTGAAAAGAGATCAGTTACCCATACTATCTCGCGTTTGAATACAAAATTATAATATGCATATCAGAAGGCAAAAATTAATCTTATGCAATTCCATAAATAAAGAGATTTTTTAAGCAAGCTCACCCCCTAAAAGTAGATAAAATTTCTATCTACTCCTATAAATTAATTTTATTTTTTATTTAACTTTCAAAGCAACAAAAACTATTATGTCCGTTTTTTTTTATACCCCCTAAGTATAGATACAAACTTTTGTGTTTTAAATGACAATACCCTTTTTTCACTGCGGTATACAATTGGGGTTATTTTTTTTGTGAATTATGATCTATCAAAATCAAAATTCGATAGAGTAGTTTTTGAATTATTTCCTATGATACATAACATTGTGATGTAATTTTGTTAGCGCTATTTGCTGCTAATTTGAAATTGCGAAATTCATATAAACACTAATTGTGTGATGATAACAATTAACAAGTACCTATATTATTAATTATTACATAATATGATACAATATATATACGATTATATAATATAATAATATACTAAACGGTTTAACGGATATACGTAACATCAAATCAGTTAATGCGAAAGCCATCTAAAACCGATTTTTTAGTGGTATTTATCAATATTAATTATATATACTTGGTACACTAGTACGTACTTATCAAGAGCTACATTACTTTAAATCTGCGTAATGTTGAAGTTACATAAGTAAAGCTAATCATTAGATACTTGATCACTCATAATTTTAAATTTGAATAATTCTGAAAGTACTTACCCGAAATTTGATTTGACTACGTCCTTTTTCTTATTTATTCTTATTATTACCCGAGCAGAAAATATTGTAATATGGAAATCCCATTTGAAAACAAAGATTGTATAGCTTGAAGATTAAGAAGAAAAAAAAACCCTGATGGACTTTATTATAATAGATTTGTTAAATTTAAACGCAATGACAGATATCATTGTATACGAATAACGATTCTGAACGGAGTTAATGTT
Organism: Chaitophorus viminalis; assembly: GCA_025469195.1. Classification (NCBI taxonomy): domain Eukaryota; kingdom Metazoa; phylum Arthropoda; class Insecta; order Hemiptera; family Aphididae; genus Chaitophorus; species Chaitophorus viminalis. The sequence continues at coordinate 134,862 of JAIPRK010000432.1, forward strand.
TGTCAAAAATGTGTATATAATAATATAGTATTTTATATTTAAATTGAATTATAATACAATTTTGTAAAAATTTAAATTTCAAACGGTCATAAATTTTTTTCTTTAAAGCCCGGTAGAAAATTTTTTTATATATTTTTGAAGATTAGCTTATGGACAACCTAGTGTTAAAATTTTGAACCTTAAGTATAAACTGAAAAAATTTTATGAATTTTCAACTACAAAATAACTTGCAAATAATCGCGATTTTAACATATTTTATACAAATTTGAACTATATGGGCTTATAAAAAAAATTTGAGTGAAGCGATTTCCGATATTTTTTAGTTACAATTAGAATAACTTATAATTAATCCTTTAATACATTTTGATGAGTTTTCGGAGAGCCAAATAAATTTTATAGATATTTTTAAAAAAAAAACTTACAGAAATCGAAAATTTAAACTGTCTATAAATAAGTCAAAATATGTCAAAATACTTTGAAAACTCAAGAATGTATAGAGAATGTCAATATAAAGATTTGGTGAAAATTTCAAGTTGTTACGGTTTTTCGTTTTTGAGTTAGAGGATATTTCAAAAACCGATATCATTTGTCAGTCTAGAATATTATACATTATATTATATTTTACATGTAATTTTATATCAATATTTGCTGTTCAAACGCTTATAAAAAAAAATTGTGCCTATGGATTTTAATAATTTGTGGAATCTTCTATTAAATTTTCAAGTGTTTTATATAAGTCAATTTTTTTTATCACCGATTATAAAAAAAAATGTAAGAAATTCGAATTTTTTAAATGCCTATAAGTGGCTTAAAAATTAATATAATATTTTGAAAAAATATAACATAGAGGAAATGCCTATCTTAACAACTGGTAAAAATTTCAAGTTTCTGTGACTTATAATTTTTTAGGTATAACAAATATTTTAAATTATTTGATGATAAATCGCTATTTTATGCAATTTCGTAAAAATTTAAATTTCAAAGGTCATAACATTTTTTCCTTTTGGTTTCAGAAGAAATTTTTTTAAAGATTTTTGAAGAGTAGTCATTTCAATGAATTTGATAAATTTGAATGCAATGATAGGTATCGTTGTTTACGAATAACAATTCTGAACGGAGATGATATGTTGGTCTGAAATGGGTATATAATAATATAGTATTTTATATTTAAATTGAAATATAATGCAATGGTATGCAATATCGTAAAAATTTAAATTTCAAATGTTCATACAATTTTTTTGTTAAAATCCTGTAGAAATTGTTTTATAGATTTTTGAAGAAGAACTGATGGATAACCCAATGTTAAAATTTTAATCCTTAAGTATAAACAGGATAAATTTTATGAATTTTCAACTGAAAAATAACTTGCAAATTATCGCGATTTCCACATATTTTGTACTAATTTTGAAAATTATGGAATTATAAAAAAAATTAGAGTAAAAAGATCACTGATATTTTTAGTTTCGATATGCATAACTTATAATAAGCCTTGTATTCAATTTTTTAAGAGTTTTCGGAGAGCCAAATACATTTTATAGATATTTCAATTAAAAATACTTACGAAAATCGAAAATTTAAATTGTCTATAAATAAGTCAATATAAGTCAATATACTTTGAAAACTTAATAATTTATAGAAAACGGCCATATAAACATTTGGTAAAAATTTCAAGTGTTTGTATTATTTGGTTTTTGAGTTAGAGTAAATTCCAAAAATCTATATGATTTATTAGTCTAGAATATTATATATTTATTATGTTTTACGTGTAATTTGATGTCAAAATTTGCTGTTCGAACGGTTATAAAAAAAAAATGTAACGATGGATTTTCAATAATTTTTGAATAACAATAAGAACTACTTCTGTGAAATCTTCTATTAAATTTTTAAGTATTTGTATAAGTAAAATTTTTTTTATCAACGATAATAAAAAAAAAAAAAATGTAAAGAAAATTAAATATTTCAAATGTATATAAGTAGCTTAAAAATCATTATAATATTTATAATAATATTATATGACAAAAAGGAAATACCAATCTTAACAACTGGTATAAATTACAAGTTTTTGCGACTTATTCTTTTTGAATTATAACAAATATTTAAAATCATTTGAGAATTAATTACTATTTAATGCAATGTTGTAAATATTTAAATTTCAAACGGTCATAAAATTTTTTTGATTAAGTCCGGTAGAAGTTTCTTTTATAGATTTTTGAAGAGTAGCTTGTGGATCACCTAGTGTTAAAACTTTGAACCTTAAGTATAAACAGAATAAATTTTATGAATTTTTATCTACAAAATAACTTGCAAAGTAGCATCATTTTGACATATTTTATAAAAATTTGAACTTTATCTTATAAAAAAAGTTATTAAACGATCTCCGATATTTTTTAGTTACAATTAGTATAACTTATAATTAATCCTTTATTAAATTTTGATGAGTTTTCGGAGAGCCAAATAAATTTTATAGATATTTTTTAAAAAAAAACTTACAGAAATCGAAAATTTAAACTGTCTATAAATAAGTCGAAATAGGTCAAAATACTTTGAAATCTTATCCATGTATAGAAAAAGCAGACATAAAAATTTGGTAAAAATTTCAAGTGTTTGCGATTTTTCGTTTTAGAGTTAGAGCATGTTAAAAAATGTAATTTGTCAAAAAGTGAATTTGCGTAAAATTTCCTTTTTTTTCGTAATTTTTTTATTGTTTTTTTCGACGCTTTTAAAAAGTTCTGAAAAAGTTGCATTTTTGACACACGTACCATCTATATTTACTTTCCTTTCAGAAAATTTGTTGTATAAGAAAATCTATGCATTTTACTTCCCCAAAACGTGATGATAGACACAAAAAAAATAATAATAAAAATAAAGAAAACTTATCATTGTAATACCAATAGATTTCATCACTCCGTTCAGAATCTAATATGGGTACATGCGAGTACGTACCTAGTAGCGGGGTTGTCACAGATATGTATTGCACATTTTATTGTATATAATATAATTATAATATTATCATTAGGGCCCGGAAGTTTATGCACTAAAAACTACTGAAATATGTATGCACTTATGCGCTTAAAAATCCTGATATATGCTCTTAAATATGCCCTTATTTTTTTAAAATCTATTAATTGAGGAAAAAAACATAATTAGTTATGATTTATGAATTATAATACTACTCACAACTTTTATTTAATTATTAAGAATTTTTATTTTTATTTTTGACTGGTATTTAAAATCATTATTTTATTAATTAATATAAATTTTTGAACGTTAGTATTACTAAAAAGGAATTACAAAAGATTACAAAAAATTTACATTATAATTTACAATCAATGATTTTTATAAATTCTCTAATTTAAACGACCACCTGTTATCAGCCAACATATTCCTGTATACCACGTAAACTCCACTCCACGTCAACCGAAGAAATTGGTGTATATTTAAAATATTGTAAATCATCACAAGAAAAATTTTCAGGTAAATTATTCATAGTAATTTCTTCTCCTAACATAATTTTTGCAATTTTGGATAGTGATTTAAAGCCCAATTTTACAAGAAGACGAAAGAATTGTTATCGTAAAGGAAAATGTCAGAACTATTTTAAAAATAAACATATTAGCCGTTATTGGTCGCCGTGCGACCGATAACGTGAACGTGTGAACGAAAGAATCGTTATCGTAATGGAAATTATCATAAATACAGTAATTTATTTTGGTAGTTACATAATATTTGACTCGAATATGCAGTTAATAACAAAAAAATTGTAAATTATGCAAAATAAAATATTGGATTTGGATTTATTTGAGATTTGGATTTATATAATTCAGATTTGTAGCTGATCTTGCAATTTTTTAGTCCATTCAGTAAAAACATGCAAATGCATGAACTTTCGGGCCATATATATCATTATGGTGCGCGAGTTGGCGTCCGATAGGTGTAGGTACTAAAAAAGTAAAAACACATGTTTGACCGGTACACGGCAAATCGATGGCATACATAATAATATTAATAATAATTTACACGCAGGGTATCGACTTGATGACCGGTGCACCTATATTTAAAGACCATTTTAAATACCCTTGCGGTTTGATTCGAATAGCGTGCGCGCGTTCTATAGCCGTGCCAATAAACACCGTACGAGTGTATTATTATTAGCACGGCGCGCGGCGTTAATGCAGCGCCGTTGCCCGTCCGCAGGTTGTTCAATCGTTTCAAGTTCAAAGCAATCGTCCGATCGTCGACGTGCAACAGTGACACACAATAAAAGCCGTGTAACACAATGTTACCATACAAAATATTACGTATTGAACGATATCGTTCAATCGGCGACCATCACACGTTATTGCACCACTGTGAGCGAGCACATGATGCACAGAATAGTATACGGTCGGCCAATTAATCGCGGTAAAACACACCACGAGTCATCACCAACAAATTGATCGCGGGTCAAATCGATCGCCGTAAAATACATCGCGACCAAGAGTCAAATTAAATAAATTAAATATTATAATATTTTTATCTCAATAATTTCATTTATCTATATTCAATTCTTAAATTATAAAAATGCCTTAAAATAATTTTTTGATGGCCAAAGTGAATTATTGTATTTATAAATAAATGTGTACTATTGCACTTTTCCCTTCCAGGTAAAATAATTTTATTGCTAGAAAACGTTTGTGAAATTAAATACAAAATATAAATAGTAAAACCATACGAGTATATACATCGCGGTAAAATATTTCCATTATCATTTTAAATTATAGACGTAACGTTGTTACGATTGCACGAATATAATCTTTATGTTGTAAATATTATTATTACTTATTTACTATTCACATTTTGTATTTAATTTCACGTATGTTTTATAGCAATAAAATTATTTTACGTAGAAGGAAAAAGTGTCATAGTTAACATTTATTTATAAAGACAATAACTCACTTTGACCAAACAATTATTTTAAGGCTTTTTGATAATTTAAGAATAAATTATAAATAATTGAAATTATTAAGTAAAAAATTTTAGTGTAAATTTTACTTAAGTAAGAAATTTAACTGTTGTTCCCGATGTATTTTACGGCGATGAATTTGTTGGCGATGAATTGACCTAGAACCGCATAAAATATATAGTTATTACAATTACTGCGATATCATAATGATTATTGGTGGGCGGTGGCCGATGGGGTAGTAATCGTTATTATAATATATAGATATTAATGCTGTAATATGCAATGGTGCGTCGGTGCAACTCTTTTGCGCACAATCAAAATTATTTACCTAGATATCAATGACTCGTTTGCGTACAACGAAAACGGACGACTCGTTTGAGCACAACGAAAACGGATGACTCATTTGCGCACAACATAAACACTGCATAACATATATTTTAGATTTTAGATTATGAACGGAGTGATGGAATTGTAACGATGGTCATAAATTGACATCGTACATCACTTCTTAAGTAATATTTTATGGCTAATATGTTGAGTGTGTAAAATGGCAAGTGGGACTGACACGCGAAGTATGCTGACGAAGGAGTCTATGATAGCGGCCGCACGGACAATCGCATGGACCGAGAAGAGACAGTACGAATACACATGCAGTAGAGCACGGATACACATGCAGTAGTGTAAAGTACACGTTCGGCAAGGGAGTGGATTCAACAAGCGAAGAAGACACAAACAACAGGCAAGCAGTCCACGGAATGTAAGTCGGTGATGGGTGTTAAATAACGAAGTTCTGAGAACGGGATTGGCGAACTACCTCGTCTACACGACGAACACTTTGAATGGTCGACGACATACAGGTCCATAATATTTAATCAGTTCTTTTTAATATACCTACTCGTATCTATATCAATTTTGTAAATTATATAAAATATAAATCCTTTGCGAGTCAGTAATAGTTAGAGTATCATAACACCGAGGTCAGATCTCCTAGGACCTCGTTAAATATATAAGTATGCACACATAGAGTGCCAACAACAGAGATCGTTCGGTACAATTGGTGGAAGCGATCGTTACACTGTTTAGAAATTTCACATTTTACTGCCGTATTTTCAGTCGCTAATTTGTTTTTGCCGTTGTAGCTTAGAATCAGTATAATATGTATAATATTTTATTTAGTGGCATATTATTATTGAAATGTCCATTCAAACTCGCGTTTAGGTAATACTATATAAGAAAGTATTCTTCGGCCGAAAAACTAGTATGCCTAGTAGAGTTGTAGTAGTTACTCAATATCGCACACATTACGCGCGCAGTAGGATATATAGGACGCGAATTAAGACAGCCGATGGCAGTAAGTTAGCCCTAGTAGCACGTGTACATATTATATCGAATCAGAGTAATAATTAGTTATCGTTAAAAGTCCACACGCACACGCTATAACTAGGACACGGTTTCCGGGAAATGTTAACGAAACCCATAATGCACGAATATAATAGAAACATTATTTTATATATTATAATGGGAACAATAAATGAATAAAACGATATCCGAACATGTCCGTCCGTATATATTATAAACGCGCTGTCCGTCGAATGTATTTAATGTATTATACTAAAAAATATATAAGGATAATTCATTTTAAGATCGCAATTATAAATGAATTTCTATAATACTGTCCAATACGTATATACAAACGTGCACAAAGAATGTCGGAATATTAATGAAAATGTTTCAAAATATGCGCACGATAAATGGTGCATTAGTATGACTTCACTTAACATTTCCCCTCGGAATCCTACTTCTTTATACGAACGCGAACGTCCCTTTCTTTAAAACTTTTGCTTCATAAACTGTTCCAAGTGCATCGAGTGTAGTATTTTTAATCGAGTTTTTTACATTTTCTTGTATTTTTACTATTGATCAATATCAAATGTGATACAACACACGTATCCACATATAAAATCATATTAATAATATAAAATTTCTCGTTTTTGTTTTCTTTTATTTTCACCGCACCCCACTCACATTATAGATATTTATCCGAATATGTAGACTACTTTAAGAATACAATTAATATTCGTCGACTTTTAATATGTTAATATGTTAATATGTTAAACATGTATACATGGGTATATAACTATATATGACTATATATGTATGATACTCGTGACAGTATAAATTTTTATTAATATTTCATAACAATAAACTATGCTAACAAGATTTTACACCTATACTCGGTGTTGTTCAGTTAAAATACAAATGTAAAATACTTAAACGTTTAATAGTTTAATGCTCCTAATGAGAAAAGTTAAATTTCATTTCGTATTCGACGTAATGCATTATACGTATTATTATTATATATGTTTAGGTAAATTAATGTAATGGCCTTTCTTATGTAACACTTCGTACATACATCGTAACATAATGAGAACAAGATTAAGAGAAAAAAATCAATTTATTTTTAATCTGTTCAGTGTAGGTATATTGTAATAATAAATAATATTTCTGTTATAAAAAAAAATAACTAACAACGACTTAATTTAACTGCATATAAGACTTAATTATAACGTAGTACATATTAATTATAATCATATAAGTTTAATTAAGGCAATGTACAGATCCACAGGGGAACAGATAAATACACCCGAGTATAATTTTATGTTCTAGTAAATGATAACGCGTGTGCAACGCGTTTTATTATAGTGCATATAGTACAACTTGCAATTTAATAGACTATGGGTGAACATTTATGGACTAATTTTATTTACTAGTTAAATTTTACAATGGAAAACTTTAACCGTTATTGAATAGAATAAAAAAATTGTAACAAGTCGGTGTTGTTCTAAAATAATATTTATTATATGGTAATGTATGGACAATATGTAGTACATGCTATGTAACTATTACTGCAGTTTATATAGTTGTCTTATAACTTTATGATTTTGAAAAAAAAAACTCATAAGACTGAAAATATAATCTCAATAAACCTCCTACGCACTATCGGATTTTATAGTAGTTGACACGTACGTAGTAAAAAAAAAAAATTAAAATTAAAAATAACTTTATTTGGTAAATAGATATCATCACTTTTGATTAGGAATGTGACTAATCTTAAATATGTATTAAAAGTTGAAACATTATATCATGTAGTTGAAAAATATAAATAGTGCATATTTGAATAGTAAACAATTTAATCTTTAAAGGTAATACATCTACTTCTCGATACGTAAAACATTTTACAATAGTCAGTATTGTTACGTCGTAAGAATAAGAAAATGTGCAAAACAAGAGTTGTAATTCAAATAATAATAATTTGACGGCGTGCAATCAAATCTTATTCATCGTAATCACAAAAATAGTTATACTTACATAAACGAGTATTTTAGAATCGATTATTGTATTAAATATTGAGAAATTTAGTGTACATAATTTTTACGATACGTTTATTATATAGGTAAGACATATTTAGAAGGTTCGCCTTTAACCACAGAGCAAATGTCATAAACCAGAGGTATTTATATTTGAATTAATATAGCTTTGAGCATGAAAAATCGAAAATTTCAGATTCTGATAATACCAATAATGTTATCCAAGATGTAATATCGTTTCACAATAAATATAACAACAGTCGACAATCATAATAATATAGCTGGTATATAACAAATAAACAAATTATTATATAAATGTTTATCAAAGGTACAACTCAGTGCTCAGTCGTTTCTCTACGACCAGCAACCATATTTTAACGTAGACAATTTTTTTTTTTTTGATGAAAAAATACAAAACAAACATATAGTAGGTAACAATATAGTAGGTATGTTATGACAAAAATGTAAATAAAATTTTAAAATAAAACAATATTTTTAACACATCGGTAGTATAATGAATAATGAAACTAAAGGTAGTCCAAGTCTATAAAAAAAAATGGGGAAGAAAATTATGTTTTTACACAACTTATTTTCAAGATTCGAAAAACCTTGGGCCGCAATTCACATGTACCCCAGAAATGATCGGGACGCAATTTCAGAGAAATATCAAATAATTATCACGGGATACAACTAGTAAAAAAAAAAAAAAAAAATGAAATACATAAATGAATTGTATAATACAATCACAGACTAGAGTTATTATTTATAAATTTTCAGAACATGCTTTCAATTGCAGTTGTCTTTTCATAACAGTTTACGAAGTGGGTTTTAAATGAGTCATTGAAAATCCAATAAAATAATATTACAATATATGAGGGGCAGAGTGCACCTCGTTTATAGTATGGGTCATTATAATGGATTTATTAAATTAAAATACAATGATAAATATCATAGTATACGAATAACGATTCTGAACGGAGATGATATGTTGGTCTAGAATAGGTATATTATAATATAGTGTATTATATTTAAATTGAAATATAATGCAATAGTATGCAATATCGTAAAAATTTAAATTTCAAACAATCATAACATTTTTTTCTTAAAGTCCAAAAAAAATTGATTTATAGCTTTTTGAAGAGTAACTTATAGATAACCCAATGTGAAAATTTTAATCCTTAAGTATAAACTGAAAAATGTTATGAATTTTCAACTACAAAATAACATCATCGCTATTTTAACATATGTTATACAAATTTCAAATTTATGGGCTTTTAAAAAAAATTTGAGTTAACTGATCTCCGAAATTTTTTAGTTACGATAATTATAACTTATAATAAACGTTGTATTAAATCTTCAAGAGTTTTCGGATAGCCAAATAAATTTTATAAATATTTTAAAAAAAAAAAAGGACGTGTGGGCCTCGCTTTGCTGTACAGTTGGGGGTGGAGTGTACCTCGTTTATAGGATAGGTCATAATTACTATGGATTTGTTAAATTTGAATGCAATTATAAATATCATTATATACAAATAACGATTCTGAACGAAGTTAATATGTTTGTCTAAAATGTGTATATAATAATATAGTATATTATATTTAAATTGAATTATAATGCAATTTCGAAAAATTTAAATTTAAAACAGTCATAAAATTTTTCCTCTTAGGTCTGGTAGAATTTTTTTTTATATATTTTTGAAGGTAAGCTTATGGACAACCTAGTGTTAAAATTTTGAACCTTGAATATAAACAAAAAAAATTTTATGAATTTTCAACTACAAAATAACTTGCAAATTATCGCGATTGTAACATATTTTATACAAATTTGAGCTTTATGGGCTTATAAAAAAAATGTAATCCTTTAATTCATTTTCAAGAGATTTTGGACAGCCGAAAAAATTTTATAGATATTTAAAAAAAAAAAACTTACAAAAATCGAAAATTTAAATTGTCTATAAATAAGTCAAAATATGTCAAAATACTTTGAAAACATAGCCATGTACAGAGAACACCAATATAAAGATTTAGTGAAAATTTCAAGTTGTTGCGGTGTTTCGTTTTTGAGTTAGAGCATTTTAAAAAAACCAATATGATTTGTCGGTGTAGAATTTTATATATTATATTATATTTTACATGTAATTTTATGTCAATATTCGCTGTTCAAATACTTATAAAAAAAAATTGTTCCTATGGATTTTAACAATTTTTGAATGACAATAAAAACTATTTGTCTGGAAATTTTCTATTATATTTTCAAGTATTTTGTATTAGTCAATTTTTATTTATCACTGATTATAAAAAAAAAAATGTAAAAAATTTGAATTTTTTGAATGCCTATAAGTAGCTTAAAAATCAATATAATATTTTGAAAAAAATATGACATAAAGGAAATATCTATCTTAACAACTGGTGAAAATTATACTTTTTGAATTATAACAAATATTTAAAATCGTTTGACCATAAATTGCTATTTTATGCAATTTCCTAAAAATTTAAATTTCAAACGGTCATAAAATTTGTTCCTTTTGGTCCGGTAGAAATTTTTTTATATGTTTTTGAAGATAAGCTTATGGACAAACTAGTCTTAAAATTTTGAACCTTAAGAATAAACGGAAAAAAATTTATGAATTTTTATCTACAAAATAACTTGCAAATTATCGTGATTTTGACACATTTTATACAAATTTGAGCTTTATAGGCTTATAAAAAAAATTTGAGGGAAACGATCTCCGATATTTTTTAGTTACAATTAGTATAACTTATAATTAATCAATTAATACATTTTCAAGAGTTTTTGGACAGCCAAATAAATTTTATAGATTTTTTTTAAAAAAAAACTTACAAAAATCGAAAATTTAAATTGTCTATAAATAAGTCAAAATATGTCAAAATATTTTGAAAACATTACCATGTATAGAAAAAGTCGATATAAAGATTTGGTAAAAGTTTCAAATATTTGCGATTTTTCCTTTTTGAGTTATAGCATTTTAAAAAAGTATATTTTGTCAAAATGTGGTTTTGCGTAAAATTTCCCGTTTTTTCGTAATTTTTTTTATGGTTTTTTTCGACGTTTTTAAGAAATATTGGAAAAGTTGGATTTTTGACGTGCCTATGTACCATCTATATTTACTTTCCTTTCAGAAAAGTGGTTGTTTAAGAAATTTGAAGCATTTTTACTGCCCCAAAACGTGATGACAGACACAAAAAAAATATTATATATTATATACATTTTATTTTATTATATAGTATGTTTTATTACACAAGAAAGTATATTTTATTTTACCATATTCTAACTCTTTTACTTTATATAAATAATTTAAATTCATTGTTATTTTTTAAGTCCAAATAATAATAAAGCTGTTGGTCGGCCAAAATGGATTTTATTAATTCGTATTTAGCTTGTAGGAGAAGGTTCATATAAATGTACCTGAATTTGAGTAAATGAAAACTTCCGAAGATAACCAGTTTCTATTATCACGAATTGGACAGTGAAGGGAAGGTTGTAGAAATATATTGATATTTGATTTAGATAACGTCATGGAGTATAAACATTCCACTTCCTGTACAAACGATTTACAAATTACAGGTTCAAAATTTTTTAAACATTTCTTAAATAGGGAGGCTGTAGAAATGGATTGGTAGTTGATTTAACGATAACTTTTGATGGAATGGTGCACAAACAATCGAAATTGGTGCACATCTATGCACAAACGATTGACGTCCAAATTATTTTGAAATTTGAATTTGGAAGTGCTGTTGAAATAGACCAAAAGATTAATTTAAAATATTAGTCCAACAAACAGGTTCATCTTTGGTCGAGGGCGTTTAAATATTATATGTATACACATACCATATTACCATGAAATAAATATATAAAGCTCAAAGCAAACACTTGTGTCAACAACGAGCAAAAATGATATCATGTAAACACGTATTAGAAAAAAATTTAATTTTAATTTTTTTACTTCGTTCGAAGAAAGGATAAATAAAATAATTAAAAAAATATTCTTTCAATGACCACGGTTTTCATGTACAAAATTATTGTAAAACACTCATGAGTATTATGATATTAATTATAGGTAAGTATAAGTATAAGTATATTCATAGTAAGTTATATTCATCAATTTGCATATTCCTATCAACATGTAACCATCAACTATTCTTTCGTGTTAATACAAATCTAGAAATTATCGACTTTTAGAATAATTTTAATAATGTTTGATACGGAAAAAAATACGAGTACGACGATTTAAGTATGTTCTATAATCACGCTAAGTACGTAATATGGGGTCAACTCTTTTACATACAGTTTGAATGGAGTTTAAAAAATGTTTAAACAGGTAATAGTTTATTTTTATTATTTACATTATTATTTGTTTCCACTAGTCTTACGTGGTCGTTCATCACAGATTTAATTATAAAACCATGATAATAATATGTTCATTGATCAGCTCTACAATCTGCTAAAAACCAAAAAAAAAAAATGATGTAAATAGATGAGCTTAGTAAAAGGTAAAATAATTATTATAAATTGTATAATAATATATATATAATATAATATGTATAGTAATATTATTACTTATAGGTCGGGTTAGATTAAAAGACTTAAAGTACATTTAATAATAATAATAACTGTTAGTATCATTATACTCATTATCTCATTATAAAGCGAACTATTGTTGAAGTAATTGAAACTGTAAATAACAATTAATTTAATGATGTTATAAAAACAATATTCGTCGAACGTTGCTACAAACCGATACACACAATCGAAGTGCATATTATTATTGTTACTATTGTTATTATTATTACTAGTAATCGTTAAATAATGCACTGATATAGTGATATACAAGTATTATAATTAGCAATAGCTGTATTATAAAATTTGTATTTGTTTATAATTTTGATAGACACTCAAGCTCTTTAAACAAACGTGCAAATATGTATATTAATTAAGAAACGATAAAATTACAATCTTATTTCTTTGATATTAATAAATATTACTATACTATCGAACGGTTATAATGATAATTACTGTGGTCAATATTCTTTCCAACGCATTATTTCTTAATAGTAAACCATTATTCTTATTATTATTATTATTATTATTATTATTATTATTATTATTATTATCTATTATATTTTATTATATGTATCATGAAGAATACTGAGCTCCATTGAATTTCTCGTATGAGGGGGTCACCTAATATAAAATGTACTTTTCTTCTGAATGTGTTAATTATGTTTTTTAAAAATAATTACCTACTACACAATTCAATAATGTTTGTACATCATGGCTATGTGGCCATCGCACCATTATAATCGTTTAAATAATATTGGATTTTTAAATTCTTCTTAAATTAACAATATTAGTCATCCACACCTGCAGTACTTCTCAAACGTTTTTATACCGTAGACTCTTTAATTTAATGTTACGGCTCCCAATATTTTACCATCAAAATAATAGTGATTTTTTATTTATTTTTTTTTGTTGTGACTGAACTAAATTGCACGCCATGTCAAATACAAATAGCCTGGCTCACAATTTAAAAAGCACTGGTCTACATGTCAACAAGTTTTAAACGCCGAACAGAATTTCCAATGCATTTATAAGAATTCATTGATGAAAACAGCAATTTTCAATGACGTTTATACGGAGGGAGGCCTGGAAATATACCTCAGTTAAATATAACTTTGGCATTTTTTTACGTTTTTCCCAATTATAATAGTTATGTATGATCATTACCGGGACAATTTAATTCTAACAGAGGAAATATGTCGATATGCATTAGAAGTTATACAATTCATTTGAACGGTATCATTAACGTACGTCACTATAGTGATCATGTACTAGAAGCGGAAGTGGGAAGTCTACTTGAACATTGTAATAGTGTTAAGGATTGCTGTTTCATATAGTGATATTATATTTTTGGCAAAGCCCTAATGGCTTATATTAATGTTAAAAATATTATCCCCCTAAAGTGTAATGATAATGTTTGCACTGTTTCCATCATCATTTTTTTTTTTAAAAAAGATTCAACCGCATCTTCGGAATAGTATGACAAAAGTAAATATTTGATATCTTTCTTTGATGTTTATCTTTATCGAACCAAACTACAACTGTAGATTTCAATGGAGACCATTGAATGGGTTCTCGATTTTCAATAAATGGTACTCAAAATATAAAATTTGAAAAAGTACGCGACTTAATAGTAGTTTTAGCGACACAATGTAGGATAACTAATTGAAATTATGACTATGAACAAAAAAACAGAAATAGGTAATATATTTGACGAATATGTATATTATTTGGTTTACCATTTCTAGATCTGTCAATCACTCGGTGATAGCTTCTTATTCAAACTAGCTGATGAGATACAACCAAATAATAACAAAATTAGGAAAAAATGCACTACTTAGTTGAAAATTATAGTTAAAATAATTCGTTATTTCTACATTTAATTCGGTCGGAATAAAGCAGTAGTATATATTGTACAAATAATTATGTGAATTTTTTCATTCAAAATTAAATTTCCCAACTTCATTCTACGTACCCAAATATTTACAGTTCCATAGATATATTGAATGATATTCAAGCGGATACTGCAATACTATTATAAGAAACTCCAATGTAAAAATTCCACATAAAAATAAATATTCAAGAAAAATTACAATTTAGAGATAATCGAATTGAGAAATATGACTACAGCACAGTATCTAGATTTGAATATACAACAATTCTTGTAAACAAATTTAAGCCTAGTAAATAATATTAACAGTACAGGTCAGTGAATATTTATATAAGTTCCTATGAACATTTTTTATATATAATTGAATTTGTTTTCAAATAATTTTGATAACCAATGGATTTATAAAATAAATATTGAGGAACTAACTAAATGCATAAACTTAAGAGCGAATTTAATACGTAACAATATTTAAAAATAACGATTCTGAAAGGAGTTAATATTTTTGTCTAAAATGGGTATATAATAATATAGTATTTTATATTTAAATTGAAATATAATGCAATAGTATGCAATTTTGTAAAAATTTAAATTTCAATCAGTCATAACATTTTTTCCTTTAAGTCCAGTAAAACTTTTTTTATAGATTTATGAAGAGTAGCTTATGGATAAACTAGTGTTAAAATTTTGAACCTTAGTTATAGACAGAAAAAATTTTATGAATTTTCAACTACAAAATAACTTGCAAATTATCGCGATTTTAACATATTTTATACAAATTTGAACTTTATGGGCTTATAAAAAAAATTTGAGTGAAACGATCTCCGATATTATTTAGTTACAATATGTTAAACTTTTTATAAACCTTGTATTAAATTTTCAAGAGTTTTCGGCTAATCAATTAAATTTCATAGATGTTTAAAAAAAATTTTTTTACAAAAATCAAAAATTGAAATTCTCCATAAATAAGTCAAAATATGTCAAAATACTTTAAAAAACATAACCACGTATAGAGAATGCCAATATAAAGTTTTTGTGAAATAATCAAGTTGTTGCGGTTTTTTGTTTTTGAGTTAGAGCATTTTAAAAAAATGTAGTTTGTAAAAACGTGATTTTGCGTAAAATTTTCTGGTTTTTTGTAATTATTTTATCGTTTTTTTCGATTTTTTTAAAAAGTATTAAAAAAGTTGTATTTTTGACATACCCAAGTACCATCTATATTCACTTTCCTTTCAGAAAGGTTGCTGTTTAAGCAAATCGAAGTATTTTTACTGCGAAAAAAGGTGTCATCAAACACAAAAATAAAAAAAAATAAAATAAAAAAAACACACATCATTGTAAAATCAATAGATTTCATCACTCCGTTCAGAATCTAAAATTAAAAATATAAGAGATTATTGTACATATATTACGGTTCATTAGTCGCTATTATTGGTTTGGAAAAATGAGTTAAATTAATTTGGGTATGTAATAATAATATTAATTGCCACATTTCCTTTTAGAAATATGGTAATGGGAGAGGGTGATGGAGGGAAATAGCTCTCTTCAGGTCGATAGCATTTTTCCTAACGCGTTTCCCCACCTCTTTGATTTTTTATACACCAGTATTACTGGCAAGTGTGATCACGTAAATAAAGTAGGGAACTTTTTATTTTCGAGAAATTCGTCTATGCGAATGTGATATTAATTTATTAATATGGCATTATTATGGCCTTTGCATCGTTGTGATTTTTGTTACTCAGACATTATTATTAAAATAGAAATCCAGTGTTTATATTTTGTCGATTTTTTTTTTTTATTATTATTATTTATAATTGATTTATTCGCTATTGTTCTTGGCAGTAAGTTCAGTGCGGAATGTTAACCTATAGTTTATAACGAAGTATCGATTTCCACATCGATAATTTTATATATATACATCAAACATATCTTCTGCACGTCCAGTGGTGCTGAAGTTATTTTCAAGTTTTATTGAGTAAACTTTATGATATCTAACTCAGACACACTTTTTCCGAAACTCATTTACCCTAGTATTTATGTATTTATTTTTAATGGTTTTGTGGCTACAATATAATAGACGGGATCACTAGTCATCAATAACACTCACAAGAACAAAAATATGCGGGTTTCGCGGGTCTTGGCTCTAAATCATATCATGTTCGTAGACGATGTTCCCGAAGAGATGCAGACGAGAAATTTTACACGACCACTAAAGTCTGTCCCGCGTACGTGTTCCAGAACCCAAAACGTGTGTCCGCGTGACACATGCATAATTATATCACAATATAAATCGACCGTAGTACCGTTTGAGTATTGCACTCATATATCACACACATTGGTTAACTCTATGTCATAGATAACATATAAGATTAAAAATGTCTTATTGTTTATTAGAATTTATAATTACTTGTTTTTTAATAATTACTACTGACTTAATTTGTCTATAATGAAATAAATGTATTAGTAATAAATACTACTTATTTTTTTCTTGGAGTAGGGGTGGCATATTTAAAAGACTTAGGGTGGCATGTGTTTTAAATCTGGCACTGAATAATAGAATCCAAGAGGGAAAAGACCTATTGAAGACCTCGAATGTAATAGGAAGACCGTGTCAGGAAGGATGTAGCAGACTACTAGCCGGATAAAGATTGGTATATTTTGGCACAAAATCGTAAAGGATAGAGGTGTTTATATTTGGATGTATGGTCTAAAAAACCGTAAACAATAAAAAAAATTATACACTTATAGTGACAAGGAATATACATTGCACTGTATATACGACCACGTATATTATCAAGTACACGCGACACACGCATGTACATAATATTGTACCTGACCGCAAATAAATAGCTGTTAGATGAATCATTATAATTATGCCAACTATTCAATAAAAAAAAAAAATAATAATAAATTATTGTACAGATATTGTTATAGACTTTGCTTGGACACTCATCGCCCCTGAACAGCTAAGATAAATACTGTGCAGCACGCGACGATTTGAACGATACAACCGCTGCCGCCGCCGCCGCCGCTGCCACCGTGCGATGTGCCATAATATATTAATATTGAACGCGACGAATATCGGTGATAATAAAATTATATTGCAATATTACGTTTTGTAATAATACGTTGCCACAGTGAACAGTGATATTCGCGGACGAATAACGGCTGCGTGATATATACTACTGCAGGTGTTAAAATATAATTTTTATCATTTTAATTCGTACACCACGATAAGTGTGTACATACATGGTACATATTACATATTACACAGGAATACTATTAATGCATTATGTAAATGTCAACGTTATCTATATATTACGCTCGTTCGTACGAATTCGTTGAGTCTAACTACGATAGAAATTAAATATTCTTCTTCTTCTTCTTCCTCCTCTGGCACTTAGTACTCTCTAAGAGTTTTGGCCGCCATCAAAATATCTCTCCATTTTTTCCGGTCCTGAACTTCTTCCCTCCATTCCTATACTCCCAATCTTTTAAGGTCTTCTTCCACAATATCCAACCACCTTTTCCTGGGTCTCTCTCGAGGTTTCTTTCCCATTGGTTTCCAATTTAAGATTGTTCTGCTTATATCATCCTCGCTTCTCCGCTCACGTGTCCTAGCCATTGAATCTTTGTCCTCTTATAAAGCTGGTAACTGATGCAATTTCCAATTCGTCTTGTAGTTCTTTGTTGTATTTTTTTCTCTAAGTTGCATTGATGTTATCATAATTTGGTCCATATATTGTCCTCAATATTTTCAAAAGTCATAAGTCTCCTTTCGGTTGTACTGGTGGTAGTCCAAGCTTCACAGCCATAGGTAAGCGTCGGTCTTATTATTGCTGTATATAGTCTAGTTTTAGTCTTCTTTGAAAATAATTTTGATTTTAAGAATTTATTTAAGGTAAATGCCACTTACAGCCTTTGAGATCCTCACTCCTATTTCCTTCGACCAATCATTTTTAGTACTCAGCATAGCTCCTAGATACCGAAATTCATCTACTTTTTCGAAAATTAGTGACCCTGTGCCATAATTGTCTCTATTTTCTAGCAACTCCATTACTTTAGTTTTCTCAGCATTGATTTAATACATTTAATTAAGTAATTAAATATATATATATACATAGAATTATAATCTTAAGAGATAAATAATATTAGTATTCTCTCGATCATTTGCGGATTTTTTATAGTATTGTTTAATAACTGGCAGTCTTGAACTGACTATTTTTAATATGGGTACGAACGGTAGTGCTTATGGGAGTAATTAAACGAATTTCAATTTAACGCTCACATATAGCCGCTGAGTAATTTATTAAGATAATATAAATAATACGCACGCGTTTGAAACATATACATATATAATATCATATTATTTTTCATCCCTCGAACTTTACACTTAATGCGTATACTTTCACTATAACATAATATATACTAGCAAAATGATCCGACCTCACCTGGGAGATATTATGCTATTTTCAATAAGAGCAATCGATATTTAGTTAAAAAATTAATTTAGGTAAAAAAAAATGATAGACCGTAAAAAAATAATTCGTCATATATTCTAATGGTATTATTATTCTTTATTTATATAACATTATATTCATATTTAAATGTACACCTTGATCATAAATAATAATTAATAAAATCAATATTTAAAAAAAAATATTTTCTACTGTCTAGATTCTAGAAGAACAAACAGTGAAATAGTTTTCAATTTTCATGTCTAACGGTTTCGACCTTTAAAAAGGTTATAGGATCTTCAAGAAATCCATTCTCGACGCATCTACACATAGTAATAGGTACTATAATTATAATACTATAAAATATTACTAATATTATATAATATATATAGAGTGCAGGTTCACGGGAATAGGACTAAAATAGATTGATTTTTCTCGACGTAGGATGGGTGTTGGGAAGTCGGAATGGTGTCATTTGATTCGTAGTGTACAATAATTAATACCAAAGCCTGAAGTATTTATATTATCCAGTAGACATGTACTATTTAAAAATTTGAGATATTTATATTTTATATTATTAAAATCTACTAATTTGTATATTATGTATTAAATAAGTAGAAAGTAGATTATTAAAGATTTCATAAGTCAGATTGCTACATGGTTTAAAAGTGTATCTAACTGAAACAGTCAAATCAATTGAATTCTCTTTGGCATTTAACTATACAATAAAAACAAAGGTAACAATTAAAATGGTACACCTTATAGATTTACGGTTAATACATGTTACTATTATATTATCACATTTTATACTACTGTTGTAATATAAAGTGTAATATTAAAACATGATATGTGTCTATGTATTTTTATCTATTGAATTGGCTATTAACTATTAAAAATT
Organism: Chaitophorus viminalis; assembly: GCA_025469195.1. Taxonomy (NCBI): domain Eukaryota; kingdom Metazoa; phylum Arthropoda; class Insecta; order Hemiptera; family Aphididae; genus Chaitophorus; species Chaitophorus viminalis. Next base: position 154,993 of record JAIPRK010000432.1, read on the forward strand.
GTAACTAAACTTTGTAATAAATTGTAGGCTATTAATTATATGATTTATAATTTTCATTATTATTAGTAGTATTTATAATTTTCGAATAAATTTAATTAAAAACATATTTATTTGTATATATCCCTAAATGACGTGTTCATATAGGTATTCAAATACAAATATTATAATATGAATGCATCTATTACAATTAATATTTTCTTATTTATATTTAGTTTGATGTGAATTTATAAAATAAATATAAATAATAAATCAGTTTCAAACACATAATTATGTGCCTTATTATGTATAGAGTAACAAACAATAAATACTATAAATTTTTTTTCTGAAAATTGGGTTTAAAAAATGATTATTATGATTTTGTTTTTTAATGGTAAAATAACTTTTAAAATTTTTCAATTTCAGTTTCAATAAGTAAAAATAATATTATAACACAATATTTTTGTAACACAGTACTATATTATTGATTAAAAAAAATTAAAATTAAAAATAATGGATGAAACAAAATTTATTACATTTGTCAAATCATCCTAAAACATCAAGTGTTTATAACAATTTATAAAATAGTCTATAAAATTATTTTCTGTTCATATTTTTCAAAGGTATTTCCAATATCCATTTTTAAATTTTATTTAATTAATAATTGAAAATAAAAGAAAATAATTATAATAATTAAAAATATATATCATATAACATGGTGGTTCATGTCCTCCTGGTGATTTAGACACTGCGTGTTTTTTTTTCGGAATTGTAATTCATTTTTGGTTGCCAAGCTTTGGAATGGAGGAATTATCATCTTGCGTTTTTATCTGCTGACTCCCATTATAATGCTATTTACACTAAATATTGATGGTATTATGCATTATTAGTTTAGATTCAGAACGAAGTGATGGAATCTATTGGTTTTACAATGATGTGTGTGTTTTTTTTATATTTATTTTTGTGTCTGTCATCAACTTTTGGGGCAATAAAAATGCTTCGATTTCCTTATACAAGGAATAAACAAAAGCACAAATGAACAAAGTTGTATAGCAACTTTCCTGAATGGAAAATGAACGTAAATGGTACTTGGGTACCATACAAATTATACAAATTTGGCTGTCCAAAAACTCTTAAAAATTTAATTCATATTAAAAAAAATGAAGTCGTTTCACTCAAATTTTTCTTATAAGCCCATAAATTTCAAATTTGAATAAAATATGTTAAAATCACCATAATTTGCAAATTATTTAGTAATTAAAAATTCATAAAATTGTTTGTATTTATACTGAATGTTCAAAATTTTAGCACAAGATTATCTATAAGTTATTCTTCAATAAACATAAAAAAATTTCTATTGGACTTGAAGGAAAAATTTTTACTAACATTTGAAATTTAAATTTTTATGAAATTGCATAGAAAATAATTTATCCACATACGATTTAAATATTTGTTATTATTGATAAAGTATAAGAAATAAAAGTCGCAGAAACTCGAAACTTTTACCTGTTTTTACCAGATTGGCATTTTATTTAAGGCTAATTTATTTCAAATATACTGGTTTTAAGCAACTTATAGGCATTTGAAATATTCGATTTTTTTTTAAATTTTTATTACAATTGTTGATAAAAAAAAAAAATTACTGGTACAAAATACTTGAAAATTTAATAGAAGATTCAACAGAAGTTGTTTTTACTGTCATTTCAAAATCATTCAAATCCATTGACATAATATTTCAATTTAAATAGAACATAAGATATAATATACCTACCTATTCAGACTAACTATATCATCTCCGTTCAGAATCATTATTCGTATACAATGATATCTATCGTTGCATTCAAATGTAATAAATCCATTGTAATAACCTATCCTATGAACGAGGTGCTCTCCACCCCCTACTGTACAGCAGAGCGAGGTCCATCCGGCTATTTTTTATTTTATCAGTTAGACGAATTTTGCAATAACTATTAATTTTCCACTAATCATCACGTTGCATAATAGTGCTATTCTCTTGGACAGAAATGCACTGCCCGTAGGTGGATTGATGAACACCACAATTCACTCACTCTACCTACTTATACTGATTTAGATTATGTACAATGTATTAACGTCTATCGATGTGTACCCTAAATGATTGACGACTAGACATTACAACTCATATTTCTACTAGCCGATTTCCAAACTCAATAAAAAAACCAGACATACGCACGCATGGGCCACAGTTATTGGTCAGCGATCCAACACAGTTTGGTTACCTACCTGGTTTACCGATTTAATCAACACCGCTTTCCTCTTACACCGCAATTCATTTACTATACCTATACTTAATTATTTAGATCAAGTATATTGCGTTAACAGCTATCGATTTGCAGCCTAATCGACTGATTGCTAGACATTCCAACTCATATTTCGATACTCCCATACAGACAAAAGAACCATATATAATAAAACGTTGGTGGTGGGCCACTGACTGAAGTCGTAGTCGGATTGCCTACCTGACTGACTTATTCGCAAAATAGTGGTTTTGCCTTGAATCAAAATGTGCTTAACGCTCATCAATTCTATATGAATCGATTGATGTGAGATATTAAAACTCAAATACAGAATTACCAATTTTGCAATTTTCAAACTGTGACCCGTCTTCCCGCCGTAGGCGGGATGACAAACACCCGAATCGAGACCCCCGGTGGAGCAAGGGGCAGGTTTGGGGCGCAGCCCCAACTAGACGAAGTCTAGTTTAAATATAAAATACTATATTATTATATACACATTTTAGACAACCATATTAACTCCATTCAGAATCGTTATTCGTATACAATGATATCTATCATTGCATTCAAATTTAACAAATCCATTGTAATAATGACCTATCCTATAAACAAGGTACACTCCACCTCCAACTGTACAGCAAAGCGAGGCCCATCCGTTCTTTTTTTATATATTCTTGAAGGTAAGCTTATGGACAACCTAGTGTTAAAATTTTGAATCTTAAGTATAAATAGAAAAAATGTTATGAATTTTCAACTACAAAATAACTTGCAAATTATCGCGATTTTAACATATTTTATACAAATTTGAACTTTATGAGCTTATAAAAAAAATTTGAATGAAACCATCTCCGATATATTTTAGTTACAATTAGAATTACTTATATTTAATCCTTTAATTCATTTTCAAGATTTTTTGGACAGCCAAAAAAATTAAAAAAAAAACCTACAAAAATCGAAAATTTAAATTGTCTATAAATAAGTCAAAATATGTCAAAATACTTTGCAAACTTAACCATGTATAGAGAACACCAATATAAAGATTTGGTGAAAATTTCATGTTGTTGCGGTTTTTCGTTTTTGAGTTAGAGCATTTTAAAAAAATGTAGTTTGTAAAAACGTGATTTTGTGTAAAATTTCCTGTTTTTTTCGTAATTTTTTTATTGTTATTTTTGACGCTTTTAAAAAGTATTAAAGAAGTTGGATTTTTGACATACCCAAGTACCATCTACATTCACTTTTCTTTCTGAAAAGTTGCTGTATAAGCAAATCGAGGCATTTTTACTGCAAAAAAAGTTGTCGTCAGACACAAAAAAAAAAAAACGCACATCATTGTAAAATCAATAGATTCCATCACTCCGTTCAGAATCTAAAAAAAACACTCATCATTGTAAAATTAATAGATTCTGTAAAGAACGATCTCTGTTATTGGTACTCTATGTGTGCGTACTTATATATTTAACGAGGTCCTAGGAGATCTGACCTCGGTGTTATGGTACTCTAACTAATACTGACTCATAAAGGATTTATATTTTGCATAAATTACAATTTGATATAGATACGAGTAGGGATATTATAAAAAACTAATTAAATATTATGGATCTGTATGTCGACCATTCAAAGTGTTCATCGTGTAGACGAGGTAGTTCGCCAATCCCGTTCTCAGAATTTCATTATTGAACATCCATCACCGACTTGCATTCCGTGGACTGCTTGCCTGCTGTTTGTGTCTTCTTCGCTTGTTGAATCCACTCCCTTGCCGAACGTGTACTTTACACTACTGCATGTGTATTCGTACTGTCTCTTCTCGGTCCATGCGATTGTCCGTGCGGCCGCTATCATAGACTTCTTCGTCAGCATACTTCGTGTGTCAGTCCCACTTGCCATTTTACACACTCAACATATTAGCCATATAATATTACTTAAGAAGTGATGTACGATGTCAATTTATGACCATCGTCACAACAGCAAAATATATTTATATTGTTTATATTTTCTAAAAGCGTATTGTGTTTTGTCCAATATTAATAGATATTAATAATATGAATTTCGGATCTCATGTTTGTATGCTTAATATGTTAATACTGCTCCTAAAAAACCGTCATTTGGTTTTATGTTATCCAGTTGAGGAACAGACAAACTTTTAAATACCGACAAAATTCAAATATAATCATATAAGCTAATATAAGATGAAGTATTGAAGATTTTTTTTCTGGACAATTTTTATATATTATTTTGTTTTGTCTTGGGATTAACGATTCCTGTTTAATTATTTCGAACATTGCTGCCCTTCTTCCCCTTGATCATCAGTCATCGTAATAGGTTGGATGTAAAGTATATTATGAATTGAGCAAATGACTTGTAGCTCTAAAAAATTATTACATTTTCAAATACATTTGTAAATACTTATGTACTGCAAACATCACGCTATTTTTTTTTTTTTATGCGTTTTATTTAAAAATATATTAATAATTTTTTAACAACATTGCTAGTGGTTTATTGTTTATAAATACAATTAATTTAATTGGTGATTTTCGAATTTATTGAAAGTACACATGTTTGCAAACTGTCAAAAACCATATTATTATAACAAATTCAAAATTTAAAATTATTTTATACTAACAATATTTTGAATTAGTTGGAAATTAAAACTTTGTCGGAAAAATATTGAAAAATTATTTAAAATATGTATTTAAAACTTAAAAGTATGGAATAGAAGGAATATGTTTTAAAACCAATAAAAACTCGAAATATGCGCATTTATATTCATAATAAAATTTCAAAACTAGCTTGGTAAAAGCATTAATAAAGTATTTATTTTGTACTATACTATATTTGTGATTATGCAAAACAAATATGCAAATGATACAAGTCGTTTGCCCTAATTATCACCTTAAGTCTAGACATTAATTGTTATTGTCATTACTTATTAGTTATTACTATAATTGACTGATATCAGAATTTATCACTACAAGAAATATAGTTATATTATAATTCATGTTTTTCCCTATAAATTCCCGATATATTATTTTCTATTCTGCTATAGAATTCAGTTTTGTTAAATTTTTTTTCGTCGTTATTTTAACCAGATACTGATTGTACTCACTCGAAGATATCACCCATAAAATATTTCAAGTCAAGACCGAATTATCTGCGTGTGTTGACTTGACTGAACTATGAAAATATCAGGACCTATTAATAGACGGTTAAAAAGAAAAACATATATTAAACAAATTGCATTACTTCGGTTAACTTTAAAAAAAAAAAAAAAAACGGATGGGCCTTGCTTTGCTGTACAGTTGGGGGTGGAGTGCACCTCGTTTATAGGATAGGTCATTATTACAATGGATTTGTTAAATTTGAATGCAATGATAGATATCATTGTATACGAATAACGATTCTAAACGGAGTTAATATGTTTGTCTAAAATGTGTATATAATAATACAATATTTTATATTTAAATTGAATTATAATGCAATAGTATGCAATTTCGTAAAAATTTAAATTTCAAACAGTCATAACATTTTTTCTTTTAAGTCCGGTAGAAATTTTTTTATATATTTTTGAAGATTAGCTTATGGACAAACTAGTCTTAAAATTTTGAACCTTAAGTATAAACAGAAAAAGTTTTATGAATTTTCAACTACAAAATAACTTGCAAATTATCGCGATTTTAACATATTTTATTCAAATTTGAACTTTATGGGCTTATAAAAAAAATTTGAGGTTAACCATCTCCGATATTTTTTAGTTACAATTAGTATTACTTATATTTAATCCTGTAATTCATTTTCAAGAGTTTTTGGACAGCCAAAAAAATTTTATAGATATTTAAAAAAAAAAACTTACTAAAATCGAAAATTTAAATTGTCTATAAATAAGTCAAAATATGTTAAGATACTTTGAAAACTTAACCATGTATAGAGAACACCAATATAAAAATTTGGTGAAAATTTCAAGTTGTTGCGATTTTTCGTTTTTGAGTTAGAGCATTTAAGAAAGATATATTTTGTAAAAACGTGATTTTACGTAAAATTTCCAGTTTTTTTGTAATTTTTTTATTGTTATTTTCGACGCTTTTAAAAAGTATTAAAAAAGTTGGATTTTTGACATACTCAAGTACCATCTACATTCACTTTTCTTTCAGAAAAGTTGCTGTTTAAGAAAATCAAAGCATTTTTACTACCAAAAAAGTTGTCCCCAAACACAAAAAAAAAAAAACATATTATTGTAAAATCAATAAATTCCATCACTCCGTTCAGAATCTAAAATGCTATACTCTTTTACCCATACGTTAATTATTTGTTGTACTGTTTGAGCATTTTTCATCTTGATTAAAATATATAAAAACTAGTATCTTATTGTTATGATGGAATAAGTGTGTTTGCGTTAACAGAAAAATCAGTGGGCAGCAACTGATCAGTTTTATTCTGGTTTCAAGCAACACAGTAGTTATTGGTGTGTACACACCATTAAGAATAGTCTGGAGTAGGTAATTATACTATACAGATCCGATTATGAATATTAAAATTAATACTTTATGACATTATTTTCGTAAACAAAAATCTAAAAGAATAACTTACATACAAGCATGTCGAAAATGTATTAGGTACTCATGTATCTACGACTGTCAGTGATTAAATATTTAAAGCTACGGCTACAATTCATATAGTATCAATAACAATTAACAAGTTCTACGATAAGAGATGTACAACTATATACGCATCACAGTAAGTTTTTCTATAAAATATAAATAATGAAATTACGTGAATATGGTATTATCGTTTCAGTTTTACATTATTTTTTTTAATTTACACGTAAATACAAATGTATAGATGTATATCTCAACGTAAATATTTATGCATTTCTACGTTCACAATGTTGATTAATTATAAATTAAATTATAACTGAGTTATACATAGAACGTGTTAAAACCTCTAATGTAATTAAATGTTTATCACTCTTGTTTCAGAATTTTTTTAAAGTAGGTATATTTGTATAATAAAATAAAAAATATACATATTACACCAGTTTTCTTTTGTTTTACATTGTTAAGAACGTAATAAGAATAATACATTTGTTTTACTCCGTACTGCGGGTATCAATAAATAGAATGTAAAATATAAATATTTATACGTTTAACATTATATAAATATTTTACCTTTTAGTTATTGGTACCCGTAGTTAAAACTCTTGAGCCCGGAAAAATTATTGAATGAAAAACCGAAAGAGGTACACAGTCACTGTAAGGTCGTGCAAGTGCGTAAGTGTTTATATTATTACAACGATCTTATAATTTTTTTCATTACACCAGAAATGTCGTAACAATTACCCAATTAATAGGTATGTGACGATACATGTGCGAAAATGTTCGGTTGGATCGCATAACATGAATATATAAAAAATATTTTTCTGTAACATGTCATTATGTAGAATTGTAGACACTGTACGTTGTGTGTACAGTACCATTGATTATAAATACTATTTAAAATCAATGACTGTAGGTTTAATTTAATTTAAAAGTTTGTTTTTCGTAATTGCCGCTAAAAAATTACAAATTTTCGTGATTCCTAGATTTTGCAGACCCATTCATATCTAAATCTCATGATCCACGACCATGAACCACTTAATTTTTGTTTTTCGTGAATTTTTTTCTAAACAATTTATAAACAATGCGTATCCTGCGATCGCGTATAACAAATGCGTCATTTGCATGTAATGTACATAGTAAGGGTATCGTTATAACCATACGTTATTTTTCTAGCTTGAATGCGTTATAGAATGTAGATTACGTGGAAAATAATATTGTAACCTAATGATTTTTAACCATCGCAATTCGCAAAGGTCCGTCGTCGGTTTAGTTAACGCGATTATGCCAGAGAATCTGAATGTAATAAAAACAAAAAACGTGAACCAAAGTCACTCGATACGTTTGAGATGCATTATATAGGTATAAATTATTTTTTATAATAATATATCATCAACAAAAACCGTAAACTACGTAAACCAAGTGTAAAAATGACTAAGAATAAAAAAACTCGATCTTCAAGCACTATAAAGATGTGATATGAATAAATGCTAAGTATATTGGATTTAACTATACTTATTTCGTTTCAATAATTTATTAACTTGGCAAGGAATTATCTCTTATTGGAAACAAAGTGTGATGAACAAAATAATTAAATGGCTAAGGACTATTAAAATATAATTTATTATCATTTAAAAATATTATTATTAATATTTATACACTATTCTAAATAATTCCTCTCCAAGTTAATAAATAATTGAAACAAAATAAGGTTAGTTAAATCCAATATATTTAGCATTTATTCATGATATCACATCTCTATAGTGCTTGAAAATCTAATATTTTTTTCTTAGCCATTTTTACACGTAGTTTACGAAAGGTTTTAGTTGTGATATCACTATTTTTTATCATCATGTCGTTTTTTTTTTATTGTAATAAGTACATTTCTTTATATTGAGCTTATTTTTTGCAACTTAGTTGACATATTTATAGTTAAATGTATGCAAATATATTTTCTTTAAAATAATAAATACAACTATTTTTATAATAGCTCGATGTAGACTATAGTGGTTATACCAACGTCACAGTTGTACGCGATGTGCAAACAGTTACACGCTATAATAATATACACGATAGCTACAAACAACGGCAGATAACGAAATTAATGCATGCTTATGATCTGGTACCCACCAACACTCGGCACTGAATCCGGCAGTTGTCATCATAATATTTTCTCCCACCTAAGCCTCGAGCTGCATACACGTGTGGGGAAACTGGTTGATGCGACGGCTACCGTCGATTATATATTATATAAATGTCCATTAAAAAGTTCGCACTTTTTTATTTATAACTTAATTTCTAAAGGTACGATTTTGATTATTTTTACATAAGGACGTTCCACACAATATTTCTGATACTTTTAAGTTTACTAGGAGTTAATTGATGCATTAGAAAATTAGTTATGTGGTACAACAAATTTTATATTTGTAGTACATTATACTACAACTATATTATAAAATTATATTATATTTATAGTACATTTTTCTTTTTTTTTTACTTAGCTCGCGCCACGACCATAGCGCTGGATTACATAATATAAATCTGGTAAGTCGTAAGTGCTCACTGTATTATGCGGTTATCATAAAATGCATTGGTTTTTATTAATTGTATATTTCTTTTTAAATCGGATGCCGTTGCAGACAACAATAATCATCATTATATTATAATGTGGAGGAATATTACGTTTGACATAGGTGTATTTCACGAGGTCATAAAAAATCGTAACAGGGACAAGGTATCCCGCATTGGCATAATATTTTATTACATTTTGTGGACGGTAATATAAAATATGTTCATCACTCATCGACTAATAGACGTATTGCGCTACTACTACGTATACTACTATAGTGTATAATATATATTTATATAAAAGACATCCTATGTGTTCATATAATTATATTTTATACTTTTATGAAGACGTTTAACTAGATACCTATAACGATTAAATATTTTTTTTTTAGAAAAAAAAAGTGAATTGGATTCAACGAAAATAGAAGTACACAAAAACAGAAAACTGTCCGACAAATAACGTGGGACTTGGAAAAATAATATTATATTTATTTTTGAGAAATATTTTTTTTATTCCATATTTTCTGCATGAACAGAATGTTTTTCGGAAGACTGATTTGTAAGAGTCAACTATAGTTGTTACTTGTTATAATTACGGTAAAATAATATTATACCAGGTAGCTAATATTATATGATATTCAATTTTTCATGCATTTAAGTTAACAAATAAATAATCTGCTTGAGTAATAATAACTAAATAAGTTACTACCTATGAAAGAAAGTTCCAAACTTCAATAATGTTAAGAAAATAAGAACAGAAAAATATTATATTATCATAATAATTAGTAAAAATTAATGAATATCATTGGAAATCATTTGTTAAAAATGCACACTGCCCAACAAAGTGCATAAATTATAGATATATTTCTTTATTTTTTTCGCATATTTAAAACCAAAATGTTTTTGTGTATTGGAGTTTTTACGATTCAAGATTTTAAAATTTAATGAATAATTTAACAAATTAGCCGATGATTGATGAAATGGGAGTCGGTCAACGTTTGAAGTATAACAAAATATAAAAATATTATATTATATCTACGTAGCGTTCGGCCAACGAGGAAAAATACCTGTTGCGCCTGCAGCGGTGACCTGTTATCTGCGGCCAGTGTGCAAACGGAGATGAAAATAGTAAAAAATGAACCACTACGTCGGTCTCGCGAGAAACCAAAGTTGATCGACGTACCTGTGACATTTTATTTATTTATATAATTTTTGTTTTTTGCGTTTTTGCCCACGTGAAACGATTATATGATTACGTTTTTTAAATTGTTTTCAATTGCCTTAGGCTTATATTATTATTATAAACGACGATCGACCGGCACGATAGTCCAAGATTTTCATACCACACTATGACATCATTGAGCGTACACAGTCTATGGCAGAGGCTCCCAAAATGTGAGGCACACTTAACTTTTATGGAGACGCAAGTACTTAATTTATTGTGGTTGGTTAGAGCAATTAATCTACTCTAGACCACTCTGTTGGACAAAAAAAAAATATTTGAACATTTAAATAATTCTAACCCGAGTCTTGTGTTACAAAATATGTATATTTTATTCGGGGACACTTTCACGTACGTGTTGCCGATGTCGTTATTGATTCCTTCTGGATTTATTCGCGTTTGTCGATCATCTGACTCGGTGCTGACACGGCCAAGCACGTATAGTCAACAACCGGACTTGGGCTCGGTCTGCATATCTTTTGCAATAATTACTACGGTACTACATGAATTATATATAAACGCCATCGTCTCGTCCGAGGAAATTTATGTATCTGTATATAGAAGGGGCGGCTCCAAGGGGCCGTACCCCCCCCCAAACTCGTATTTTTCTAAAAAAAATTATTTATCGTTAAAAACAAAATGAAATCAAACCTGGCTTAGCATAAGAATGTTGGAAGATAGGTTAACAGAACTATGCATGATAAATATTTATAATGTAATGTTTTTAATGAATCTTCTTAATCAAATACATTAAACAATTGCAAAAACTAAAAATATACGGCTTAAATTTGGAAAATTGTAAAAATTGTTGTTTTTTTGCTACAAAGTTTTCTGAAAATTATGACTTAGCTCCCTTTCAACCAGGTCCCTGAAGTCATCCCTGGTATATCGACAAGCGCATACGTGAACAATGTCTGAGATTAACTTTTATACAAAACATATATATAATTAGTTTCCGACACGTTACTCTATTTTTACTGCGAATACCATGATGCGTAAGACAACGAATGATTGAAATACGTAAATAAATTAACCAAACACTGATATTATTTTCGTTTAATATGTGATTGTGGTGGTCATGGTGCACAGTTTGGGAACCGTTGGCGTTAAATATTTGTAAAATACATAGAATGTCGTGGTTGCGATATGAACGAGATCCTATGTGCCATATACCGCGTCGCATAATCTACATCCAGTTAGTTGTCTTCTACATTGGAATAATTGTCCATCGATAACGATGTAATCGAGTTACTTGTTGTAATCATGTCAGGAAGTTATAGTCTTGTGAATAGGACCATAGTCAACAGTATCAAATGCCTTAGATAGTTTTAGCACAAACATATTATTATAATATACCTAACTATAATGCAGTATCTACGATACTATTTCATGTGTTTATTGCTTTTTCTGTCTTTTTCTGAATGTCATGATGAACACAGCCATCGACAATGGACGTACTTATAAGTAAACATTGAAGAAACTAAATCACGTAAGGTATGTGCGTACTTTCAGTATAGTACAGTGCCTACGTGTACACGTAGTTTGTATTTAAATTTTCTATACAGATTCCCAACTCAAAACTACTTGCCTCAGACCTCTTACCCATTCACTGCAAGCTTCTTCGTAACGCTGGACAATTAAAATAGTCTTCCCTTCCTCCCAACTTCACCTCCTGGCATAGATCAATTTCCACTTCCATTTCCAACTCCCCGTGGTTCCGAGATCTGGACCTACCTCGTTCGCAATCGTCTCCTTCTCCCGCCTACGTTTAGGACACAATCTTCTTCCTCCTCATTCATTTCTCCTATCTCTCAATTCCTCTCCTCTTTGCACTCTTCACGATCATGAAGCCGTCTGTGACCTTCACCATATTATTTTTTCTTGTCCTTCTCTTATTCATCTCCGCGTCTTATTTTTTTCTCAACTCTCATCTTTAGGATACCCCTGTCTTGATATAACGCTTCTCCTCAATTCTCGCTCTCTTTCCATCATCTCCCTTATCATTAATTTCATTCTTAAAGCTGGTTTCCGTATTTAAATATATATATATATATATATATATATATATATATATAAAATATATATAAAATGAATATAATCTATATTTAATTATGTATTTTTAACTTATGTTTTACTTGTGTAACTGCTGTGCTATAATGGTTTTGAAAATAAAAGCACTTTAAATTAAAAAAAAAAAAACTGCTGCTTATCAAGTTTTCAATTTAAAAATATCCTTCTTCTGATATTACACATCCTGATGATCGGATAAAAAATACACCATCAATTCATACTGCATTTTTTGAGATAATATTTATAATTATTATAAAAGAGGATTTATTGAAATTGTTTATGATATTTTAATATTTAGCAATTAGGTTATTAACTATAATCTACGTAACCATATGAATTTGTATCGTCGATTAAGGACTTCAAAGGTGAGAAAAAATAATCGGAGGAAGTGAGAGGTTTGGAGTCTCGACCACCTTAGCTGAGATCTTGCCTCTCCTGTCTAGAAATCCAGACTTCACCAGCACATAATACATTATATATACGACAGCTGTCGTCATTATGGCCCGCGGCTGTGAGGGCCGATAAGAAAACCGTCACCTCCACGTAGCGTTCCAATATACCACTAAACTATTGTTGCCGAGCATACAAACATGTGCGACTATAATAAAGACAAATTAATAAAATAAATATAAATATGTGATATTTATACACGCAAAAAACGCGACGCGCTACAGAGTGAGAGATATGTTGAGAGGGGCGAATCGGATGACAGATAGATGAGGGACAGGGGGAAGAAACACGGAGACGAACCCGCTGGCAAGGCGAAATCGCAACGGATCGTACCTACAAGGTTTGTGTCGTCGGCGGCCGCATCTACTTGAAATAATGAAATTTCCAAGAATCGATGTGAGTTTTTTAAAACTGACGACATAATTGAGCGTCGAAATAAAACTAATGATAACAATAATAATAATAAAAATAAATAAAACCTACGTATTTTTACGGTTCGTAATTGGTATACTCGAAGAAACAATATTAAATCCAACAAAGTAATACGACGAACTTTCCGCACACCACAATTACTGCAGGGACATGACGTACACAGTGGCGGTGGTGGTATATCATAGGTATTCGCATTTGGAAATTTAAAGAATAATTATTATTAAAGACATGCCCGTCAGGATTAGGATTTGGATTTAAATAATTATCACTGCGCAATATAGGATAGGAAAAAAAGATTTTCTACATTACAATTGATGTCAAAAACAAAATAAAATTTTAATATTTGTTGGGTTTAAATTTTACAAGTGTCTTTTGCTTTCATCGATTGACAATCTGAATGAAAACGCGATAAAGATAATACCAAAAAAGATGTGTGATTATTAACCAACTATATTAATTAATTGTTATTGTGTAAATATTCTACAACCGCGGTCATCGGACTTTAATCTGTTTCCACGTGAAACTCGTAAAATAAATTTTAAAAGTACCGGTAAAAATCCGTACTAGTTCAAACGATATTATTTTTTCTTTATCAAATATTTGGTGTATGAAACGGTTTTTGAGATAGGGAAATATTGTCTCCAATCACCTATATGGGAAACACTATGTACGTATTGTATTTCGCATTTAAATCTATGGCATATAAACGTCTTACGTAGCTTGAAGTCGCTCGTATACTACACGTATGGTATTGAGACAGTGTAACTGCGCCGTACGCCGGCGGTGGGTTATATTATCATAATCTGTATATAGCCGTCTAGGACGTTGCCCGGGGACCACGCTACATGGAAGCGAATTACCTTTTTTTTTATTTCATAATATGTCCTCGGTACAGCGATGTTAATCTTATAAACAATTAACAGCCGTCGATTCTTATGGTTGACTATAAAAATACAATAAAAAAATAAAATACTTATAATGGCACAGTGCACACAAGTCACATTTGGTTGACCCTCACCTCAACATTATCGATTATATTAAGTGCACGAATATTGTATAATCATTTCAAAGTCAAAATGTTTAATTCAATACAGCACAACGAACTATGCAGCATGCTTACAACTCTCCATTTGTCACGAGTGCAACTATATTGTTATTCAAAAACAACACGTATATTAATATAATAAATTAAATTTGTCTTTTTTTTGTTTTTAGAAAACACTTTTTCATGAGAGTTCCTGGGAGATTAGGCCTGCGGTTCTGAAGCAAAATGTCTCGATAAGTTCAAACGCCTTCGGTAAAGTATATAAATGACTTAAGCTTCGTGTAAAAACTTAGCTATAAGCCGCATACGAAAAATACGTTTTTACGACACCACGATACACAAACGGCCAAGTTGTGTTCGTTTTAGTAGTAATGTGCAAATAGAGCTTCCTCTGCTGTCTGTTGAACAAGGAAAAAAAGTTGTTTTCGTTTTTACTCAATACGTATTTCATAAATATTTCGATAACGTTATTTTACAAACTGTTTAAAAAGTTTGACGATATGTCGTTATGCATTAATTAAGGCTCATATATTGGGTTATGTACAGGTGACCCAGCGGTACGCTTGATTAGTGAAAAAAAAAATATTAAATTACAAGTCGAAACATTTAAATTGGAGTATAAATATATAGTATATATATATATTTTAAATGTTCATTTAGAATGGCACAATAAAGAAACCTTCCATTGAAGGCTTTTTTGACAATTAGTAAGTTACGATTACAGTAAAATTGTATTGACATGTTTTTACAATATATTTGAGTATTTTTTTCAGTTGAGTAGATCCCTACACCACCGCCTTTTAAATTTTTTTTGAAGATTATTAGAGATGTTTGCTAACGCAAGAATTTGTATTAAAGAATTTAAATAGTTTTGGAGATTTAAGTTGAATCGTTTGTAGAAGGTTTTTACTACTTATTGGACAGAGGAGATGGCAAGACCGTTGTTTTGGGACTGATTTGAGACGTAATAGGGTGATTTGATAAAAAATATATTTATATGCATTTAAATATTTTTATTGGCTGATGTTGATTAAGAGAAAAATTGACAAATGTCACACCAGCCCCTCTCCTATCTCGAAATGTTGTAGTTTATCATTTTTATGTAATTGTATAACCAACCCCACCATTTCTACGGAATCCGAAATCGGGTTATAGAAAAAATAAGAGGGGTAGTTATACCCCCCTATAAGTGGGCTGGGGTAATGTACATGAAAAATTGTTAGTTTTTATCGCAATATATTTTACGACTAAACAACATATTTCTAATTTTTGATTTTGGAGAATATTTTTACAAATCGTAGAATTATTCTTACATTTCAAGGACATACGATTTTTATTTTTGGCACTTTTTACCAAAATATCAGTCTATTTCAATAAGTGAAAAATTACAATATGAAACACTTACAAACCTCGGATAAAATTAAATCGTTCGAGGACATATTTTACAGGGTCTTAGAGTGAATATTAATCTGTCCTCATGTATTATAATGTATCGTATAGCATAAATGACGAATAATAGTGACAATAATATTATAACTCAAGTGTTGTAATCTCATTGAATATAATACTTCTATAGATATTATATAATCCATTTGCGTGACTCTATAATTCTTTTCGACAACTTTAGCCGTTTTGTTCTTGGTTAACCGAAATTCGAAAGAATTTTAAAAACAATTTGGTGAAAAACCATTACAGTCCAATGGAGTGATTCTCAACCTCTTCTGTTCTACGCCCCTCTAAAGATTATTAATAATGTTGTGCCCTGCTCCTATTAAAAAAATAAATAAAAAATGATCACCTCTTTTAAAAATACTTTACACATAATCTATACAATAGTCGTTTAGTGGCATTTTTATCGATAGGTACATGGTAACCGGTATTTATTTTATTTGTAACCTTCAAACTTTTTTTCTACATTATTCAAATATATTTGGGTATTAATTATTCAATTAACAATTATTGTTCTTACATTGGACAAATAGTACGAATACTAAATAATATTAAATTCTGGAATAGAATAATCAGAAAGAAAACTTGTACATAAACAACATGTTGCATACGGTGGAAGGGGAATCCTGCCCGTTATAAACGTCTTTAACTCGTGTCAGTTATTTACTGGATGTGTGTTATGAATTCAATAACATGGAAGCATAGAGTTATAATACTAGAAGTCATTGGACGATTTTTTTTTTTACTTAATAGTAAATATCACTTCACATGCTCTTCAAATTATATACACATAAAAAGTTGCTACAAAGATGAATAAATATTTATTATAATTTATAATGCGTAAGTCGCGTAGGCTATTAATGTTTTGTCAAAAAAAGCCGGGTGTACTAGCTGGACATACTGTTTTGCAAATCCTTTTTTCCAGCTATAAGTCTCTATCGTACCTATCATAATAATTATTATTATAATGTACAATGGCCTACAAAAATAATAAACGACTAAGAAACGTGTTTACGACGTACGTTACAATATATCATGGTTTTATAATTAATTATATTATTATTAAATCCCAAATGGTATTTATACGTTTACCCGAACAATTTATAGATAGTATTTTATAATGTATTGTACGATTATATCTATTTATAATACACCATATAGTATACCTATAATATCTGCTAGAAATGCATTTACAACGACGTAGAATTTATGGAGGTCGAGTATAAACTTACTATATTATATGAATATATTATATAAACAATTTATAATGTTCGATTTCCGAAACACAATTATTTATAAATCATATATTATACGTTGCTTTTGCGATATTTTCAGTTTCGAGTTAGATTGATTTCCATAAAAAAAAAACCCCCGCTGCAGTTGTTTGTTGCGTGTGTGCGCGTGAGATATAAGGTTGAGCGCCTTTTAATCCTTTTCCCGTAGTTATTGTTACGGTATAAAATATACTTCGTGTGGAAATCGTGTAGCGTGGGTGTGTACACAATATTCAATAATATTGTTTTTTAATAATAATATATGCGTAATAACACGCAGACTTTGGACGCAAATGTCTTATTTTATTTGTTTGCTAATCATTTTTAATCACTATATATTTTTATGTATCTACACAATAATTACTCTCGACTTGGTAATTATATTGATGTTTGCGACGAAAAAAAAAAGTAATAATAGTAATAATAACCATCATATTATAATAACAATATGTAACATTCCATGGATCTCGATAGAAACCAAATGTACTAACTGACATTCCGTGCAACGTTTTTTTTTTTTTTTATACAACAATCGCAAATCCTGCAGCACTTGAACTCGTAACGCAGAGCCACAACTTGTTTTCATCAGTACAACACTATTCCGTAGTATATTATTATAACATTATATAGTGCATTGTACAATGATAATATAACTCATTATGTTCATTTATTGCCCTTGGAACGCTCGACTCGTGTATACAGATATTATTTGACTATAAAAGTTGTATTTTTTTTGTATTAGCATTTTGTATACATATACATATATTTATTTATTATTTTGTGTTATGGTAATCATAATATTATTATTTAAAACAGCGTATCATATAATGTTAATTTTTGGTATTTTGTTTTTGTTCACTATATTTATTGTTATAAAAATAAAAAATGAAAAACCTCGTCCGGCGTATTTAAATATAAGTACCAAGTGTACACGTGAACGGGCCACACCACTTGTAATAACTAATAACTAATCAGTATAGCTAACCAATACCATTTTTCCAATACCTAATTGAAAATGAATATTGTACTATACATACCTAGTGCATTGTATGTGTGAATAATATTTACATATTCATTGCGGTAATATATTGAAATCGGTAAGGAAATCTGCGAAAACATGATAGTAATGTAGAATACTAATTTATATGTCAACCGCGCATGAAAGCAAATTTTCCTACAGGAGTACACTACTATTACGTATATAATACAAGTAGAGTACCTATACCATTACTTTCTGAGCACGTGCTAGGAGATAATGCTACAAAAATAAAATATAACAGCATAATATATGAAGCATAAATAATTTAGTGTTGACACTTCGCCGCGTCACGCGACCAGTCGTGCAAGACGGCAGCGAGCAGAGGCGCATACGACCTCATGTATATAGTGTACAACGTGTGGATTTGTAAAATTTAAATTATATACCGTAAAATTTCGAATAATACACTATACGTATACGTTACACTACAGTAGTTGATGCAATTGATAGTGATGAATGATAATATTATGGTGAACACACGTTGTCGTCATTATATTATACTGCAGTTGGAACAGACGTATTACAAGTCCTTGCGATCATTGCAACGACAATATAAACATATTATACATACATATAATTGATACACATACTATTGATCAATGTTATGTTCGTATTATATACGTATACTCTTCGCCTTCGTCTTTCTCCCAACTATTTGGTGTTGGCCACCTTTGTCCTAAACCTCCACTTCACTCGATTTTCCACATCCCCTGCTCGCACACATCAACGGCTCTCATATCATTCTCAACCGTATCCAACCATATCTTGTCTGATTTTCATAACCACTCTCATACTGCTTTTATTTTTATACATACATACATACATATTATACTTTACACGTTAAATAATAATATGAAGAACGCACGACATTCGCGTGACTTCAAGCAGTGCACCAAGCGATGCAGGGAAATCGGTCGAAGATGCGTATTCTCGCTATATACACGGAAATAATCGCTGGACGATATTATCGCAGCGTAGAATATTACGACCTGTCAAAGTTTTTAGGGACAAGAAAAAAAAACCATCATCCTCTTATACCATATAATATACTATATACTATAGCAGAATAGCTGTATAGAACAGCTATATCCACTAGGTTTTTAAAAAAAGCCCAACAACGTCTCAAAAATGTAATTTAAAAAATAAATAAGGTCTTATGTTAGGCGTATTATTTTTTTCCTGGTGTAAAAGTTCCATGGTTCCTTATTATTATAATGATTTTAATTTTTATAGTTGGTAAATATTATATTAGAATGCTATATTTATTTCAATATTAAATTGATATTGATTATTTCAAAATCTAATTTATACTTATCTGAAAATTTAGCTGTTTTTGGTGAATAAACTATTTTATTTCTTAATGAGAGGAAAATATAATTGTCCAAAGACTTAACTTTTGTTTCGATGTTTTACTTCAGTTTGATACGTAATATCAGTTATCACTATTGACGATTTAGTTTGGAAAGAAATTCTTTAAATTTTCGTTGATTTAAATCTATGTACCTGATCTAATAAACAATGTTAATTGTTTGTTTTTCATAACAATACTAAAATCATTTAGAATTTTACACGAAAAGCTTTTTCCTGGTGTATTATAATGTAATGGAAATTGATTAATTTTAGTTTTTCAGTTTTTCGAAGTCATACTTCTTTACGCAGGGTAGTGAGGAAAAAAAGGCAAACGGGCGGCCGTACGAACGCGAACACGGACATGTTGTGAGCAGCCGCGGATTGTTGTAGCTGTATTTTGTAAACGGCTATGGGTTATGTCATTAAGCGACAGTTTTTTTTTTTGTGGGGTTATTAAACAAAGAATACTTAACAATAATATTAATGAGATAAATATTTAGTTAAAAACGGAATGATCGTCCGGGATGATTTCATACGGTCGGCGGGGTGGCGGCGCAAAGCGTATCAGTACGTCACGTACATAATATGACATATTAATAATATTACGTATTATAAATTATAATGTTTGTCGCTGACAGCCGATGCGGTTTCGACGACGACGACGACAATGATAATAATAATAATATCATACACGCGCAGTGTATACTATACTATACAATATCTATACTGAGAGCCCAATATCAGTTAGCATCTAGTATATTTAATTAATTGTTATTAATTGATTAATTCACTCACAAACCTATTTTCTGGATAAAAACAATACTACAAACAATTATCCATCGATCTGTCGAATAAAAATATAAAAAAAATAATAAAACTATCAATAATAAATAATTTTTCTTAATAAGAGAAATAAAACAAGTAAGTTATTAAATACATTAATTATTAAATGTTTGTAAATAAAATTAGTTGTTGGATTTGAGAGTGTGGAATTTGGTTTTAGAGTGAACCACTTTTTGTAGTTGTTGTCGTTAAAAGTAGTCGATTGTATGGTTTGTCACCGTCGTCTGCTGAAAATTATTAAAACTCGAAAAACGGCGGCGCATACAAAACTTACGTACGCTTATCGGGTCAGATCGCAATGGATTTTTTAATAAACAAAATCATGCGCATAATGTAAATGTTTAAACAAAAATAAAAACAACTGTGTAATCTTTCATTGGATATATATTTAAAAAAAAAAAACAAAAAACAAAAAATTATAAACACGATGATAGATTTATTAGAAGTCGTTGTTTTTTTTTTAAATTATACATTATTTATAATGTCGTTTTAAATTCAAAATAACAATAAAAAATTGATTTTCGCTAAGCACTAAGAAACGACATATCTCAACGGTTAAACTTAACAATGTATTATACATTATTCGTTGTTGCATTTTTCTTGATATACACAAAAAGTTAATAAATATATTTTAATTGATTACCTACCGATAATGATATTATACACTGTAAACATATAATACCTAGAAGACAATTTTTTAAAAATTACCTGTATACAGTACCGTACAAATGTACAAAATTAATAATAACGATTGGCAACAGGAGTGAATAATGATTCATATATTATTTCGTTCGTATCGACATCAGCCATTTTCCACTAATTTATTTCATTACTGTCAAAGAAAAAATACAAAAAAAAAAAAAACAGTTTAATTATAATCATGTTTTAACAACTGTAGTGTAATACTATTAACTAAGAAGAAGAAGAAGTAGATGGGGACTCGGTCTGCTGTACAGTAGGGGGTATAGTGCACCTCGTTCATAGGATAGGTTATTATAATGTATTTGTTAAATCTCAATGCAATGCTAGATTTCTAGCCTTCTAGGTGTCATTGCATACGAAAAACGATTCTGGACAAAGATGATTTGTTAGAATAGGTATATTATATAATATATTATGTTAATATTTGCTTTTCAAACGATTATAAAAAATAATTGTGTCTGTTTTTCAACCATTCTTGTATGACAGTAGGAACAAATTCTGTGGAATCTTTTATTAAATTTTCAAGTATTTTGTCCAAGCCAAATTTTATATATCAACCATTATAAATAAAACATTTTAAAAAATCAAATATTTTCAATGCCTATAAGTTGCTTAAAAATTAGTATAATATTTGAAAAAAAAAATGACTTAAAGAAAATGCCAACATAAACAATAATTGGTAAAAGTTTCAAGTTTCTGTGACTTATACTTCTTAAATAAAAATAAATATTTAAAATCGTTTAAGGGTAAATAGTTATTTTACGCAATTTCGTAAGTTTAAATTTCAGACGGTCATAAAAAAATTTTCTTGAAAGTTCGATAGACATTTTTTTATAGATATTTAAAGAAAACCTTATGGACATTACTTATGTTAAAATTTTGAACCTTAAGTATAAATAAAAAAATATTTATGAATTTTAAACTATATATATATATATATGTGTAAATAAAAAAATTTGTGTCACAATTTTAGATTTTTTTTTAATTTCGATAAGTCAAACTTATAATAAATATATTAAATTTTCAAGATTTTTCGGACAGCCAAATTTTTTTTTGGATGCATGGAAAGAAGGTTTATCAAAAAATATAAATATGACATAATCATAATATTTTATGATAATAATATGATAATATTATAATTTCAGTGTAATTTAAAATTTCTTTATACAATGAGTATTGAGTGTAACGAATAGATTAAAATTATCACTTTTATATCAAACATTTTTGTAATAATTATTATTTGTCGTTGATAATTAAAAACCCAGGACATTAAATACGGTTGATAAAATTTTGATTTTAAGGCAAAAATGAAGACATAACATTTGAAAGGATCATCGTCAACCATAATGCTTATTAGTTCAAGGTTCTAATAATTTGATAATAAAAGTTAGATAATTTAAAGAAATTCGTTCTGAATTTAAATAATAAAGTAATAAAAAACTCAAAAAAATTCCTATAAAATTGTCATTTCGAAAAGCGCCAGCTATAGTATTATGAGCTTTACGTAAAATAAATGTTGTGCGTTGTAGGGTGAGATTAGAAAATATAATTCTATAACAGTATAACTTGTTATGTAATGATACAGATAGATTCCTACATTAATAGGCAAATGTATAATATTGAAGTTTAACACTTACGAGCAATGCATGAAATACATATTGAAATACGTCATATTTTATAATTTTATTAATTATTTAGTATTAAACTATTAACATACACTTGACTTGAATTACATGCATGTGTGTCAGCTAAAATTAAAAATACTAATATACAATTCCGACGTCGTCAAACAACTATCAACCATTATGTTGTATTTATATGATTTATAATGTATTATTTTTATCATCAATTTTCGTCACAAAATATAAAATGGCACAGAATATTATATTCTACAGCAATGGGCTTAGCGTGGAGAGAGGATATGGATTTTTCAAAATTTAAATAACATATTGAATTATCTGCAGAACAATGGTCATTGAATATATGTCTTAAATTCTTATCATCTTGTTTAAATATTACTAAAAAGTTTGCGTTGTCTTTCACTAACTGCTTTGGTATTTTCGAGTATGTTTGTGCTAAATAAAATATTGAATTAGCGCCAGAATGTCTTCCCATACTAAAGTAGTCACGAATAGGTGTCTGATTATCACAAATTACATCATCAAATATAAAAATTGAATTTTTTTTAATTAAATTTAGTTTTATAACCAGGGCAGCATTTGAAAACGTAAAAATTTTATAAATTTAAAAATTTAAAAATTTCATATTTTTTAATAATCTATATTTTTCCTGATCTGGTGTTTTGGAGTATAAATAAATGTTTTCAAATCTTAATCCATTTCTATGAGTGATGAGATTAAACATAACATTAGTTTTTCCTGATCCTGAAGGTCCTACAAATATTCCACGTATACTATCCGGTAATAACGATCAATGTCTTGACGGTTTTTTAATAATTTGTATATCTATATTTCCAATGTTCAATTTATCTTTTTGCTCAATTAATCTCATTTTCTATATTAATACCTAACAATTTTAAAATATAAGAACAGTTATGTATAATGCGTTCAACTCGTAAGGTTAGACCTATTAAGACTAGTAAAGGTTTTTTAAATTATGTTATAAATAAGATTCCATTCGAAGCTCATATACCTGGGTATAAATATTGTGAACCTGGTACTAAGTTAAAAGAACGGTTAGCTCGAGGAGATAAAGGAATTAACCCGCTAGACACTGCTTGTCAAAATCATGATATTGCTTATGAAAATAGTAATAACTTAAACATTTAGCAAAAAAGAAAAAAATAATAAGAAAAATGGTAAAAGAATAATTTTAACTCCGAATCAATTAAGAGATGCATTACCGTTGACAAAAATTTTCGCAGGGTTGTCGGCACTAGGAAGTTTAGCTTCTGGTGTTTCAAGCGTTGATAATACTTTAAAAAATCGTAAAAAAAGGTAATGGCTTATACTTAAATAATCCCATCGGGAAAGTTTTGCATTTAAATACAAATAGTTTTAGAGTGAACATAAAAAAACGAGGAAAAACTGATATCATGCTTCCTGACAGACCTCTTACCAGTGAAGATACAATAAATAATGTTGCTAAGTTAAAAATTGAACGTTTCCGAGGTGTCTTTTCTCGAGATAGCTTGCCTATAAAACCGTTTAAAATCGAATGTGCAATATTGGATTCATTTTCTGGTGGTGGTACTCATTGGGGTTTCTATTACAGATTTAAAAATAAAGTTATATACTTTGATTCATTTGGCAATATTCCGCCTCCAATTGAAGTTCAATTATATTTTAAAGGTAATAACATCTTATACAATTATTCAAATTACCAAAATTATAATACATATATTTGCGATCATCTATGTCTCGAATTTTTACTAAAGATGAATCAATTACTATACGGATATCAGGTAATAACTGTTCATTAACATCAACTTATTCTCCGGTAATTAATATACATGGAGATTCTGAAATAGCTCTCTTATGTTTACAAATTGGTAATAATATAGAAAAGTTTAAAAAGAAAAAAATCATAATAGATGAAACTAATAACAGAATCCGATTAACCAGACGAAATTCAAATTCACTACCTGTAGATATTCGAATCCCAGCTGTTTCTTACGACATTAAAGATATTAATAATTATGTAACAAATTATTTTGAAAAAATACTACATTCGGAAAATTAATATTGAAATTAAATATTTCAGGTGATCATATGAAATGTAGAATTGATTCCGATCATAATATAGATTTTAATATTGAAAATAGTATAGGAAGCACGCTTGGGTTTGAAAAAAAATTATATTCTTATTTTCAAGAAAGAAATTCATATCATCAATCGCAAAATAATATTCAATATGAATTAATAGGCTACGGCATTGATGTTAATTCTATAAAAGTTCTGTGTAATATTGCTAATTGTAATATATCAGTAAAAATTTATTTAGTTGACGAAGAAAATAATCCTATTAAAAATATCAACGAAAAAATAACGGTTTTATTACGAATTAGACCTAGGAAATCTTGAAAAACTGAGATAACTGAAACGAATGAATCATTTACTGTTAGCATATCAGGTAAAAATACGTCAATAGCATCAACTTATTTTCCGGCAATAAACGTTTACAAAAAATCTGAAATAGTGTTATTATGTTTACAGACATATAATATGTTTCCAAATATAAATGAAACAAATAATCGCATCCGAATAATTGTATCGAAACCATATCATATTTTAGACATTGTACTCCCCATAGGTTGCTATGAGATTGAAGAAATGGCACAATTTATTTGTGAAAAAATTCATGAAGATATTGAACAATACATTAAATCGGATGTCACTTATACTCAAACTGATTTTACTATGAGTGCTGATATCACAAAAATGAGATGTGTTATTAATTGTAATTGTAAGATAGATTTCACAATTGAAAACAGTCTTGCCAGTATATTAGGATTCGAAAAAAAATATACGGGAAAGGAGATTATTTGTCAGGTTATGCATCTGAAAAAAACATTAATATTAATGCTGTTAATTCTATAAAAGTCTTGTGTAATATAGCGAAGCGAATTACACAATGGATTACCACCACACTCAATATATGAATTTTTCCCTCATGAAAGATCTGAAACTAAAATTACTGAATCACTAACTAATTTAATATATTATAAGCTTAATACCTATGTTGTTAATACAATAAATATTGATTTAGTAGACCAAGAGAATAACAGAATTCATAACTTTAATGAAAAAATCACAGTTCTGTTACAGACTCAAAAATAAATAAAGTTGAATACCATTCATATATTCCGTATACAAACTCATTTCAGCATAATGATGAAATACGAATTGGAGTTCAATAAACTGATGTATACCCTTATCTACACGAAAGTTTTCTTTTTATCAAGAGGAAAATAACAGATCCAACAATGGTTAAATTGTCCAATAACGGTCTATCGTTTCTTTTTGATCAGATTAGATTAGAAATTAATGGTGCAGAAGTTGACGGAACTCGGGGGTTCTTGGGATAACTAGCTCATTAAAAGGATATTTAACATGCATGTTAAATAATTATCATTGCTATCGAAATGTAGGTTGGGATTTAAATAATAAGAGTATTGTAAATGAAAGGAGAGAATTTAGTGTTTGTATACCATTAAAGTATTGGTTAGGTTTTTTGAAGATTTTAAAAAAATATTAGTAAATTCTCGAATAGAATTAATTTTAACAAGAAGTAATACTGATTTAACTTGTTTACTGAGCAAAAATGAAAACACAACTATAACTACAACTACAGCCACTGTCACACTCAATAAAGTAATTTGGAAAATTCCACATATAAGTGTAAATGATTCTGAACGACTAAAATTATTGAAAATTGTAGAAAAAGGGAAATGTCTATTTATTCCATTCAGGTCATATGAAACTTATGAATATCCTGAACTTGGTAAATCTAAAAATTTATTCTGGAATTTAAAAACAGCATAAAAATTAGAAAAACCTCGATATGTGATAATAGGTTTACAAAAGAATCGAAAACACAATATTACAAAAGATCCAAGTGTTTTTGATCATTGTAAATTAACTAACATAAAAGTTATTTTATATCATATTATGTATCTGTATGATAATTTAAATTTAGATTTTACTAAAAAAAATTACGCAGTGTTATATAATATGTATACGTAATTTTAAGAATCATACTATAGAAAAGATGATGATAAACCGGTATTAAGTCCAGCTGATTTCGAATACGATAACCGATTGCTGTGATAGATACTTCAAACCAGAATGACACAGGTACAGCTTCAACTATTGACGTTAGTATACAAATTGAAGCTATGGATAATCTGGACGGTGTTAGTGCTTATTGTCTTCTAATTCATGATCGTAATATAGAATATGTGCCTCTTAACAGAGAAGTAAAAAACTTATATAAATATTAAACTGTATATGTTGTTAATTGAATATGTAAAAATTTTATTTGTGTTGAATAAAAATAATATATTTTAGTAAAAAAAAACTCATGTTAATTTTGTGTGAAATATTATTATTTACAGTGTAACACTATATAGTGTATGTACACAATTTTTAGAGCTAAACATTAGTTCCTAGTGTTTAATATAATTTACACACTGTGTATTATTTATTTATCAATGATTTTGAAGAGAAATGTGTACACACAAATAAAACTAATATTTATCAAAAAAGTCCATAGTCAATTATTATAACCGTATGTGTATGTATATTTTCGATTTCGTATGAATCATAATAACTCAGAGTTCACAATCAGTAATCATCATATTGTGAAGTAGCCGAGTGTAGATTATACTAATGAAAAAAAAATTAGTGTTATTTATATTTTGAATATATATTATCAGTTGCTTACAAACCATTGCTCAGTGAAGTTGTTTTTTTATTTTATACATTAACACATAATTATTTGTTCATAAAATATCAATTCATTAAATAATAATGTCTATAAAATTATATTTATTATTAATATGGATATTTTAAAATATTCTAAAGATTTTCCATCATTACTTTATTTAGTACGAAACAATTCATATCCAGTGTATCCAGAGTATTCTACTTTTTTATCAAGACTTAAAACATATGAATCATATCCATCAACTTTATGTAAAGATAAATATTGACTGTCTGAGTGTGGTTTTAAATATGCAGGAACGGAAGATATGGTACAATGTTTCTTTTGTGGCTTGGTTTTAAAAAACTGGATGAAAGGTAGTGGTGATCCATGGTTTGAACATTCTAAGTCAAATCCTAATTGCTTATTTGTGTTATTACCTATATAAAGGAAATCAGTTTATAGAAAATGTTAGAAATAGTCATTGTAATAATTGTAAATCAGAAATATCGTATGATGTTGTCGGTTAATACACTATAATATATGCATAAAATGTTATGATAAAAAATATATTCAAATAAAATAAAAATTTGAAACAACTTATATGGCTTGATATTTCATTTAATAATACGTGAACATGTAGTCTAATGGGTTAAAGCGTGTAGTAATAATCAAATATGATAGGTATAAATAAATAATATATAATAAAATAATAAAATAATCTAATAAAAACAAATAAGGACCACACTACTAACATAAATGTATAAAAATATCTTTACACTTTAATAGACTACATTTCATGTTATTTTTTTGTATATATTCAATAATTATTTTAACTGAACTTAAAAATTATAATGAATAAATAAATAAACAGATTAATAAATATGATAAATTAATGCACAGTATACACACTATATTTAGCGTGTTTAAACATTAATATTTATATTTCATATAAGTTCAAAAAATAGTCTTGTTAGTCGACAGTGAGTAGAAGCTATAAAAAATATATAAAATATATATAAATATACAAACAATATTATTTAACAATTAAAATTTAACAATACAAATTATAAAATCTAACATAAATAAAGTTAATGAATAAAAATATATTTATAGTTTTAAATTTTAAAAATGTTGCATAAAAATTCATTAAAGCTATGTACTATTTTTTAAGATGATTATAAATAATATAAATTATGAATTTTATTTTTTCTTATTAGGTATTATAAGTTATATAGTGATGAAACCTATTTTTTCAAATGAACGATTTAGTTTTTATACTATGTTTAATTATAATTTATTTTGTGTATAGGTACGTAATTTATAATGACCGTATGCTAATGTATTAACTCCATCTCTCATTATATGTCTCTTATCATCGTCATCGTTGAGAACCTTTTTATTTACAGTTTTTGAATAAACGTAATGCTTATGTGATTGAATTAAATTCATATCGTGATAAACAGATTTTTCTTTAGCTTTATCATCGATGTGTACATTTAATACATTTAAATATTTGTCAAATTTTAAATATTTTTTAATTATGTATTTCTTAACACCTTTTGCTTTTTTAATTTCTTTATTAGCAATTCGATAAGATTATAATTTAGGACGTAGAGCTACGAATTCTAACAAAATCTTACCTTTCAATTCATCTTTAAAAAATCCTGGTTGGTTTTTCCGACTCTCATTGAAACAAAAATGATTTCTAGGAAAATTAGAAGTATCAAAATTAGTTTTTATTATTTTAGTATTAGATTTTTCCATTTTATTATATATATATACTTAAATTAAGTTATAGACAGTTACATAATTTTATAAATAATATTTTATTATATATTTAAATTAAATATAAACAGTTACATGATTTTATAAATAATATTTTACTTAAATAAGTTACTACTTATAACTAAGTTGTTGTATAAATTGAGTTCTTCGTCTATTTTTAATTTTGTTTAACCTCCCCACATTTATCGATTAATATACAAGTTAACAACGTAAATAAAGAAATTTAAGTAAATTAATATATTTTATAAATTATATATATATATATATATAATTTTATACGCACATAAATTAATGCTATTTTCCGAATTTTTCATAGATATATTCCATCATACTTGCCGTAACTGTTATTTTCTTCCTGACGCTTATATCACTGACGAGTGTAAAACTACTAGTGCCCCAAATTCTATGATGAATATATGCTTTTATATCGAACCATTTTAATGTGATAAATAATTAACAATAGATTGTGATGTAATATAATAAGTATTTTCCAAATAGACAATCTAGTAATATTACCATAAAATACGTATTATAATATTTCTATAAAGACTGTAATTAAACATTTAGAAAAACATTTAGTTAAACAATTCTAGGAAAAATATAATAAGTATTATTTAAATAGAATTATTTAAATAGTTTAACATTATCATAAAATACAAATTATAATATTTCTAGGAAAACTATAATTAAACATTTAGAAAATCATTTATTTAATTAGATAATCCTTTGTAGGAAAAATATAATAAGTATTACCTATTTAAATAGACAATTTAGTTTAATATTAAAAACAAATACATATTATAATATCTCTAGGAAAACTATAGTTAAACGGTTAGAAAAACATTTAGTTAAACATGCAATTGTTGATATTGGGAGGTGTATTATAATAATTATCCGTATTATTCATCATACGTTTATTAGTTTATTATAAACGAGATTAAGTAGGAGTTATTTTTCCACTATAAAATCCGTTTAAATTATTAAATTTTCAAATAGTTTTCATTTAAACTTTTCAAGATATATTTACTTGTAATATTGCTTGGACCTTTAAAATGTCAGGTTTTTCTGATCCTACTGATGACTCTTCTTCAAATGATGAGGTAAGTAAAATTATTAAATAACTATTATTTTATAAATAATAAAACAGCGTTTTTATTTATTTTATTATTGTTAATATTAATATTTTTTGCATTAGGTTGAAAGCTTGGTTTGTGATAATGACCAAGAAGAAATTAAAAAAACATTTCAATCTAAAGTTAAAAAAATAAAGATGAACCTACATCCAGTAAAACAAAAAAACCAAAAAACGAAAAGGTAAAAATTTATTTTTATATTGTTAGTAATATTAAAATTTATTTTTATTTTTACATATTTAGTCAACATCATCATATAAAGAAAAAATAACCAACATGATAGCGAGTGGAAATTTTGAAAGCGAAGATTCTAATAGTATGGCAATGAAACAAGGGGATAACACATATATGATAAAAATTCCAACAAAAATTGCGAAGACTATTGGGTCTTGTAACATTACAAAGCTCAAGATATTGATGGAGTCGCAATTCAAGACAGGTTAAAAATTAAAATTAAATCTAAGATAATTTAACATTTTTAAATATAAATATCTGGTTATTTTTTTTTTTTTCATCAGGTGGAAACATGCGGAGTGTTCCATAAAATTGAATACATCAGAAAAAGATAATATTTCAAAGTTGATGTTTGGTGTAATTGAACCAATATTAAATAGATTCACGTCAGACCCGAAAAAGGTTAGGTTAAAAAGCGACGCGTTAAACCGCAAGCACTACATGTTCACGAATATATTGAATAATTATTAAGACATTTAAGTAGAACAAACGTTTATTATTGAAAACAAATTAGATATAATTATACAAAATAAAAAATTGTTACATTTTATTTATCAACCTTGTTACACAAAATACAATCATACATGTTACAAAAATGATAATTTAAATCTTTATATTTAAATATATTAGTGATATCGTTTATATAATTACTACCTTTACTTAATAATACAAAAGTACATTCGTTTGAGAACTTTGCATGTTCGCGAAACGGACAATCTCCATTGAACTAATTACTCAATAATAAACCGCAATTGAAACATTGAACTGAATCTTTCGTTTTATAAAAAATCCTGCTTCAGATAGTTTTAATTTATCGAGAAGTGTTCATGGAAAGTTATCGAATGAATTAAACCGTTTTTGAAATGTTGCATACTTCAAAAATTTAGGATTTGGACAGTTTTTAACTAAACGTAATAGTTTACAATAATCACTTTCATAATTTATATGACACATTATTAAACAATCTAGAACAAAATGTTTGATTATTAAGAGAAATAATATTGTAAAATTATACAAAACATAAGACTTATCAAAACAATAGTTTATAGTTGACTGATGTTCATGCAAAACAAAAATAATTGTAGAACAAGAAAAATTAAAAAAACTATGATAACTATGATTAATTACTATATAATGAATACCGGCCGTCGTCGATGCTGTCGATGTATTATCAGTTTTTAATATCCCGTCCTTGACAATTCTATTCAACAATATTATTGTTTAGCTGATAGTAGACATTGAGTGTAGATACGTCTAGGACCCTGGTACTTCATAATATTTCTTTACTGACTTAAGTCTTGTTAAGTCATGAAATTCTTGATTCTAAATTTTAAAAAATATGTTCATGGTATGTGAAATTTCAATTAATGAAAGTACAAATGATTTTTATTTTTTCCGTTTGAATTTATTATGATTTTACACTATTATTTCTGTTTTAAAGGAAAAAAAAATGTAAGCACGGTAATGCGAACCGATGTAGAAATTATCGTGTCAGATATTAGTGATCTCCTTATGAAAATGGACACAGAACCTGTAAATAGGGTATTGAGAAAAAAATTCGAATACTGTAGCGTGAACCGAGGTAAAAATCACCCGTCAAATGACAAATATTGACTATTTCCCTGTAAAAATGCAAGCACGGTAGCGTACGAATCGATGTAGAAATCGTGTGACAAATGACGAATTCTCTGTAAAAAAATGGTAGGTTAGGTAATGTTAGGTTTAAAAAGAAGCCAATATCTGTAAATTTACCAGAGCTTTTCTACCTCAACAATTGAAAATGAAAAGAAGCCAAATTCCGTAGATTTGCCAGGGCTTTTCTACCTCGAAAAACAAAAACTGAAAAAATGGACACAGAACCCACAAATACATACTACTAATGTAAGTTTATCGTGTATACAATCATTGTAATGATATGACAAATATCTCAGTCGTATTTATATGTGTGGATAGAGAACATTGAATTGAATCCCGTATAAATCAGGTTATCATTAGCTTATTAACGTTATCCAGGAGACACCCACATGAGGGTTAGCTAGTAGTCTACCGAAAATAGTGTGGAACTGTATTAGAAAATTACAATTATATAATGTTATACTATAACAATGTTAATATAATTAAATAGTGGCTGGTAAAAATTTAAACTATAATGATTTTAAAAAGTCAAACCAGCAAATGTGTTTATTTATATTTTTGTTTGTCTGAAGTTCAGTACAATCCAATATTTAACACATTTTATATGAGTAGGTATTTGAATATTTAAAATTATCAATAATCAATATCAATTTATAAAATATTATATACATAAAATAAATGATAAAAATTTTAATAAATTGGTAATTTTTTTCAATCTTTAACAACTCGTCTACGCCAGCAGTACATTTTTTTTTTTGAACACCTTAAAAACACATTTTTATTGGCCATTTCTTGCAAAAATCTATATTTTTGCTCATTAAATATAATGCACACAGCACACAACATCTTTATTTACATTGAGTTTTAGTAAAATTCAACGTGACAATCTATCGTAATCAGATAATTAATTTGTGTATCAAGAATAAATGTTTGGAAGTTTTTAACGATATAGTTAATACAGTATATATATAAGTACTTAGGGTTTTGGCGCTTTCATACGATATGACTATGTTTTTATTATCTCATTTTGGCACTTATGTCTTTCACCGAAATGTAGCAGGAACTCAATTCAATATTACCGGTTTAAACACGTCCTTATGTATACACAGGGTTACATTTTTCTACGAACGGTTTATCGACATAGGTGAATGGCACAGGCGCGTGCACGGAAAAAAAGAATTAAAACAATAACGTTTTGGGGGGTTACGATAACAACCACAAAATATTAACATATAACCAACAAACATGATGATTTTAATTTATTCACGTTTACCCATCTCAAGTATATTCTGTTTTTGATGTTTTACGACTAATGCCAGGCATGTGGACATAAAAATATACATTTTCTTACTATTCGACCACCCCCCCCCCCCGAACCATCCCTGACAACCCTCTAATACGAGCCTGGGACGGGATGAAAGTGAAGTATATCAACGACAGTGTACAAAACGCGCACGGAGTCTATTTGAGTTTATAACACTGTGATATTATTATTATTTAATTTATTGATTACACGTTTTTAATTCTGCCCGGTTCAGATGGTGTACAGACACAAGCTATACGAGCAAGTTTCTACTGCTGCCTATACACAATCTCCTTGCATTGACAGTTACACGTATGATAATATTATTATTACAAAAATAATATTACATTACTATGTCAATTTTTAAACTTCGTTTAGAATGCTCGAATAAGATGAAACGTGTTTACTTCAACAATATTATAGTACTTATTATCGTTCTACCCTTTAGATCGAATATTTTCGTTTGGATATTATTAATTCATATGTGCCATTTTTCATTATTGAAGTTGTTGAAGTAAAATTACAGCTACTGCAGTAATTAATATTGTTAATGCGCTCGGGGACACGTATATTATTAAATTCACTTTCCAAATGATTTGGGTGGAAAAAAAAAAAACTTAAAATAAACGTTCTCGGCGCAAATGTTTTTAATTTAATCGACACAACAAGTTTTCCTTTGTTTGCACTGCAATCGCATAAACAATCTATTTGTTGATGTATACATTTTGAGATCGGATGTTTAAATATTTCTTTTATGATTGTTTCAAAACAAAATTTCTCGCACATTCGAGTATTCCTACACAACGCACTGAGGTGTATACGAGTGTACGAGCACAATACAATATTAGAGTACGGTCGTATTGCACCGAGTTAACTGGCACAAAGACGTTATCACATGCCTGGAAGCCAATCCGTACGGCGTACAGCAATTTATATCTTATATCTGCGTATGTTGTTGCGAATTCGAAGTTTTTGCCGTAAACAAATCGCGACCAATATAACGTTTGGCACAGGCCAACGCCCACGCACCGTGATATCACTGCAGTTACCACCATCAAAACACGATCGGAAAATATTTTAAATATTTAATTTCTGACATCTGAGTATCTTTTTGGCCGGTATTGCTATTAAGTATAATTATCTACTACCTGTACTGTATAATACACATTTAAGAGTCATCGATATGCTATTATCAGATTATCTATTCTAGATAATGACTGGTTTTAAAATTGTTGTTCGTTTACCATATTATTCAGTATATACCTACGCATATAGGTGGTGAAGTTGGAATCTTCGATATTTGACCAGGTTATGTTAATAACCTTGGAATAGATTAAATTGTGTTACAACAACAGCAAATTATGTATGCAAAGAGAAATAATTACCATTATAGGAGGTAATATTTCAATGCCTTTCCATCAAATGTACATTAGTTTTTAGAATGAGATATATTTTTTCTTATTTACGTAAAAACTAAGACGCCTGTGAGGTTAGCCCCCCCACCAACTAATTTTATAAGATCAAATCTCTTTATTTTTTGAGTCCTACAATAGTATATCGCTCATAGATAAGTTTCAATCCTGGATATATCATCTAGAATTGAAAATTTTATAGAACAATCAATACCTTTTTTGGTTATCCATTATTGTTTACGATATTAAATTAAAAATAGAACCATACAGGGACTCGCTCTGCTGTACAGTAGGGGGTAGAGTACACCTCGTTCATAGGATAGGTCATTATAATGGATTTTTTAAATCTGAACGCAATGCTAGGTGCCATTGCATACGAAAAACGATTCTAAACGGAGATTATGTTTGATAATGTTGAACTTATAAATTTTGGGAATAACTAATAAGCTTACGAAAATGTACACATAAAGGGCAACAACTTATAATTTATTTGGAACGATTTGGCTTTGGTGTAGGGGCTAACTTTACAGACATAAAACTAAGGGTACATCGTTATAAATTGTGTGTGTGTGTGTTATAATGATAATAGGTACTTGTACAGGATATGACAATCATGCGAATGTAATATGAGTAAAAATGAAATAATAAATAATATCAAAAGGTTCACATTGTTCAATTCAAGCTGAAACATTTTTCCAAAATGCTCTTATAATAGAACTAAAAAGTAGTTTCTTGATCGAAATGTTGACTTCCACGCTTTTCTACCGTAAACAATAGAATATAGCACATATGGATATATACAGCAATACAAATTTTCTTGTTTTTCTTGTTTATAATTACATACATATATGGATATACTATATTGATTTTTATTTTTAGTATTACCGTCAAATTACACAAATTGATATTTTAAACCAGGTTTTCAGTCGTTTTTATCTATAAAACATTATTATAGTTTATTGGATTTTGTACATTTGTTGACGTGTAATCGATGATTTCATTTTTACAGCTTTGGGGTCTATGACATAACAAGACGTTTACATTTGAATAATATATCATTTATCACCTATTCCTACCTAACAAAAGACAGTTCGCGATCGTGATAACTCCAAAATTTGACAGTACTTCTTATAGTGTGGATTGTTTTTATAATGCGATGGCGGGGGCTGTAAAATATTTGTGTAAATCAGTTTTAATATATCATAATAGAGAATAAAAATGTCTACACTCTAGAAGTGTAGACCCTAGGACAGGGGTGGCCAAACTGTGGCACGCGTGCCATTTTTGGCACATTTGTTGTTATTGAATGGCACACTAACGTCAGATATGATTTTAAATATTTCTTTTTTCTTGTT
Source organism: Chaitophorus viminalis (assembly GCA_025469195.1). Lineage (NCBI taxonomy): Eukaryota > Metazoa > Arthropoda > Insecta > Hemiptera > Aphididae > Chaitophorus > Chaitophorus viminalis. Next base: position 191,516 of record JAIPRK010000432.1, read on the forward strand.
ATTTCTTGTTTAAATTTATATTTTATAAAAATAAATAAATATTTTTTAAGGCACATTCTCAATTTTGTATTTATTATTTGGCACAATATAAAAAAAGGTTGGCCACCGCTGCCCTAGGAGCTATAACCATTTTACTTGAAAATTAAGGGGCCCACATTACAAAGAAAAAAGAAATTGAAAATTACTGTCTTGTGTGTGAAGTCCTCTCCTTAACTTTCTATGTGTCACAAATGACCTGCAAAGATCAAAGTCCATCTTCCGTTTTTAAGTCATTGAAGTTTACCGGTTGTTTTACCTACATGGATATTTTCCAAATATTTCGGATAATTGCCAAATGAACTGAGTGCATCGATCGGAATGCCATTTTGACTTTGTCCAAAATTCAAAATCGTATTATGTAAGTGTGCAATGTCTAAATGGTTCTAATAGAAAGCTGTCTTTGAGATTTTTGATTATGTAAGAGCTACGCTGGCTACTATTCTAGAGATCAATGATGTCATCAAAAATATGCTGCTGGAAAAATTGCACACGCCCTAGACGGATTAATATCTGTCCCATCGCAGAACGCTGACTATGGAGTCGGAAGGAATTAATTGATCAATTATAAAAAAAAAATCGGAAGACACGTCTGAGAAAAATGCACAAGAGTATTCTAATTTATAAATGTCGAAGCGAAATAAATACATGAAAACGTATATACAGTATAATATTATGGTACCAAAAGTTTATTATCAAAGGGATTGTCTTCGCTTTTGAATAAATGCTTATAAATCGTGGGTTACAATATGTTTATATAATATGAATTACATCATGTCATAGACTGCTGAGTCAATGAACCTCTATAAGATTCGAATAAAAGGATTATCGTCAGCTGCAGAGATACCGCGTCGTTATATCGATTATAATTTTGCGACAGCTAATACAAATCATACTCGTTATATAATACAATACACTTAAATATTTAGGTAAGTGTTTTAATTTGAAAGAACTTTAATAAACATTGACGGATAAATGGCATTCATAATCGGATGTAAGTACTTGTTTGTACAGCAATAATATAAGAAGTCAGTATTTGCGTATATATTATATTATATTTATATATGTACAATATGAACACTGTAGCGTGTACTATTTGGATTCGATTATAAATAATTTATATACTATAAAGAATATAATAATATGTCAATTATTTTTTGAAAATGTATATATTCAAAGTATAGTTTTTTTACAGCATTCGGACACCAAACTTTATCCATATGCGCACATATTATATATATAATATTTATATTCTATATAACACACAGAAACGGTGCATATAATGAGTCTAGTAACGTGTATCCATAAGAATAATTCTTGCTCACAAAAGATTATATATAATTACAGTAATTTAAATGTATAATCGTTATAATTGTATTAGATTTTGAAAGAATAGTGACGTGGGTTCCATCGGTCTTGTGCAATATGTTGTCTATACCCCACCACACCAGTCTATATCAGTTTTTTTCGCAATAGCTATAGTACCAATGTTCCAAAATACCACATGATACATTTTATAGATAGGTAATTATAACTAGTGAGTGGTGATGGTATCCAAGAAATTTCATTCAGCTATAAAATATATTACTGCCGGTAGAATAACATTTTGCTCGCGCTCTATTCCACAGAAATCCTGCAGTCACACATGACAATTAAAATAAAAATATTTTGATATAGGTGTGTAGTACGCCATATTATATATTGTTACCCTCAAGAAGATGTTGTAATTATTTCGTATTGGAAACAATATATGAAATGTAGACATGTAGTTTAACGCAGTTATTGGTACTCCACTTTTTGGCTCATTTAAATATTGTACATAGACATTTAATTAAAAATAATTATTAAATTATAAATATAAGTATAAATTATTACAATATACTTTACCTATTATACGTCCTTTACGAAATGTATCCGCGATTGTACAATTCACGGGTATAGCCTTGCTGAGATCTGCGGACGGCGCTTTGTAAGCGGAGTTTGTGGAAAAATTTTTTCCTTAACCCTATTTGAAGGACCCATCACAGCCAACATATGTATTTATATATACAGTATGGGGGATATATAAATACATAACGAGAGCGAAGTGTACCAGTTGCCAAGGTAGGTACACGATTAAATATCTTAAATCAAATTTTTCTTAAAAAAAAAAAAAAAAAAAACCATTGCTCTAAAAAATTTCGTTAATGATACTGTAATATATTGTTAATGATTACTCTTTATTAAAATTAGTTTAAAACAACTTTTAATTGTAAAAATTTTTAAATAATATAAAATAAGTTTTTCAGTAATCACCTAAATCTGTTGGAACCCTTGGCATTGTCCCGTGGAACCTTAAGGTTCCGCGGAACACACTTTGTGAAACGCTGTCTTAAATAATCATTTATTATGTATAAATGAAAGTATTCTCGGACGTGTACTGCTGACGATCCTCGTCAACATTTACGCGAATGCAATGATTCGCGTGCATGCCTAGTGGATAGACAAATATTTTCCGAATCACTTGAATTGATTGATGAGGTGCAGACAAGTGAAAATCAAAGAAATATTATATATTATTAATTATGTCAACGTTGCGCGACAACCAAACGGTCAGGAAATTTAACTGTTTACCATAGATAAAGCCTAAACGTGGACGTCACAGATAAATCATATAGATATACACTTTTTGCTATTTAAAGGTTTGTTATTTATACTCGACTGAAACTTACTATTCCAGCCGACTGGTCTAGTTATTGTAGTAAGTATTGTCATTGTACCTATAATATATCGAAAACACTATTATTACGTAATAATAGTTGGCATTGTATTGCATCGTGCACAATTGTCTCCGATATAAAAATCCCAGCACTATTATAGTATTATCACGCTATTTCATATAGACACCAGTCGTGTATCCAGGGGGGGGGGTACATGAGATTTGGCCTGCTCCTCATTGGTCATATTTGTAATTTTTTTTTTAATGTGCTTGCCGACTAAAAATATAAATAAATTATTTGTATTAAAAATATAAAATAATTGGTTGATTTTTTCTTTTAGGTAGTGTGAGGTGTGTTTGGTAACATTTTTGACAATGCAGTGTACTGACTACTTTTCCCCTATAAAAAAAAAATTCTGGGTACACCGCTTAGTAGTTAAACGCCGAAAACAGCCGCTGAGGGTAACCAACAACACCCACGGATAAAGAACATGATACTGGATTTTGCCGCATAGAAAATATCACGCGTAAAACGGGATCGCGTAGCGAAAACCAATAAAATATATTCACGATCATGTAATTAACGGCTGTACACACATGTACCTACATATAACTATATTTTATAGTCCTAAACTTTGACTAACGTTTTTACGAGAAAATCACATACTAGTTGACCTTGCGACCGCCAGCTTATCGTATATAATAAATGATACTATTTAAATATATAAAAATACAGAGTGTTTCGGGATAATTCGACAAACGTCATGACTTTTATTCTATCTATTATTCTTCACTTTTTTTTCAATAAATTAAATTGTACTAACCTAACATTTATTTTTATTTTTGAGGAGGCCCAAATTTCATTCTACTGTTTAAAAAAATATTTAAATCAGCCAATTTGTAACACGGATTTTTAAAAATCTAATATGTTAATTTTATACGATTTTTCTGTTTTTGAAAAAGTTAACAATAATATTGTGTACCACATAATCTTGTACATCACCATTAATTTATAGATAGAACCTAATCTAATCTTGATAGAACGTACAATAGTATTGTACAATAGTTTAATTGTTAAATTCAAACTTTTAAAAAGTTTAAAAAGTCATTATAAGTTAATGACTAAACTTTAATATGATAGAAGAATACCATAATTTTTCTAAAAATCCGATTTACAAAGTGGCTATTTTGATGTTTTAATACGATTTTGTTGTAAAGCAATACTGTAATATTTATTTAAAAAAAAAATAATAATAATAATAAAAATAATGGTCAGAACAAAGTTGCAGTTCAGCAGTTGTCGAATTATCATGGAACAACCTTACAGTTGTTATATAATACAGTTGTTACGGGTAATCGTGACTGTTTTGTCGAAGGCTTTTCATCTCGTGCCAAAGTCCAATCGACGCAATTGTACTATTATTATTTAAGGACTCGTATCCATTTCACGTTCCAATCATGTCGATTTAATAGTATAGGGCTTATGTTTTTCTCCAGTAAAGTCAGAGCACATACGCCAACTAATCACACTGCACGTCAATCGTATACCGCGAAATCGCGTGCTACTATAAATGAGGAATAAGTTATTAGTGTTATTACTAATAACATTAAACCATCGTACGTATTAACACTTTAATATACGTCTTGCAGGCGCGACTTTTTAAGGTTTTCAATGTGCGATGCGGCAGTGTTGGTAATTTCCGACGGTTGAATCGATGACTAGAAGTTTACAAACACTTTGCCAAAAGGTATAAAAAAAAAAAAAGAAAGAAAAATGAACAAGTGAATACCATGGTTCTATAATCTATGTGACCATATACTAAGATATTGTGTGTTGAGAAGAAAATAAAAAGCATCAACTAGTTAATCATTACCCTCGCTTTACCAATAATCTAAATGATCCATTCCATATAGGCATAATGCCACAGAATAAATCTAATATAATTTATTCTATGTGATACGTATACGTAATTACCATCTAATAATACACATCTGTTTACCGTTACATAATATTGAATATTTATGTATTTTGTAAACATAGTTTATTTCTTATTTTTAAGTCTATTTTTTACTTATTTACCCGTTAAATTGTATGTTCAATAATAAAAAATTAACTCGACATTTCAATCATTCATTTTTTTTTCAATTCCCGCATAGGACGTCTTACAAAGCTTGTCCCTTAAATAGAGCGTCTTAAGCGAGTTTTACTGTACTTCTAAAATTTACTGGTTGACGTTATATTATTTTAATTCGGTTAGACGACCATTCGTCGACGTGTCTTACAAAATAATGTACGATAAAGGTATACCGCAGAAACCGGCTGCTGACCATCATTGTGCAGGAGGTCTAAAGTTTAATTATGAACCAAACTGTCACGTGCAGCAGAGGTCATCCTAACCCGACCTTATTACGCTTTATGAGCAAATAGAACAGATCATCGTGTGAGTTAACGATCCGATTTGAAGTCAACGAATTCACATTATGAATATATTATACGTTTCGTTTTTCGACATTGGTGTAACCATCTACCGTGTTGCATGCAGGTATAGGTATTATAATACTGATAACCGACTACAATAAATAAACTTATTAATATTTACGACGTTACGTGAGATTTACACTTAAAGACGAATAACTTACGTTTTATATAGGTACGATCTCAATGTAATAACTATGAATGCGTGAAATGTTATTTTTATAAAAGCAAAATTGTTTACTGCATACTTTAATATGTATAGGTGTAAAATAGAAGACATCATTATTTACATTACGAGATATACGTTCAAAAAATGTTCCGGTAAAAGTACCTTTTTAGGTTCAAACGTAACAAATAAAAACGAATTAGGCCTAAGTAAATATAATCAGATTAGGATTAAAACAATTATTATTGAAAGATCTAAAAATTTGAAAAAAATTAAGATAAAAGATAAGTAGGTATCATAATTTTATTTACATTTAATTACTTACCTGTATATCTCAAATTGTTGGGATGATTCCGTTACATTTATTTATTTTTAGCCGATGTCATTTCCGGTGTTCCCCATTTGCATCAAAATAAATTAATTCATTTTGGGTACAACACATTTGCACCAAAATAAAAAAGGTATGTTTTTTTCCAACAGCCCATTTGCGCCAAATTTACCTGCATAAACATTTTAAATTAACAACTTGGTTAATTCTTATATTTTAAAGACGTATTTAAAACGTATGTCTATAACGTAAAATAAAGTTATTTTTATAAGTCTATAGATTTTAAAGCTTTGTATATTATTGCATCGAAAGATAAACAAACAAGTTTTATATCAGTTTTATTATGTTGTACGCTTTAAACGATCTACATTTCACTATTTCTAAAAACGAAGATTTTTTATTTATTAATGACGAATTATCTAATATAATTATATTTATATGCCACGAAAATTTAAAATCTATAGACTTGTAAAAATAACTTTATTATACGTTACAGGCATACGTTTTAAATAAGTCTTTAAAATATAAGAATTAACCATGTCGTTAATTTAAAATGTTTACCCAGGTAAATTTGGCGCAAATGGGCTGTACCCAAAATGAATTAATTTTTTTTGGTGCAAATGAGCGATGCCCGTCATTTCAATAAACTGTTATTTCAATCAGTTTTTGAAAGGTCCACCAATGTATTATGATCTTGAAATATATTTACATTATTATAACTATTATTATTATTATTATTATTATTATTATTATTATTATTATTATTATTATTATTATTATTATTATTATTATTATTATTATTATTATTATTATTATTATTATTATTATTATTATTATTATTATTATTATAATTATTATTATAATTATCATTATTATGATTATTATTATATTTACATTATCTTTTTGATAATGTTATAATAATTAAATTATTATTGTGATGAGATCCAAATAAAATGAAAGCGTACTGCGACGGTACTTTTGCACTTATCGCGATAAGTCAATTACATTGTAAATAAAATGATTTCACGAACATTGTGATTAATGTGATTTAATTATTTACCTATGCATTAACATTGTCCTCTAGTTCTCTACTAAATTACCAATACAGGAATAAAGTCTCTTCGCCCGCACCTTTGTATTCTGACGTCGTATGAAACTAGGAAAATGATGATGATCTCACAATAGACGGTTATGGTTACAGGACGGTGCAAGAAACTTTTGATAGTCTTTGAGACGAGAACGAAAACTTTGTTCAAGTGGGAACAATTGTCCTAGAAACACCTATTCTTCTGTTCAGACCACGGACAATGGTTAATAAAAACCGACACCCCACGGATTTCGAACTTCTCAATAACCAATATGCTGTACGTGCGGGTTTCAAAACATTTTGAACGGGAAATGATTAGAATCCTTGGTAATGTTTGCGCTTGTGACGACTGGAATATTAACTCAAAACATTGGTCGTATTATAGATTAAAATATATAATCTACAATAATATAATGTGTACATTTTAATCTATGTTTGTATGAACAATAAAATTATTAAATTGCTTGACCTTTTCTTGGCAGTAACGCGCCAGGCACTGGTAAATGTAAGCATTATGGGTTTACACTTGTGGTCCCTAGATCGCGCTGCTCTTACCGTCCGAATCGACGAAACATCGGTCGGCCACCGGTTTGTTGTCATAATACCTAATATTGCAGAACTCTCGGATTAGACAATACATTATTATTCCAAGTCAATGATGGGCAACTGGTTGGTTACCCAGTACCCACCATTTTTAACTGATCAGTGCTATATTTAAAATTAATTTATAAAAATATAGGATGTTAGGATATTGTTAGGATAATGTTATTATATTTTTAAGTTTATAACTTAAACTAGTAATACATTTTTTATTTTTACTAATAAAAATAAGTGTTTATTATAATTCGTATAAACCCAGTTTTATTTTTTTTGCTTTGTATGTTCTTTAGCTCATTGATTAATGAACAAAATCGATTTTATTTTATTGTCAAAACTCGAATAGTGATAATCGTAAAGTTTTGAAATGTCTATCGAATAAATACAATACCACCGATAAAAATAAATGGGGATAGATTACGTTTTAAGTCCCGCAAACCACCCTGGTTAACTGCAAAGAAGCTAGTACTGGAAAACATTGAGGGAAATATTAAATGGCTTAAGGAGTGGATGGCGGAAAACTTTGACGAACAAAACATTGTTACCAATCCAACATCCAAACAACCATCGATCTGCCTAGACAAATTTGAGTAACCTTAAATCGCTTTCGGATCGGTCATGGAAGATTCAATCACATGATGTACAAATGGAAACTGCATAATATTTCTTCCTGTGACTGTGGAAACGATAAAGAAACAATCCTCCATTTAGCAACTGAATGCCGATCCGCGCATTCAAAGGCACTTTAAATAATACAGGCATACAGGTAATGGGGATGTAATCGATTGGATACGAAACCGAGACATTAATTTATGATCGTTTCAAATATTTCCCAGCTATGATAGTTACCATCTATTTTAATATCACTATTAACCTAATTTTTGTAATGTATAATTTAGCTTATTTTTATCTTATTTTATTATATTTCATGCAATCAGTCTGTTAATATTTACATGTTTAAATTTATTGCACTACTTTTTCATACAAAATATACATACCATCAGTGTACAATTATAGCATAGATGGTAAGTTATTCAAAAAATGTTGACTTTTTTAGAAATATTTATAGATCCTTTTGAAACTTTCATATATTCTTTATTTCCCCTCCCCCACAATGTCAATAAATTTGTTCACTTCTTATACGGCAATAATTGTCCACTCAAGGTGATGTTACGTCACTATATCATATTTTAGTCCAGAGCCTCTTAATCTATTAAATAGATATTTATAATAACTCTATAACAAATTATTACTTGCATAAGATATTAAGCATAATAAATAAATTATTCACTGTTGAGGATAGTATTTGTTATTGTATCTATACCAATCATTGCCGACAAAGCGTCAAATTATTAGAATACATTTATGAACTATGTGCATACAATATTGTAATTTAAAGGGTGGACAATTTAAAGATCGCACCGGGTGGTGAAATACTGGAGGTCGGCCCTGCTCAAAGTAGTACAATATTTTAATAATCGAAAACGTTCAATATATACAGATTATCACTACAACAAACAATTTTTTTATTTTTAACGTGCCCCCCCCCCTTATGTAATGAAAAATCTTACGGCTCCCTAAGGTCTAAGGTTTGGTTATTCGGTCTGGGTTGAAAATATATTTTACGCTTTCCGGTCCTATGATGAACAAAACACCCTTAGGAGCCGGTGGCCAGCGCAGTTTAAGAAATGCCGACTTAGAAAATATCTGTACAAAGCGTCAAGCGGGTATGTGAGTTACATTCCACGTCAGACTATTGGACTCGTTTCAATACGAACTAATATACTACGAACACAACACGATGATGTTGACAATCTTGATATGGATAATATTATTGTGCGTTGACGAAACGTGTACAATTTTGCGCGTGTGCAATGCAGATTGTCTGTTAACATGACAGTGGTTTGCAGTGGGGGGGGGTGCGGTTGGAAACGAAAGAAACGAAAAAGGCGATCGAAGACGATCTACGACATTGCGACTGCGTGCATGTACACTTCGGCGTGGTACTCATCCGTCTCGAAACTGCGCCGTCACATGTCCTGCAAGTCCCCACGTGCACTGCAGCCATATACGCATACACGCAGACGATGTACGTCTCCGCGGCGCGAACAGGAGTGTTTGCCACACCCTTCCGGCGTCATCCGAGCACATAATGCAGCAGCAGTGCAGTCGGCCGATCGTAGATCTTCTGTTTCCAGTGTTCTAACGCGTATACAGACGTCGGCGTGTGTGTGGACACGTGGAAACGATTTTTCAAGAGTTCCGATATACGTTCAGTATACGCACGTATAAATAAAATATGTATTATATTTTCTATTTTCCCGCAGTCCACTTGCAGTCCACCCTGGTGTACACACGTGCAGTTGTGTATATTTTAATATACACATACTAATACTACTACTACTACTACTAATAATAATAATAATAATACGCTAACGCCGTATGTACGTGCTGGCAGTCGCGTCGTTGTCAAAGTCTGCGTTCTGTTCTCTTACAGCCCTCGAACGCGCTCTCACACGAGGTGTACATTACAACATTGAACATAATACATTATAATGTTATATTATTGAACAGACTTATTAAAATTTTGGGCTTTATTATCCAGACGTGACCGTACTCGGTTTTCTCTCTTTCTCTCTCTCTCTCTCTCTCTCTCTAATGCACCCTGCTGCTCCCTCCGATACTCAATACATCACGCGTTACACATACGATCTTGCTGCAAAGGAAACGTGTAATGTATACACGTGCGTAGTCGTTGTCAGACCTCAACATTATAATATGTATTAAACGACCATTTTTACGATTACTTTGGTGACTACGGGTGTGTGTTTTGACTTCAATGCAGGTTTGGAAAAAAAAACGTTCCACGTGATTTACACGGGACTATAATATATATATATATATATATATTATTATAATTTATAACTAATAAATATCATAGCATTGTGTATTATATATTCTGTCTAGTGAAATCCGTCTAAAACATACCTACTAATATATAGGTACTATAACCATATACTTATTCGGACGGAAATTTGATTCCGTCTACAATATATTATTTTTATGCTATGAAATATTTATGTACCATAGTCACAACAATAATTATTTTACCGGCAAAATTTATAATAATATTTTATGATATTATATTATATGACATGGTGTTGTACCATCACTAGCCGCACGAAATAAATCAACTCGTTCTGCTATAAACAGGTCGAGGCGGAAACTATTCACCTCAAAACGAAATATTGTACATCGATTGGCCTATAAATGGGTGATAGGGTGGATTTAGGGCTCGACTAACTCTCTAAAGGCTCTCTAAGAGAGATAGAGCAAAATGTAGAAATTTGAGGTACAGTTTCTTTCATTTTCATTCATGATAAGTGTATTTCACAATGACTGCAGGTTTTTTGTGACATTTTTAAATTGATTATTTTGTTTTCATATTTATATGTCTAAAACCAAATATAAAATCATAAGGTGTGATTATTATTAACTTCAAAGGTGAGGAATGATCGTTAAATAACCCGTCCTGGCTATTCTTCAAATACATCGTTGGAGGAGGGCATCTGATCGTGGGCCTGTTGTAAGATTTTAGATAACAATTAAACATAATAATTAAGTAAATTTCAAATTTACAGTAAATTAAAAAATGTTCTTTAAAATTAGATTATAATAACAGTAGGTATGCTCGCGAGTAACGTGAACATTTACATTATACACTGTATTTTTAATTAAAGAGCCCTCCATCACTTTAGCATATGTCAATTATAGTCAGAAATTCAGAATCGGCCCTCAGTGAAAATAATATTCTTATATAAGTATATTATACATTTATATTTTGTACACACCACCGGTCCTGTGTGATTCCATCTTGAATACATTTCACAGTATTACATACATTGTATAAGTACTATATATTATGTGATGTTTTATACTTATAGGCGTGCACACAGGTGCAGCGGGAGATGTTTTCGCTGCACCTGACCAAACCGACATCACTTTTAAGGGTAGTTTGAGTTAGGTCGATTTGGGTTGAACCGTTGCCAGTTAGTGAATCCGGGTATAAAATTGTTTTTTATACATTAGATATATATATATTATTATGATTCGATTGTATTTACTATTTACTCCGAGTCAGTCATAATCTCTGAATTGTTCAGTCTCGGCAAAAATATTTGTGACTTTAAAACTGGAATATTGAAATAAAACTAAATTAAATGTTTATTATTATTCCCGAGTATTAGCAGAATTTTTTTTTTATATTTATAATAATGATGACACATGATGATTTTTATTTAATTTGGCACCAAATTTATGTAGGATACTATATTATAAGTATAGATATTATGTTCCTAAACCTAGTATTATAATTATTAAAGTTTGGTTATATGCTACATATTATGCGTTTTTGGCACTTCACTGTAAACACCACGTTTTCATTACTAGTAAAAGCGTTATAATTACGTACAAGGCTGTTGTAACGGAAGGTTTATTATATTTTTTGCGAGTAGTTAATCAATTCGATTACGCGCGAGCAAATAATACGCATTACGACTTTAATTAATAATTATTACGGTTTCACCATAAGACTGTACGAACGAGTACAATGATTACATACCACATTTACTGTCTGTAAAATAAAAATAATAAACATTGAGATAAACCACATCTATGGCAATAAAATAGGTATAATTATTATATTACATGTATACTTATACATATTTTATATGTTATTTAAATTTTTACAACATCATGCCGTCCCCAAAAGGGTGAGGAACGTGAGCAGTTTTTCCGAAGCTCTACAAGCAAAGTTTTCGAGAGTTTTTGACAAAGAAAATATATTGTTATATAGTTATATAAATAGTAGTTATACTATATATATAATAATATAATTTAACATCTTCCCTTGTTATATTTTACATATTTTTTTTCTTGATGCAGAATAAAATATGTATTGTGATTGCTTATGAGTAAATATATAACGTTTAAGTATTAAGTATGATAAATTATTTATTCATATTTGAATTTTATAGGTACATATAGTAATAGCCATTAATATGCACCACTTCTACGAGATTAAATGTTAAAATATTTTCAACTTAGGCTCATCACTTTGTTAGGCACTTGGCGCGCATTCGCTTTCAGCTTCTTGTTACATGTAGGAAAGTGCGCTGAGAACGATAATATATTGTTCTGGTTGTGGGATCTTTAAGGGCCCTACACACATTTCGTCTTTAATTCAAACTTAACTTAAGGTAAATCAGAGCTCATGATTGGCTATACACTACTCAATTAAGTGTGAAGACTTTATGATGAATATGTACATGGTGGTTCACGCCAATTCAAAAACAATCAAGAACAACCTGTTCAGTTCATGCCCAAGACTGAACGAGCTTTTAGTTTTTGCATACATACATTAGGACATACCTAAACATTCAGATCTATTGAATCAAGTTTTAAACAAAAACTGAACGTGTGTAGGATCGTTTACACCCGGAAAACGGTACACTTTCCGACTGATCGTGCCTTACATGTACGGCTGTGTGTTTAAGTACCTATTATATGGTCATATTATATATATTTTTTTTTTAATAATATGGCGTAAATTATATATTATATTATAATATATGTACTATCGGTATAGGAGTGGAAAAATAAAAATAATAAACGCTTTCGAAATAAAACATAATGCAACGAATGTCGGTTGGATGTGATGAATCATCGCGACAATACGCGCGTACCTATATACGGTATTATATATACAATACGAGATGTCAATAATACACTACACTATGTACGTATGCGTATTAGTAATATAGCTACGCACGGACGAAACGAGTTTGGACGTTTGGTAGCCGGACCAGGGAGACTTGGATTTCCATTATAGGTTACGGCTGAACGACGACGGCATCGAAGAATGAGAAGAAGAAAGAATAAGGAATGGAATAAAAAAAAAAAAAAAAAACGTAATAATATAAATTGTAGTTTTACAAACAAGGAAACGCGCGCGCGCGCTGTATGGAGAGGAGTAGCCGCGGCGGAACGAGCGCGCGCACATATGGCGAGCACTATCCGGACTCGACGGAGCTGAGGCCGGGATTAGCGGTCCGGACGCGCCGACCGGTCGAAGGTGCGGGTAGGTGAATTCAACAGACCAAAGTCCGGTGCGAATATCGCAGGAATTGGCGCGGGAAAAATGGTTTTCGCCGAGCAGTTGTTCGAACGCGCGCGCGCACAATGTAGGTTTATAATGTGTATGTGTAATACGTATAATAGTAATGATCGGACGGTGCGGCGTGTTTTTAGTGTATTCCAACCACATGGACGCACGCGTCGCATAAGGATAACCATCTGTTCGGGTCGTTTTCTTATATAGACTTACGAGCGCGAGCGTGTGCGCACGGCGCGGCGACGAGGAGTAAAGAAGAGGAAAAATAAAACCGATTATCATTTGAGACAAATTTAGAGTAGGACGTCACGTCATCGTAGTCGGCCAGCGATACGTATGTGTACACAATACAAAGCGACCATACATGTGTTGAATACCGTCCGTGTACAGGGTGTTCCGGGAAAATAGGAAAATTTGAAATTTTGGAACTGTCGTGGAAGCTAAAAAACGTTTTACATTATCGATAATATTGTGTTGTGTGCTTCCATTCATATATGTATAGATTCCTGAAATCGAACGCTGGCATTGTGTGTTCTTTTCAGCTCATTCAGAATCCGAATCGCGCCAGAAGCTGAAACCGTTGGGCCACGTCGATCACGGCTACACACTATATACAGGTTTAGTGAAAAAATAATGGAAAATACTACATGCAAAGACAACTCATTTAGGTCGAACGAGGCACGTTCTAAGTGTGATTTTATCACGGCATGATACTGCCACAAGATAAACCTTAAAGAAGTACATACAAATCTGTATGTATCAAATATATAGTATAGTGATCTTACTTATTCTGTGCTTATATGGTACCTATATATAATATGCAGAATTGTCCGTAAATCACAACTTGAAAAAATGATTAACTGAAGCGCAAAAAAAGGGATGAATAGTATATTATGCTTCAAAAGCACTCTGTATATTGTACACGCAGAAAACGTACCTACACCGGACTTGTGAGTGAAATCAAAATTCTACGACAAAATCCGTTGGACGTGCAATTATAATATACAAATAACATGTAATATATGCATGACGTGCTCCAGAGTTCAGTGTTGCAGCAATGTATATTTTAATATATATTACTAGTGCTCGGAAGTTATAGAAGTCAAAAAAGGCAAAATATGCAAGCAAATATGCCCAAAAAAATTGTAAAATATGCATGAAAAAATGTTAAATATGCAAAATAAAATGTATTAATTATGTAAAAAAATTTATTTTTTATGTTTGGCTTAATGTTTTGGCTTGTATTTTGTGTTTGATGGATTGTAATTTTTTAACTTAAAAATATGTATAGAATAAAAGTTATTTGAAAAATTATACTAATTTTTTTTTATTATTATTCATCAAACAAATATATTTTTGTAAGCGTCATACTTGTAAATGTATTGCATTGAATAACCAGAATTTTCTTGATATTTTCTATATCAAATGAACTTAACGAACGACGGTTATCTGTAAGTATATTTTTGTAGCGCGAAAAAATTCTATCAACATCAATTTGATTAGAAAATATTAAACGAGCATAAAAATTCAATGAAAATTAAGAAATATGCACTTTATTTCTAAAATTGACAAAGTATGCAAAAAAATGCTATTAATTTTTGTATAATATTACCTATTACCTACACGGCATCGTATGTGTTTGTTATTTTCCTCTACGCCCTCTCCCCCACCCGTCTCTCAGTCCGTTGCTCGAGATGTCTATCTATGGTATATGGACCGAGACACGCGGACAAAGCGTAAAAAAAATTAAAAATACAAACTCACACCGAATACTTCAATCCGACCGAAATCGGAGACAGTGCGTACGATATTATAAATTAGAATACATATAGGCATGTCTAACGGTTATTCGGACGAGTTTGGATCGCGTCCGTAGGTGATAATGCAGTACTACGATTTACAATACATATTTATATATATATAT
>JAIPRK010000433.1:0-135656 GCA_025469195.1 Chaitophorus viminalis
TGACCGAAGATGATATGTTAGTCTAGAATAGATAATATATAATAATATGATATATTATGTTATATTTAAATTGAAATATTTTGTCAATATTCGTTGTTCAAACGCTTATAAAAAAACTTTTGAATGACATAAAGTACAACTTGTGTACAATCTTTTATTACATTTTAAAGTACTTTTCACGAGCTATATTTTTTTATCAACGATTATAAAAATAATATGTTAAAAATCGAATATTTCCAATGCCTATTAGTAGCTTAAAAATCAATAAAATATATTGAAAATAATATGCCTTAAAGGAAATAACAATGTTAACAGCTGGTAAAAATTTCAAGTTTCTGCGACTTATAATAAAAAATATTTGAAACCGTCTGAGGATAAATTGTTATTTTATGCAATTTCGTACAAATTTTAATTTCAGTCATAAAATTTTTTTCTTAAAGTCCGGTAGAAATTTTTTATAGTTTTTTAAAGAATAGCTTATGGATAACCTATTGTTAAAATGTTATGAATTTTCAACAATAAAATAACTTGCAAATTACCGCGATTTTAACATATTTTATACAAATTTGAACTTTATAGGCCTATATAAATAATTTGAATATAATGATTTTTATTTGTGATAAGTATAACTTATAATAAATCTTGTATTCAATTTTCAATTTTTTTCGGACAGCCAAATAAATCTTATAGATATTAATGTCGTCTATCCAGACATAGTGCATTAGGCATATTAGTAATGCAGTCATAATTATAAATAAAAGTAACCATCATGAGTTAAGTTAGATTATTTGTATTAAATAATTACACTCCATTAAGTACAAACTGTTATAAATACTTCTATATTAATGAATTTATGAAATAACTTAGTCTCATTGCGTTATACACACACATATACACACACACACACACACCCACACACACATACACATGCACACACACAAACAAACACAAACACACGTACGCCGTGTGTGTGTGTGTTACGTGTGTTTTTGTGTGTGTGTGTGTTTGTGTGTATGTATGTATGTGTGTATTACGTTTTCCTGCTGTTTATTTTATTACATTCGAGAATATTAACCAGTCACATATAGTTGCATCGCATATAATGAAAATATATAAAATATTATTCAGAAAAATAGTCAGAAAATTTGTATTTAATACGTTTGAGAACTAATTTTTTTTGCAAGACAAATGTATACAAAACGAATTACAGTCCCTCTGCGGCTCTGTCCCATTGAAATATTGTGTTGCATTCCAGTCTTATGTATAAAAGAGCATATGTTTTTAAATGTGTTCGATTTTATATCCATTTTTGGGTACGTATTGGCTGTTCAATTGTTGGGAAAAGGTTTCTTTCAAAATCTTTTGTTGTTTTTCTACCTACTACGGTTGACCTATATGAATAGCCGCGTTAGAGCGATACGAATGACTTTCTCGATAACAACGACCACTACAACAACATGGGTAGAAAAAAAAAAAGGTTTCTAAACTCATATATATATATATATATATATATATACATAAATTAAACGATATAATATTCTAAGGCGGTAAAGAAATACAGGATTTTGGAATAAGACGTTAAATATTATTTCCAACGGTAATAATTTATAATGTTACTCTAAAATGTTTACCTTTAAAGAAATCCATATTTTATACGTAATATTTATGTTCAATTTCACCTAGTTTTAGTAATCTAAAACGGAAAAAGTTTGAAATTAAATATAATATAATAGGTAATTAGTAATCAATTGATTAACTATAAATGTAGGCGTGTAGGGAATATTTGCTATTTACAACTTCTAAAAATCTATGATTTTGTTTGCATACTGCTTTTGATAATCGGTATACTTGGAATATGTGAATAATCGTTAGTTATTTCTACTAAGGAAATGTTATTTCGTCCAATGTCGAAATGGTGGAACGGGAGCCATTGTGTTACACGCGTTGAATTTCTACGGTTGTTTCCATATACCTGGGTGAATAAATAATGCACTACGGAATAGAAATTGTTAATATAGATACTACCGAAACATACAAACTTAAGTAACTTAAATAATTATTAATATAATAATGATAATTATAACAAATAAGAAAAAGAATTAGTCATAAATCACTTAGACCAAGTAGATTAAATTATAACAGCAAGATGTATTAACACGAAGAGCACAAAAACTCTTGGTAAGCGGCGAACGAGACCAGTTCGGAAGTCGTATCCTTTGCGTAAAAAAACCAAAACTATTTCCAAGGCGGGCCTACAACAACAATCAAACGTAACGTAAATATTGTTTGTCTTACCTGCGATTCTCTGGGCTGGTGCTACTGCTACCTGGATAACCGCAATCGTGATGGAATATTTTACCCATGTTTCTCGATTATCGGAATGGACGATTCTTTGCTATGGCGGTGCCGAATTCGAAAAAGATGGACTGACGGCAGCGATACACGAGTGTGTCGAGACGCCACAGTATTTTTGTACAAGACTGAGTGCGCAGGGATGAAGCGAGCACGCGGAATAGTCGAAACGTATACTAGCGTGAACAACCTGTTTGACAATGGCGATGGCGTGGTGGACGACTCGACGGTAGCGCTGTGTGTTCGAAGGGCGGAACCCTTGACGGGGTAAAACTGATTCGAGAGTGCAACACTGTTCGACAGCACTACAAACAGGTTATGAGAAGTCGGCGCTGGTGGCAGCGGCGGTGGCGGTGACCTTCGTTTTATCCTTCGTTCGCCTGACTCATAAAATATTTGGTGACACCGGAGTACACGGTGAATCCACGAACACATGATTCTTTTATTTTTTTATTTTGTGTTTCCGAGGGTAAACATATATGACTGTATAGGAGCGATCGGTTGGTTATTTGATTCGTTTATTTTTTATCTAAACGGTTTGTGGAATGCCGTGAAGGCGCTGAGTTTGGAGTGGGGACAAGGGTTGATCGTTCGCTGTAATAAATACTTGCAGGCAGCCCTTATTTTTAATAAAAATTCGTACTACACATTTTTTAATGTTCCATGTTATGATACATAACCGTGGGTGGCTAAGCCCCCCCACCCTTTACCAAAGTACCATGATTATACTATTAAATACAATGTCAACATTTTTTTTTTTTTTAGTAATAATTCTTTTCTATTAATCAAATTCTACATTATTATTAGGTAACTACCAATCGGTTATTGTTTTATAAACTAAAAATATACTTATGTCTGGTATATACAACATTATTATGCCAACGTCATTGATAAGAAGAAGTTAGGCATCTAATTATTTTATATATCCAGTGTTTGGTTTGTTATTTTAAAAAGTAATAAAGTTCTTTTACTCGTTACTTAGAGACACAAGTTATGAAGATAATTCACTCATAGTAACGGCGTTACAGTAACGCGTTACTTTCGTTACGTTACTACCCAACACTGTGTATATCTGTGATTATCGTTAATGATAAATTGACAAGTGACAATTAAAAAAAAAATAATAATTAAATATTATTTTTGAAAAATGTGAATAAAGTATTCTGTACAACCTATTACTATGTAGAAAGTCGTCTTTCTTATTCATTAGTATTCATTAGGTACACACTTCTTGAATTCGTAGTGCACACATTCAATTTTGGATTGCACACATTGTGTTGGGGTACACTAAAAAATAGGGCCTGCTTGAAGGTGTTTTTAATATATTGAAATTCGTTCGGTGTAACGCGCTTTTAATGAACGATGTAATGGTGCATCGTGCATGTTGTCTAACAAGGGTAGGCTTTAATGAACGATGTAATGGTGCATCGTGCATGTTGTCTAACAAGGGTAGGCCAAAAGATATGCCCTCTCCCCACGATTTAAGTAAATATTTTTGTTTTCATCCAGAGTATAATATATTTTGTTAATTTCTGGAATAGTTCGAAAATCATCATACCACCATTGCGACCACGATTGCTCATTTGCCACTGCTTTATTGCTTTGAACTCGTTAAGTATCGTTGATATTAATATATGTATATATATATATATATATATATATATATATTACATACATATGTATATTATTATAATTATAATTGACTAAATTAAATTGAATGCGTTTTTTCATTTCTTGTACCTGATTTCTGTTAATATTATGTTATAAATATTTACGACTTAATAGACTTATAATTTTAACATTTCTTATATTCGTCGTAACCCGATGACCAATCATAGTATGTAGTTATTACTTAAATATTTTGTATGCGAATAGGTATATTTAAAAAAAATTAAAATTGTTTTCCAATCGACTTTATTGAGATAGATACTTTTATCTTCATAGGATTATAATAATAATGGAATATTTTTTTTAGTCATGTTATTAATTTTTTTTTGTATTAAAAAAGTGATACAATTTCTATATTTTAATAAGATAAAATTAAATTGCATTTCCCTATAGGACTATCGTATGCTGGAAGAGTGGTTCTTATCAATTATATTTTAGGTATATTATAAATTTTCAGGAAATGTTCTTATTACTATGTATATGCGTAGGTACTAAGAAAGGATTTTTCGATATTCGCATTTTAAAAGGTAAAAAGAGCATAAAATAGTTATTTTTATCGATGGGTGTGAGCGCGGTACGTTGTACTAGACGTGGCCGCCGAAATTACCCCTTCCATGTCTCCGCCGCTGACATCGCTGACAAAATTAATAAATTCGTGTTATTGGGAAATAAAAAATATATTACTATAAATTAAACATTAATTTGTATCTTTATTATATCTACATAAACGTTTAATTATACTATTTTTGTATATATAAACATGGTTTAAGAAGATAGTTAAATGTTTATTTTTATAAAGTTCAACTAGAATTTTAAAATTGAAAATATATATGAAATCATTAACTTTTAGTTATTTATAAATTAAAGTGCTATTAAGTATAATTGGTAAATTTAGACATTTGATCAAGGTATTTATGAATTCATTTGCATTTAGTTTAACACCCTGTTGCCCACATTATTGGAAACTGAAATTTATTTTAAGGGCTACAACAAAATTGAACATAAATAACTCTGGGATGTCGCTATATTATAAAATACTATTTATATTTAATAATTAAAAATATGAAACGAGTTAAAAATTTAAAATTAACAAATTTTAATGTCAATAATAATAGTTTATATATTAAATAGTTTTAATTTTTAGTATTTAATATGTTATATATTTATATTATTAAAACTCGAATATTAGTCGTAAGTTTTTATGATTATTAAATTGTATTTAATATTAAATTCTAGTTTTTAATTGTTTTAGCAGATATTATAATTTGTTTCTACTTTCTTAGTAGTTGAATTTTGAACGTGATTGTGTATAGAATCACATTATGTTTATTTAAAAAACATAATATTATTGCTGAACATTTATTATTGGTACACTTTCATCACAAAAGATTATTTTTTTTTATTCCTGGATTAATTTATAATTGTATAATTAAATAAAAGGCTACATTTTTGCTTTTTTGAAAAAAATGATCATAATATTATTAATTTTAAGACAATTTAACGCATTATGTAAAGTGAATCGACGATCCAACACCACACAATCTAAATTATTTCTCTAATCATTTTGGAATTGTAACTCATCAATTATCTTATGTTCTCTCTCAATACAAAATTAGGTTTAAAACGTCGAAAGTAATTGATTAATTTAATAACATTGTCGATAAAGCTTGGCTCGGCTAACGGCTCACAATTCGTATACGTTTATTATAATAATAATTGGTGTATTAATACGTGAAAATAATAAATTACAACATTTCGACAACTTCGATATAACAACGTCGCATTAAATATTTTATGATTAATCGTGTTCCTAAAAATGTATATATGCTTAATTGTGTTTTTCCGATTTTAAGGAATGAGCTGTTAAATTATTTTTATTTTTATTTTATACTTTTGTGGGTTAGAATAAATATATTTACTATTTAGATTTGAATAAGTTCAAATTTATTCTTGCAAAATTAAACAATATTATTTAGTGTATTATTTGCTTTATAATACAATATATCTATTGTTCGTTTATATAATACAGTTATAGTATCATTATAAATGCTTAGAATTTCAGTATATTTAAATTTGTATGCATTTTTAAAAGATCATTAATTAAGATTATAAATAATTATAATAATAAATACAACTATCTTGTTGTATATATTATTATAGGGTTTTAGAATATTAATCATTTCGTTTAACTTTTGGAGTCCTTCTACTTAAGAAAGATTTAAACAATCTATTTGGTTTACTATGAATACATGCACGTTTTATTTAATAATTAATAGTTTATGATTAACCCAGTCAAAAGCTGTTGGGAAAAGTGTTAAAATGGACGTACAAATAATTTTAGTCGGAAATTTGCTAATATTCTGTAAAAATGAATAATAATAACGGTAATATAGCATACCCAAGGACTAAGAACCGTTTCACAGCCACGTGATTATAGGCACGTTATTATTTATTGGATTTAAATTGTTTAAGTTCATTCGTCCGGCGAGTATGAATTTAAGTAAGACATTAATAAATATAATGCAAATATATAATCTACAGAGAAAAAACCTAATTGCCGATGGTTACAGTGAATGGATAGCAACACAGCCAACACGGCAGTTCGATGGTGGCTGCAAATATTGTTATAGGTCGTACGGAGACAACGGTAAATTGCTTATAACGAGAACGGTGGCAGGTGGCAGCACGCATGTAATGTGATTGAGAGTTACAAACAGCGACAACCAGAAGTCGTATACAAATTATATAGACACAAATCTGAAATTACAACACTCGGTTTACAGGGATTACCGGTCCATCATTTGTCATTGGGTTTGCGAAGTGTGTTGGATACTTCTAGGCTGTACCTAATACTCTTGCAGCACGAAATCGTATTACTTCGTGTTGTACATCATGGGACATTTAATATTTTTTTAACTTTGGTATATTGTAGCGTCAAGGTTTTTTTCTCTTACTTTACATAGTATAATAAACAATATTAATCTGTTTTTCAAAATTATATGTTACTGTTAAGACATTTTCTAAAACCATTTCAGCTGCAATATGCTCGGGGTGATATGATGTAGTCAGTGAATTAAGAAATTATTATTAATCTCCAAACACCAAATTATAAAAACAGTCTTATAATGTAAGGTGTAACAACTCTATTTAATAATCATTCTGCTGTGATGTCAAAAACGTTTCCGCTGCCGATTACTTATTTTGAATACTCGGTTTTTTAGACATTTTTGAGGTAATTTGTATTATTATTTGAACTTTTTAACTTGAATTTTGAATTATTATAATAAATAAATAATCAACATCTATGATCTATTTATAATCTATGTTACTTCTAAAAAATATTTAATACATTTTTATCAAATATTTTATTATTTATTTCCTAACCTCAAAAAAATCTAACCACCAGCGCTCGATTATAAAATGGTCATAATTGGAAATTTCGTTTGTTAAGTGAGAGTATTATACTCGGCTGATAGGGGAAGTTGTCGAAACTTATCTTTTAAGACCGTGTTATAATTATAGACATATGTGTTTACTGTTTATATATATATATAATTCTATGGTTATAACAACGGGCGTTCTCACGGAGGAGAAAGGGATGTGGGGGACAAGGCTTTTTATTTATTTAGTAATATAGAATGACAATAATCAAACACTTAAATGTAATTAATTAACATTTATTTGATTTTATCCATTATTCACAATACTCCTATACAGATTACAGACTACGCACTCTTACATACTGTGTTGTACATGAACAATTTTTTTTTTTACTTACACCTTTAATTTAAGCTTTTGATGGTTTAGGGAGTAACAGTACATATTATATATGATTAAATTAATTTTCACATAAATTATAAACAATCATGATAAATAATATATATATATATTTTATAGACATAGTAATACTAAATTATAAACATTGATTTAATTCCTTGAATAAGACATCATTGATATATTTCTTGATAAAGAATATTTTTACGTCAATTTTCAAAGAATTAATACTAACAGGAACCAGATAATTGATGAACTTTGTTCAATCAAAACTTGTCTTTGTATATTACTCTTTAATATTAAATAATTTTTCGTTCTTTATGAGCTTACCATTCTGTTTAATAAAGAAAAAACTAGATTTTTGATACACAAACAAAATAGTGGTTTTTTTGTAGAGAAAGTCAAGCGGAAACATGTTAAATTCTTTAATTGTACCTATCCTTAATGGATTAAGAACATTCCTTAAAGCACAACCCCAAGTTACCATACCATATGGCATTATCGATTGATATTTGTTATAAAGGAAGATAAACTATCCTTAGATAGATATCAAAATATCGCGGCAATATTGTAGCGGTAAAAATATCGCAAAAGCAAATATGTCGTAAAAATAAAATATCGAACATAATAATAGGTATAACATTTTATATTTTCATCACAACTTAAAAATAATACTTTATAGAAAATATGATTAATAGTTTTATAATACGTATTCGTATAATGCATAGTCAAATCATATTTGTCACCACAATTAAAGAAATAATAATAAATAAAATACTTACAATTAATCATTTTATAATTCATATACTAGTATACACTACAATACTACATAGTTACATCATATTTTTCAGTATTGGCTTATTTATATTGATTGATATTGAAAATGATGTGATATGCCATGCAAGTAGTCGTCCATCGATCTATTTTTATAGTCTTCACTATATAACTTCACCAAACGAATGTAAACGTCCACGGCATTTTTTTTTTTTTTTTTGGTGTATTCCAAACACCTCCAAATTATTTTATTTGTTGTTTCGCGTTCTTTTTGGAATAAGAAAGAATATTATATTATATTTTAATAATACTCCACCTTTTTGGTTGTTAATATATTGCATGTTACTGTCTGCTATGTTATAATACCAAACGAATACTATCACTATAGAGTAAGTACAAACAGTACGAGCGTTCGTAAACGAATCAAACAAATTATTATTTGTGTCGTGTAATAATTAATAAATAATAAATATTGCAGTATGCGATAAATTCTTTGAATTTAAAATATTTGAAACTACAATTTTAGAAAAGACATTTTTTAAAACCATTTGTTTTTGAATCTATATTATTTGGAATCAATCAATTTGGAATGTATAATTCTTGGATATACATTATTTGGAAACTATTAATTTGGAATCTACATATTTTGGAAATAATAAACCCGAAAACCATGATTAACAATAAATTAGACCGTTTCCACTTGGAATCGTTTTTAACCATATTATTCGTTGTATTATAATGGTAGGTAAGAACATTTTAACTATAAGTGGGTCAAAAAACATTGAAATATTAAGATAATTCCAGATTTTTTAAATACATCTAAAACTTGTACAAGCAGTTTCAAATTTTTTTAGCAAGTGATCTGAACAACATTCATAATATATAATATGCATTTGAATAAACTATTTAGTATTTATTATTATTTTGCATTAAATTGGAAAATACATCCATTTTATTATATATGGAAGATGGAACTAGCAATTATTAATAATTCTTAGTTTTTTAAAAATATATTTACAATATTTTGTAACCAGTTTTGAATCCATACGACTTCTGAGAAGGGCTCACTTTTTTGTTGGTGATAAATGTTAGCAATAATCGTAACGAGTATTGTACATTTAATAAATAGGTACATTTTGTTGAAAGTTGTATTTTTAGGGTGGGTGACATAAATTTCAGGTGTGCATTTCCTCCCCTTTCATTCCTGAAGTTTTCCTTTCATTCGGGATTTAACACTAATTATGACGATGGTTTTATTTTAAGTAGTAAAAAAGATTAATATTAAAGATGAATATTGTCAACCTAAGGAAAAAGTGAATTATACAAATAAAAATGGTTTATTTGGTTTAAAATTAAACGTGGAAATAATTATACCCATAATTCCTTAATTTTAGTTAGTGGTATATCACATAATATGGTTAATAACTGGTTTGAAAATAATTTACTTGTACTTAATATTAAAAAATCTAAGTATATGTATTAGTTATTATTCAACCCATTAGTCATACACTATTCAAATTGTAATAGGTCCTTTGATTCTTGTAAATGTGATAAGCTTGAGCATGTTGACTCAATTAAATACCTTGGGGTGATTTTTGATAGAAATTTGAGGTGGAATATACATCATGTGGTTAGTATGGTACGAAAGTTATTTTATAAATTCAAATTGTTAAAAGATATCCTTAACACTAAGACATTGCGCACAGTATATTTAGTACTAGTACAATCTATTATTAGTTTTGGTATTGTTGTTTGGGGAAATGCATCTAAGTTTGCATTCAATCCACTTAATACTACATTAAATTCAATGTTGAGATTTATATTAAAGAAATCGTATGATTCTCGTGTAGTAAACCTTTATAATAACTTAAATGTAAGAAACCTAAATGGACTATATATATGGAGTATCCTTAATTATATGTTTAATGTAGATTTAAAAAAATATTACCCATCACATAACTATCAAATACGCCTAAAACAATCAGTAAATCTGATTATACCAGTAACCAATAAAAAATTTGGTATTAAACCCGTTTTAATGTCTGTATTCGTTTATGTATTAAGCTTAGTATGAATGTGATATCATATAAAAATAAATATCATTATAAACAGTTTCTAAAACATCTAAATCTGGATCATGTTACAATATATAAAAAAAGAACGGGCGGGCCTCGCTTGCTGTACACTTGGGGGTGGAGTGTACCTCGTTTATAGGATAGGTCATTATTACAATGGATTTGTTAAATTTCAATGCAATAATAGATATCATTGTATACGAATAACGATTCTGAACGGAGTTAATATGTATGTCTAAAATGTGTATATAATAATATAGTATTTTATATTTAAATTGAAATATAATGCAATAGTATACAATTTCGTATTAATTTAAATTTCAAACAATCATAAAGTTTTTTCCTCTGAGTCCGATAGAAATTATTTTAAAGATTTTTGAAGGTTAGCTTATGGATAACCTAGTGTTAAAATTTTGAATCTTAAGTATAAACAGAAAAAATTTTATGAATTTTCAACTACAAAATAACTTGCAAATTATCGCAATTTTAACATATTTTATACAAATTTGAACTTTATGGGCTTATAAAACAAAATTTGAGTGAAACCATCTCCGATATTTTTTAGGTACAATTAGTATTACTTATATTTAATCTTTTAATTAATTTTCAAGAGTTTTTGGACAACCAAAAAAATTTTATAGATATTAAAAAAAAAAACTTACAAAAATTGGAAATTTAAATAGTCTATAACTAAGTCAAAATATGTCAAAATACTTTGAAAACTTAGCCATGCATAGAGAACACCAATATAAAGATTTGGTGAAAATGTCAAGTTATTGTGGTTTTTCGTTTTTGAGTTAGAGCATTTTGAAAAAACCGATATGATTTGTCAGTCTAGAATTTTATATATTATATTATATTTTACATGTAATTTTATGTCAATATTCGCTGTTCAAAGGCTTATAAAAAAAATTGTGCCTATGGATTTTGATGATTTTTGAATGACAATAAAAACTATTTGTGTGAAATATTCTATTAAATTTTCAAATATTTTGTATGAGTCAATTTTTTTTTATCACCAATTATAAAAAAAAATGTAAAAATTTGAATTATTTAAATGCCTATAAATGGCTTAAAAGTCAATATAATATTTTGAGAAAAATATGACATAAAAAAAATGCCTATCTTAACAAGTGGTGAAAATTTCAAGTTTCTGCGACTTATACTTTTTGAATTATAACAAATATTTAAAATCGTTTAACCATAAATCGCTATTTTATGCAATTTCGTAAAAATTTAAATTTCAAACGGTCATAAAATTTTTTCCTTTTGGTCCGGTAGAAATTTTTTTATGTATTTTTGAAGATTAACTTATGGACAAACTAGTGTAAAAGTTTTTAATCTTAAGTATAAACAGAAAAAATGAATTTTTATCTACAAAATAACTTGCAAATTATCGTGATATTGACACATTTTATACAAATTTGAGCTTTATGAGCCTATAAAAAAAATTTGAGTGAAACGATCACCGTTATTTTCTAGTGACTATAAGTTAAGCTTATTATAAACGTTGTATTAAATTTTGAAAAGTTTTTAGCCAGCCAATTAAATTTTCTAGGTGTTTAAAAAAAAGAAATTTACAAAAATCGAAAATTTAAATTGTCTATTAATAAGTCAAAATATGTCAAAATAATTTGAAAACTTAACCATGTATAAAGAACACCAATATAAGGATTTCCTGAAAATTTCATGTTATTGCTATTTTTCGTTTTTAGTTAAAGCATTTTAAAAAAATGTAGTTTGTAAAAACGTGATTTTGCGTAAAATTTCCTGTTGTTTCGTAATTTTTTAATCGTTTTTTCGATTTATGCAAAAAGTATTGAAAAAGTTGGATTTTTGACTTGCTCAAGTACCATCTACATTCACTTTCCTTTCAGAAAAGTTGCTGTTTAAAAAGCATTGTTACTACCTAAAATCGTGTCCTTAGACCCAAAAAAAAAAAAACACATCATTGTGAAATCAATAGATTCCATCACTCCGTTCAGAATTTAAAATTAACTTATCTGTTTGTACTAAAATTGCCATACAAATGAATTGTAAAATTGGAGGGGCTCCATGACTAATTACCATTCCTAAAAAAGGTATGATGATTGTTGGATTTGATGTTTACCATGATCCTTAGTGCATGTGTAAAAATTATATATTTTAATGTATACAGCTTAAACATTATTTAACTATCAATCTATTTATATGAATGTTCCACTTAGGTTATAATCAAATAAAATTCCTAAATAATTAATTCTTTTGACTATATTAATTGTTGGGCAGTTACAGTTAGTTACATTAGAACAGTTATGTAAAGTGATTTCATGGTGATTTAATGTAAAGTGATTTCATGGTGGTAATATATTATTTATTGAAAAAACTATAAACATTGTTTAAAATACATATATAGACAAATAAAGTATGTAAAACTTTTGTTAAATATACAACCGGGAAGAAGTCGTTAATATAATATGGTTATACATATAGATATACTATAGGGTTTTGACAATAAAAAAAAAAAATGTATTAACCGCAATAATAAAATAGTGAGAGTACCTACCTATATGTTATAGATCATGCAATGTATGAAATTGAGTTTAGTTAGCTTGGCCTTTTAATATGAATGACCATTGTGCCGTAACGTTATGGTAAGAGTATTCGGAGTATAATAGACACAAAATTTATAATATTATATTTGTATTATGTATCTTGCATCTTATATTGTATCTAAAATTATGGTAAGTACTATAATGTATTATTCCTTTAGAAATATACTATGTGTGATATTTTAACCAACACCATAATTCCTAAATTATGTTTTTGTTTATCGAGGTTGAAAATAACCGCAAGAAATGTACACTACATTATCAATTACGTTAAAACTGGGTAAATATACTAAACAAACAAGTTATTAAATGTTGTGTACTTTGATGGCCACGGAAATTCATCTCCGGCAAACTTTTAATTAAACTTTTAGATGGTTAAAAAACGTATTTAAATGATCGTGAGATTACATAAATTAATAGACTTTACTTTAAAATATTATATTATATGTTTGTCTTTGTTACTCAGTAAATACATGACATTTTCATCAACTGCTGCAAATAAATATTTGAAATCGTATTAATATATTATCTTATTCTAAAACTTTTTACTATAAAACATAATAGAATAATTGTATACTATACATATTAATTATCTGTTACGTTTATAGTTATATTTGATGTACTTATGTACTCATGGTATATTTTAAATAAATATGTACATAGGACATAGCTTTATATATAATATATATTTATAGCTTTTCAGTGATGCCCACAGGGTTTTCCATGAACCAGTGCAGTCATAATCATAGGGATCCCAAATTTATTCATTAATTAGATACTGAACGGAGTGATGAATATATTGGTTTTACAATATTGTGTATTTTTTTTTATGTGTCATCATGTTTTAGAGTAGGTAGTAATAATGCTTCGATTTTTTTGTAAAACAACTTTTCTGAAATAAAACTGAACTATTGACTATTGACTGTCAAAAGTTAAAAATTTCCAATAGTTGTCAATGGCATCAGAAAAAACCACAGAAAAATAATTGAAAAAATTGCATCTTTATGAAAAACCACTTTTTGACACAATACATTTTTTTATTTTGCTTTAATTCAAAAATTGAAGACAAAAAATACTTAAGATTTTCACCAAATGTTTATATTAGAGTTTTCTATAACTCTACGGTTAAGTTTTTGAAGTATTTAAACTTTTTTTGTATTATTTTTAGGTAGTTGAAACTTACGATTTTTTAAGATTTTTTTTTTTGAAAAATCGATAAAAAAATTCTGCTTTCTCAAAATTATTGTAAATTTAATACATCACTGCCACCTCATTACGTTTCATCCAACGATTAAAAGATCCAGATGAATAGTTACACATTTATAGTGTTTGCTCCAGAGACCAGAGTGTGTACCTAAATGTACGTAGGTTTTGGGAGCCTCGTAATACGAGTGTAATTGCACCACTTGGTATCCTACGTGGGGGTGGCCGTATCTTTTGACTTACAAGTGTTTGATAAAAGATTGAAATGTTAGTTAATTTTGAAATTACTCCTTAACCAAATAACCAATAGGTATACTATTGGTATTTTATAAATATATTTATAATATATTATAAATTATTATAATTAAAAATACACATGTATGTAACCATGTCTAAATTTAATAATAGATACATTATTAAGTTATGTGCTCAAAATAAGAGTTTTTTTTATATTTGTACCTATTTGAGGTAGATATAATGGTAAATTACTAAATAGACAACTTTTCTGATAAAACCTATTTTCGTTGATAAAATAAAGAACACAATATTGTGCGGTCACTGGTACATATGTAAGAGTAATATGTAGGTTTTTTTATGAAACAAATAATACTGAATTATTATTTTAGTAAAATAATAAGTAACTTATTTGTTTTTTAAAAAATCGTACATTATTCTCTCATACTCGTAATTTGAACCACTGTACATCAGTGGCCGCATATTATTCGAACCAGTCACCACACAACGTGTAGACATTTAATTTTTTTATGATGATTTCTTTGATCAGAAAAATGTTTCACTTAATATTTTAATATTACCTACCTATAATATGAGTTATCACGTATTTTAGCCGACTTGATTTATGTTTTGTATACTGACACTATAGATCATATGATCAATGATCATATTATTATATCTTGTAAGTTATAAATTTATCTGTTTAATTATACTAATATATTATTATAGCAGCATTACCTTACTATAACTTAATTTATTTTGTTATAGTTCTCAATCATCTCAATATTTTATAGGTAAAAAAAGTAATTATTTTATTATTTTTTCTATTTTGATTAATTTGATAATAGTTGCATAGAACTATAGACGTATTACTATACATGTACATAATTTATTTGATTTTAAAAGAAGGAATAAAAATAAAAAATAAAATATGAAGCCACTTGTTGATGAACAAAAGGGTGTGGTATAATATTATAAATATTATAATTTTCCTTTCGGGCTCTAATCGAACTATATGTGCTTATGCAGGGGGATAGCCCAGTGGCATTGAGTATGAGTATGTGGATTGATTGCATAGTCGCTAAAAATTGAAAACATGTAAACACCGAAGTGGCAGTGGTGGTTCTAGTCTGAGAATAAGGAGGGGAGGTGAAATTGACATATAATATACAAAAACGCTTAGAAAAATTGAATAGAGCCATTAGAGCTTTGTAATAAAAAAAAATTCTTATTGCTTAAACTTTTACAGTTGCAACCGTCTTAACGTTTTATAATGCCCAGACTCAACATATTTCGGGGACTTTAAAATATTTAATTTTGATATATACATTTTTTAACACATAAATATATAACATATATTATTATTTATTTATTAATTAAATATACTTTCCAGTAAAAATTGCATTTTTTTTTTTTTGAATTTCTGTTATTTATTAATGTTTGTTATTGTTTATTATAATTTCAAAATAGACCGTAAAATATAGATAAATTAATATGTTTTAGATTTAAAAAATAAATGTAATTCATAAAACAAAGACTCAAATAATTTTTATAAATATATATATATATATAAATATTAATATAAATTTGTCAATTACTGTAAACTGTTTAAAGGTTTCTTCTTAGCTTTATCTTTCACAAACTTTTCTATAACATTTTTATAATTTAACTGGGTAAATAGTCTATATTCAATACTCATTAAAAATCTGTACTTTATTTCTAGCATATGGTAGGTACTTCTAAGCTTTTCTTTAAGTAGTTTTATAACTTAGAAATAAACGTTCCTTATAATGTTTGGTAATCATATTTGATAAAAAAAAAACTGAAATGTGTTATTGTGTTTGGAAATATTTCTTCTAGTTTATTTGATTTTAAACATTTTTATGTACTAGAAATACTAAATTTAGAAATTTAAAGTTCTGATAGATTCGTTTTTAAGTGTATACATTTTAAAATTAATTAATTTTTATTAATGTCTACCACTACATGATAATATTCTGAAAATGTTTTACGATAGACTTGTATGTCTTTTGTTTCTAATTTTTTTAGTTTGAGAAAAATCTTAATAATATGTATTTTTAATAAATATACATATTATATCAATAAAAATAACAATAAATAATAAATTAATATAATATAAAAATAATTTTAGGTATACAAAGTTAATTTTAATATTTTTTCGTTCAAAATTTACACTAAAAACACAGGGAAAAAAGTATAAAATGATAATATTTCATAAATAATGACATTTATGTGAATTTGGTGTCCTTAAAATTTTGAGTTCTATGCCTTTTAAGACAGCACTGCGCACAGTATACTTTGCCATAAAACGGTATTACTTATTAATCTACAAAAATATGGTCCAAGGCAGGATCCACATATAAACCCCCCTCCTCTTATTACCACCCATGCGAAAGGGTTTAATATAATATTAGTGTAGCAGGACACCGATTATCCAAACCACATGAGACTTGTAAGTTGTAAGAGGATTACAATCATCAACATTTTCGATGAATGAGGCATAGTAAAACCCGAATAGTCAAATAAAGGATAAATGTTTTACGATAACAATTATTAGAAATCCACTATCAATGAATCCGCTGTACATATTGTACTAATAATACGGATTTAATCTGTGCTAATATGATATGAGGTATTTGTAAATCGATTGAATGCATATTCAAGTCATACACGACAAATAAAATAGAACAATCGATAAATTTTTAAGAATTTAGCTTACATTTATATACTACTTGAGATAACTTTAAGATATAAATATTTCATCATTTTAAATTTTATACCACACATTTAAAAAAAAATTTAATTTTTTACTAAATATGCAGAAAAATATTTTGAATAATTTATTATTTTAAATTATTAGTTTTGTTTTAATAAACTGTTATTTATTCAGTCCATCGGCTGTCGACGATGTTGTTTGTATGATTGTCGGCCCTATGTCTTGATCTAACTATCTAAGTAAGAGAATAATATTGTATTATTATTATATTGTGTGCCGTGCACTGAGCTGATTTAAGCTGAACTCTCTTATCATGAATAATTATTAATTTAAGCTCAAAACTGCCTATGACCGGATGTTAAGACTTAACTAGGAATTAAAAATGTATGTATTTTATATAATATATAGGTGTAATATACCTCCTCCATCTAAGCATAAAAATACGTAACAAAAGTTGTAAGAACGAGTTGAATATGTGTTGTAGGCGGACAGACTGCATTTATGACGCTGATAACAGGATAACAGTATTATTAATAGTATTAATTTTTTAAATATTTTTTTGTATGTTTTTTTATACATATTATAAAAAAGAGTAACATATGTTTATAAAATTATTTATTAAAAATGTCTTACAATATCTACTAGGTTAACTGGTGGTCTGTGACTTTGCATGGAATGTTGTTTTTAAATGTCCTGATAAAAAAAAAAATTAAGCAATATCTAGAGATCTTTCTGACTATTCTATATAGGCATATATAGGGCTGATTTAATTATTGTGTGATTATAAAATAACTATAGTAGTCAATTATGTATAAATAATATTATACCTATATGTTAAAAAAACGTATAACATTCTAAAAATTAACATTTTAAAAATTAAAAATTAATAATTAAAAATGGTTTCATGAATTTTTATGAAAATTAATTAAAATTTACTATTTGATAAAATTAAAATTTCTTGTATCCAATTAATTTTGATTTTAGAACCATAGTTAATACACCAAAATTACTTAAAAAAAAATAGGTTTATCGGAATATGGTATTGAAAGTAGGTGTTGTTATTTTAAATACATATTATACTGAGTATTCACGTACCGAAATAATAACATTTTTGCAATGTCCGATAAATATGTATTTATATACTTACCACTATAGCTATAGCTACTAAAAAAAAAACTGTCGATTTATTTCAATGTTATCCGTCCGAGAAATCTCGTAGCCCCTAAATTGATGAAAACACGGTATAGGTATTAGTAAACCTTTTTAATTTATTATATTTTTACTTTAAATTAATAAGTATTTTTTTTTAAACTAGATCAATTAATTAAATTTCATACGTCAATAACTAATTAAAGTTTTCTAATATTTAATTAATAATAGCTGACTATAATACTTTTAGGGGTAGGTACAATATATTTATAGTATATTAAATTATAGTATATTATAGTATATTTATAGTATGTTGTTAAAAATGTTAATACACATGAAAAATTATATACGAATATTCGTTACTATATAGTAGGTATATATGTTTGAATATTTTATAAAATAAAAAAGTTTTATCTATTAAATATTGTAATTTCATTGAGTTATTCGAATTTATTGTAAGTAATAGTTTCATATAACTTTCACTTTTAAGTAATGAGCTAATGGCTTTTATTAATATAATTACATATAGTACATACTTAAGTTGAGAATGATTAATCTATATACCTATCATGAAGTTTATTGTTACCTACAAAAATGTTTGGATATAGTTATATAAAGTGTAAGTCTAACAACTTTATAAAATACTGGAGTAAATTATACATTTTATTCTTTACAGTAAACTAGATCATTGATCATTATATATATATTTTTTGTTGGTTTGGCTTTTTCCTGTGGTTGTACAAATAATTGTATTGTAAATAATGATAATGATGTTTAATGTTGAAAAACATTAGTAAAAGTAACTTTTGCAATATCGTAACACGCTTTCTTACCCACACTTAAAAATACGAATATGAAATAGGAATAGTCGTTTACAAATTAAATGGTCAGTAGATATTATTATGGTATAATACATTACATGTGGCTTTTGATTTAACTGATTGAGCCGGACTTTTAGAATGGAGCGTTGAAAATATTGTTATGAAAAAATAGAGACCGTTTAGACAAACGTGCAGTAACAAAAAGTTTAAAATAACCACCACGAAATAGTAAAAACATTATATTAGGGAATATATTTTTTTTTCATCAAAAGTTCGTTATTATTTGTCATTTTTCTATCGTAATAAATAAATAAATATTGAAAAGTTTGTGGAACGGAAACTGTCGGCACGAAAGTCATAAAAATTTCATACAAGTGAATTATTATATTCACAATATTATAGATGGTACCCAATACATTCCATTTCATTGGATTAATATATTATATTATTATACTAGACGAATGAAATATATTATATAGTTGAGCTGTTACACCACGAAATCACATCGACAAAAAAAAATAATAAATAAATAAAAATAAGCAACGTGTCATCATTACGTTGTGAGGGATATACGCGTATGTGCTCTGTTGATTTATCCTATTGATGAATACATGAGTGTGCACATCAAAGTATTCGCGCTGTCGAGATGATGATAATAATATGTCTTCGGTTTCTCTCGGATCGCCGACGCCGCCGCCGCCAGTAAAACGTATATCACACGAAATATGCACAAACCGTTTTGGGTTCTCGGCGGCTGCGGCGGCGGCGGGGTGCGTTCGGTGTAACGGACGTACGTGGCTGCGGCGTCCAATGGGGGAGAGCACTCCACCGCCGCCTACACCAGCAACGCCCGGCAGCGGCAGCGGCAGCAGCAGGCCGGTCACCTTTGCCGCCGTCACCGCAACGCTGCTGTACCGCGACGGTTTGGTTCCCGGTTACAGCGGCGGCGAGCCTCGTCCAGCAACAACCGTGCGATCTTGTGCGCACCGCGGCCCGCGATGGTTCATCACCAAACTTAACCGCGTGCGCGTGCGTGAGCGCGACCGTCGTACGTGCGAGGGCGCGAGCATCGTTCGCCGCTGTTACCGTACAGACGTGACGGAGGCACTATCGAAACGTTCGATAGTTGTCGGCGGCGATAGTAATAATAATATATTGCTGAACCGATTTTCTCGGTCGTACCCATTTGGTATTATGATCAGTTTATAATCACAAATAGAATTTGTTCGATGCCCGAGGGTGATGAATTAATCAGATGTGTTTAGAGAGCAAATTCAGAATCTGGATTCTCTTATATATATTTTTATGATCGAGTAGACAAATAGTATCAGTAGCGGCTCTAGGGGGGGGCATGCCCCCCCCATATTCAAAAAAAAAACCGGGAATTAAATATAATATTATACACTATTATTGACTCGTGTACTATTTTATATAATATTTTGTACTAATGTAGGTAATATGTGGCACTGATGTTGAAGCATTTGAATAAATATTTCATATAATATTGAAAAAAATGAGTGTGATGTTCATGCCCCCCCCCCAGAATCAAAACCTAGAGCCGCTACTGAATAGTATTTGAAATAAAATATATGTTAGGTATATATTAATACCAACTATACTTTATTATTAGTCCTATATTGGAGAACAAGAAGTTTAAGAGATAAAATCCTCTACACGAGTTCATTCGTAAAACCTAAGCATCGATTTATTATGAACAGTTTAACAGTGAATACCTACATATACATGAGTTATATGGGTATATCAGTAGTAGTATTGAAAATTGTAATGTAATATTGCGTCTTCCACGCGTGGTGATAACCACTCAACTATACTGCCATTTAACTTGGACCATTTATTTTCTAACATTTCCTCTTCTTAAACACCAAATGACCAAATTGCAGTACATTTCGACTATTTGTTTCGTACAATATCATTTTCGTTTTTCGGACCAATCCGTTAATAATTTTGATTGTACAATAATTAATATTTGGTCGACGGTTTGGACAAGTTGAAGCTGTCCACCGGTGTACCGATGTTGTTGGGAATAACTTCTTCGATAGTATAACAGTATAATATAGTAACACGTACCACCGGTTACCATCGATAGTCGAAATCATCCGATAGTGCACATCACTAGGCCGTCGTGTGCGTGCGGTCGTCGTCGTCGTCGTCGTCGTTGCCGCCGCCGCCGCTGCCGCCGTCGTCCGGTGGGGAAGAGGACGCTATCGACGTTTCGGGTCCCGTACAACGCTCCGTAGTCCGTAGCTTCCAGTTTTGCGTGCGCCGTGTGTTGGTCCGTGCGCGCACACTGTACAGCGCTTCACCGTCGCTTATAAACGCGCACACACATCGTCCTCGTCCTGCGCGTTCAAGTGCATTTCGCTCGTTATTGTCCGGCGGAACGGTCGTCGCCGCAGCGGCACTACTATCCATTCTACGCCCTTCGCCCGACGACACCACTGCGCTGCGGGCAAACACACGCACGAACGTTGCGGCGCGGCGACGGAAAAACGCCCTCGGGTCAGCGCGTGTGCGTTCGCATCATGTGGTGGACAGTTTCGGGTGTCCATTCAACGGTGCCGCGATAACTGCGAGACAGAACTTCAAGCCGACCTCTCAGGCACACGACACTCGAGCGCACCGGTCCGGTGACGTCTCCCCGCTTGGTTTCCACATTGTCTTGAACGCGCGCCACGGTTCCCGGCGAACATGTAGAATACAATGACACCGTTTCCGAAGACGATTGCCCGCAGGTGAATCCTTACACACATTATATTATGATTTATTGTAATATTATAATTACCTAACTAACACACAACAATATACAAAACTGCAACACTTACGGCCTATAATACCTATTATAGTTATGTTATACGTTTTTTTTCAACAAATTATAAACGTGATATTATAATATTTTAGCGGCGAACGTTATAACACGGTACAGCACCTAATGTCTTTCTTTTGTTTTCCTGTTTCGTTTATTATTATTATTATTATTATTATTATTATTATTATTATTATTATTATTATTATTATTATTATTTTTTTTTTTTTTATCGAATATAATAATCTCGTCCGTACGCCTCGAGGCTGATGATAGACCATAGGACGTATATAAATGGTTTAGTACAAGTAATAAAAGGCGTTTGCCGACACGGAGCTATCCCGTAGTAGGTATACGATGCGTATACTTATGGGTACTACCTTACACCTGTACATTATAACGTAGTAAATAACATTTAAATACTTCGTTTGGCCGCGGCAATGCACGTGCGTCAATTATACTTATGTGCTGTACATTATATATATATATTTATTTATACGTATGTATTATATGATATTAACAAGCGCGTCCGTCAATACAAATTGTATTGTACAATGTATACATTGATAGTAACGCGGCCCGTGTGTATTATCATTATTATTATTATTGTTGTTGTTGTTGTTATGAACTATCCTGGTGTTGCGAACTCATTATGCTGAACAAACAGGTCATCGTCTTGGCGCGTATATTTTACCGCGGGATCTGTATGGTCTTTTCGTTTCCCGTATACACATTAAACTGTTCTGCGACGCAAAAACGCTAATGCAAGAACATCGCGTAGTCGAGTTCGAATTGTCATTTTTTACACTTGCCGTGACTATTGTTTTTATGTTTGGTCGTCTCAGCGTAATATTTTCGTCGCTTCTGACATCAATTCTGTACACTCGAGTTATGTTCGAATAGATAACAATATCAATATAGTCAGGGTTGCGATGTTTTTAACGCACGCGTTTCGAGCTCTCCAACTACATATTCGCAAATGATTCATAATCAATAAGCTCGTTACTATCTCAACGTTTGACTGTATAATATATTATACTTACTCCGGCGTCTACTTAACAGTTTATTACTATGTTGAAAGAAGTTAATTAGATGTACGAGTTAAGTCATTAATCATCCTAAATATTTGAATTCGTTTGTTCAATCCATAAGCTATAGACTTTTTAAGTATGTTGCATTACTTTGCGTATTTGATCACGCTCGTTACCGTGTATTTCCGTGACACACGCCTACATAATTTAATATCGTATTCATCGATTTATGATGAATTATGTTTTTCAAATTTATCATAAAAAAATAAAAATCATTTTGATGGTTATCCAACTCGGTTGGTCTATATATTGAACTAACTATTAAGTATTTAACACAACCTCTTTGCTCAGGGCATTTAGCTTTTAATAACTGCTTTTAACTGCTCATAAAATATATTTTGCGTATTATTTAATATAGTTCGGCAATACATAAGAGTAGTGAATAATCCTATTGGGTTTTACTTTTAAATAAATATTATTCCTGAGATCTGAAAGGAACATTTCGATAATTAATTCTGACATCTAGAGTTTGAAAATAAACAATACTTTTATTAATTTAGTATTGTATAAATAATTAAGTCTGTTTCTGGGAAAACAAATTTAA
Organism: Chaitophorus viminalis; assembly: GCA_025469195.1. Classification (NCBI taxonomy): domain Eukaryota; kingdom Metazoa; phylum Arthropoda; class Insecta; order Hemiptera; family Aphididae; genus Chaitophorus; species Chaitophorus viminalis. The sequence goes on from JAIPRK010000433.1 coordinate 23,838, forward strand.
TAACTATGTGAAGACTATAAAGTACTCACAAGTCACAGATTGAATCGAAACAAGTATGCTACATTAGTTACTTTTATGTTAATTTTATTTATTTGTACCTCGTACACCGAAATCAACAAATACCGTACATACATGCAATGCCCTAGTGGAGTCTAAAACTTGCAAAATATTCCATCACATTTTATTGACGTGTGAAATAGTTATCTTGTTTATTATTTTACGAATTAATCATCTATATATCATCAATAACTGATACCGCATAATTATCATTCAATGGTAGAATAGGGCTATTTTAGGTCTTTCAAGTACTATTCTTAATTTTTTTACATCATAAATAATCCTGATTTAAAGCACATTTGCGTTCAGTTGTTCAAGTATAGTTTTGTTAGATTTAATATTAGAGTTAACTTACCTATTATCGAATTAAAAGGGAAGGACATTATCTGTGTCTTCTTGTCGGTCTATTACGGTATTTTAATTTGTTAGTAAGTTATGATTATGTAAAATATTACAACTTTAAACAGCTTCTAGCTCGCTTATAAATTAAAATATCGTTAATAACTGACGACGAGAAAAAACAGGTAATGTCCTTCCCTTTGAGTTCGATAATAGGTAAGTTTACTCTAATATTAAAGCCAACAACAATACACTTGAATAATTACTGAACGCAAAATTGCTATGTTGTACGTTTGTAACACGGAGACAACACATGCAGGTGTGGCGTCCTCTAAAGGTTATATCTTATAATATATATAATATTATTTAACTTATTAGGTTCTTGTATAACTATTTGCAAACTTTAGTACCTATCTACAAAATTAAAAATGTTCTACCATATCTAAATTCTGAAGCTTTTTTTGTGATATTTTTAAGCACTTAGAAGTGGAAAATTAGGTATTTTTCATTTATTGTATGGCTATAACATAGTTGTTAATGTGATATGTCTTATTAAGGAATTTAACCCATAACGAAAACAATTTCTATATACGCCACTGCTGTAGTTATTATTTCCCTTTCATAGATCATTCTCAAAACTTCACTCTTGCTATTATAAAAGGACTAATTTTTCAGAAAAATGTCCAATTTATTGTTATTCTTCTGTTATAAATATAATCTACTTATCCAACTATCCTAATTCCAAACAAAAATATTGTATCGAATACTATATATAGGTATGTATTTACTTATAATCAATTTGGTTTGATATAAACCACAACAAGGTTGTGTATTTAATAGTTACTGCATCTGTAATATACTTTATTCAGTTAATTTTAACGCTTATATACTATACATTTTGAATTTGTTCTCGTGGTATTTGTTTGTTATTTTAGGTGCATTTAATGAAGTAACTGATAGGGTTGTGTACTTATATATATATATATACATCACATATATTTTCGTATGCATTTCTAGTATACTTTAAGGATTAAAATTTGTGTTATACAGTAACATAATACAGCTTATTTTAGTTGATATATCATCCATGGAGTATCATGATTAAATTTCATATAAATATATTTTTAAAATTTAACGTAATAATATACAAGTCGTAGAAACATTCGTTCCTATATTGTCTACTTTATATTAAAGTTCAAATTGTTATATTTCGAGACATAATGTAATCACTTAAGGTCGTTTTTTTAAGTCTTTTCTTTTGAAAGGTTTCGATTGTGGCGCCATTTGAATTTTTGTGAAGGGTTTTAAAGTTCAAACCGGGGAATATATTTTGATTTCTTAAATAGAAGAAAAAAATAGGCACATTTTATTTTCGACTAATAAATAAGACAAATATGTCAGAATATAAGTATTCTTTTCCCATTTCTGTAATTTTATTAAGCTTCGGGTTTTAGCTATAAATACAGCATGTAGTTTTTAACATTTTTATTTTGTGCACTCATTAGATTGATTAATGATTACAGAACAAATCAAATGTGTTTGTACATTGTCGAAGTTTAGGTTTTTGTTAATTTTAGAAGAATATTTTTATTATAATTGCAATCATTTTAAATTAAAATCGATTTAGCTGAGTTTTCTTAGGTTTTAATTTTGCTTTTAATATTTTCCAATTTACTATAACTCTCATTTTCTTTAAAATGCTATTTTATAAGGGTCGTTCCTCCCTTTATTTTTATTATAACAAAAGCATTTTAAAGTTCACATAAAAAACTCAAAAAACTCTTACAAAAAAGTGATTGACCTCTTATGAGTACTAAAAACAATTAATTATTTGTTTATAGTATAGGTATAGGACGTAGTTTGCCGAACTAAATTAATAATATGTAATATATATATATTTAAATTTCTATTATAATATACGGTTATGGTGTTGAGTTTTAACATGAATAATAAAAAACAAATAGTGCAATAAAAAATGGTTATGTGGCTCGACTACTATAAGTGTATTTTAATTAATTAGGTAAAATTAATCTAGATATAAGACGCATTTTTTCAAATGTTTGTATAATATTTGTGTGGATTAACATTTTGGTTGCTAGATTTGATATGTATTAGCCTGCAATCATTATGTATCATTGGACTGCGTTCAGTGTTATTAATCCACTTTATTAATGAAATGATTTTGTATTTCACTGTTATATGCATTTATCTGCTTTTCGTTAACGATTTATTTGCTTGGAAGGTGTAATTACACTATAATGTTTTTAAGTATTATAAATAACGATATAAAAAGTTTTGTAGATTGATTGTAAAATGTACATATCCATATTACATATTACAAATGTGTAAACGTACCTACATATAATTTCATTGAGAAAAAAACAGTTTGATTATTATTATTTATGTATCTGGTCTTTGAAAGTGGTCGACATGATTTTTATAATAAATATTTTTCTTAGTATAATATTAAAATTTAATCTGCAGTTTTATTGTATTGAACATATTTTAAAATTTCAATTATTATTTCAGAGTTTACGTTGATAGTTAATCTTTATTGTATTAAAGTATTATTTAATGAAATTAATAATAATAATAATGGAATCATTTTTGTTCAATGTAAACATTAAAATAAAAACTTGTTTGACTCAGATCAGATGAGATACAGATAAAGGTGAATTCCAATGCTGAATTGATCTATTAAACTTCAAACTAATGTATCGAGAAAACAATTCTAAATGAAAGAGGTCTGGTGAATCAGTTTATATTATTTTCTTCTGATAACAGTAGTAGAACAAAATTTATTACTATTAACATAGTAGATTTAACATTTAATTGAAAATTCAAAACTTTTACAAAAGCTCATATTTTTAGGCCAAAATGTTTTCTAAAATTATAAAAGTCTATAAATTTCTAAAGTTACTTATTAATTTTTTTGAGTATCCACAGTTAATATTTATAGAATAACAACCAAAAAACTAATATCGTATAATCAAAATTCGTTAAAATACCTGACTTCGTCAAAAATTCAGTTTCTAATGCTTATAAAACTTTTTTGCGACTTTCGGAAAAATATTTTTTTTAATGGCTAAGAATATTTTATGAACATATTTTTGTACCCAAATTTCAATCTTTAAATTTAAATTAAAAAAATTGCTCAAAAAATACAAAATTTCCTATCAGAAACCGTTCATGGTTTTGAAGATTGGGAAATACTTCTTGTAAAAATCGTGTACCCAACACAAAAGACAAAAAAAAAAATTACACATCTTGGTAAACCCAATATTATTTTCCTTGTTTCATTCAGAATCTAAAATAATAAATAAATACATTTATTAAGTTTAATATTTTTACATTATATCTTTATATCATATTATAATACTTCATAATATAATATAATTAAAAATAAAACTAAGTAGGTATCTCTTTTATTTATGAGTTAGGGAAGTATTGTAGCAATAAACATGTTATTTCACTAATAAATAGAAAATACATATGTGTGACAACATATGGTATCAAGACATAACTCTCATGTTGATTTAGGGATGTGAACTATATAAACTAACAATATTATTTTCATGTTAATTCACATTGAAAAACTAAATTATACCCGTTGCTGTATTTGATGTGAATATTGTTTACATTCATATTTGATATAAGTACTTGTATATATATTTATAATTGTATTATATGTACAATGGTATAATGGTAAATCCGTTTATTAGAACTTACATTTGTATACCTACTTATAGAGATGGGTAGTAAAAGTCACAATAAGTGCCCTTTTATACCTGACAATATTATTTTCATGTTAATTCACATTGAGAAACTAAATTCTACCCGTTGCTGTATTTGATGTGAACATTGTTTACATTCATATTTGATAAAGACCTGTATATTTAATTGTACTATATGTACAATGGTAAATTTGTGTTATTAAAACTTTCATTTGTATACCTACTTAAATGGGTAGTAAAAGTCATAACAAGAGCCTTTTTAAACCTAATTCAAATAGTATATTGTGTGGCAAGAGTGGGAAGCGAACAATTTCAGTCAACAGTGATGTTTGCGGTACAAGTCGTAGACAAGAATCGCATTTCGCTTAATACTGGAATTGTCTTCCCGCAGGAGTCACGCATATATAATAGTAATTGTCATAATTACTACTGTACTTGTATGTCTTTATTCTTAACCATGTTTTTATTGTATATATTTATTTTGTCAGTACTTGAGCCCACATGGGCGATTATCCAATAAATAAATACCTACTGTTTCTGTCACGCTTATTATCTTCATTAATGCAACAGTGGTAATTAGTATCAAAATTAACATTAATATTGAAAATTAATTATATATATGCATGCGCAAAGATGTCATATAACATTATGAGCAGGAAATTTCGGTACTAACATTTCTGGGTGCTGGACTGAAAAGAGTCACTTCTCATTACATCTATTACACATCGAAAAATAAACTTTCGGTACAGGCGAGATAAAAACGTGTTTCGAGTTATAATTAGTAGATTATATGTCAACACTTGATTCACAAGTGAATGGTTTTAATGAATACAAGTATATAGATTAAAATACATAAGAGATTTCAATATATCTTCGAGTGAACTTTTAATCACTACTACTAAAAGATGCTGATGAATATATTAGGAATAGTTACTATTTTTGATTAATATTATACATTTACACATACTTTTATTCAAACATTAATTCAATTAGTAACGACTCACAAATTCATGATATCAAATATTTTCAGTGTTATTTGATTACCGCTTATATATTGGAGACGACTAAAAACACATTGAAGGTAGTTGTTAAATTATTTTTTTGTTCTGATTTTGCATGAAAAAATGTAATTGTAATTTTTTAATTCATTTAATGGTAGAATATAGTCTAATTGAAAGGGTATTTAATTTCTAATATTTTCTCTGGTTAAAGTGAATATATAAAACTAAATTTATAAAAATAAGTTCTTAGTTATGTAATTTAGTACAATAAGGGTGTTTTTAAATAAAAGTATTTTATTTATATGATAAAATAAAAGGATATTTTGATAAAAATATCATTCAATCAGAATTAAAGAGATTTGATAATTTTTTATTTTAAAGTGCAATATATATATCATTGAACCATGCAAATAAATGTATTAAAAAATATTTATGAAACACAGCAATTAGTATTTATTCGTATTTAAGTTCTTTAAATTTTTAAAATCATAAATATTATAAACTAATAAACTATAGTCGAAATAAGTTTCTATTATTGGGTATCGTGTATGTAGTAAGATAAATAAATTTACATTGATTTTAGTACTATTCTGATTTCTTTTACTGTGTTAAAAACGTTGAGTTTTTATCATTTAGAATTTAGATGGTGTGAATTAAACATCAAATTTAAACATTTATTTGTTGGTTTTTTTAGATTTTAATGCTATAAATTCCTTAGCCCTAGGCATATAAATTAAAATTCCAAATGGTTTTAATTACTTATTCTTTGATTAGCCAACCATACATTATTATGTACTAAGTAGACACATTTTTATTAAAGGTTAAACATTCCATACCATTTTTCGAATTTCTCTAAGAATAAATGATTTATGCAGTTTACGAAATACAGGTAAATATGACCTACTGGGTACTAAAGACTTCTTATTTGATTTAAATTAATTTATAATTTCATTATAATAGTACCTTTGTACTTACAATGTTATTTTTTTAACCATAAAATCAAATACCAAAAGAAATAATATTTTTTTATTATTAACTATATGTTGTCCTCTTTTAAATATATTTTAACATAATTTAATTTGTAACTTCTATTACGCATATGTTGTTATGAATAAAACTGAAATGTTACTTATTTATAAAAACTAAAAAATATATTTAGTATAAATTATCATATAGTTACAAATAAATATTTTTGGAATCATATGGAAATATGCTAGTTAAATTTAACATTATATGTAGGTACTGTAAAATGAAATAAAATAAAAAAAATACCTGAAGAATATGTACATATTTTATCGTATTCATTAGTTAAGATATTTTAAAACGAGTTGGATTGTAGAATTATTCTACGGCTATAACAGCAATCAATAGCTCAATTAACTGAACTAACGTTTTCTTTAAACAAAAAAATGTAAACGTATAGTCTTAATACAACATTATAGGTACTTGTAAGTCATAAAAATTGTGCTGTATTTAAGATCACATTTTTAATATGTTATTTAAACGTCATTATTCGATATAATCGAATTTTTACCTGGTTATCAATATGAAGTAGCATATTATTATGTCAATTCGAACACAAATGTAATAATATATTGTTGGACATTTTATATTAGATACATGCGAGTTATATAATATCGATTTGGACTCAGAAAATGTTGCTATATTTTTTATTTGTTCAATTCATCAAGATTAAAATTATTGTTTCAACCTTATTAATAACAGTAAGACCAAAACATTTTTAATTTCAATTAAAAGCATTATTTATCATTAATTTTGTAAATTAATTAAACGGCATTCATCCATCAAATTTTAATTCAATAATAAAATATTCGTACTTTGATATCTTAGTCGACAAGTTATTTCTAATAATAAATAATGGTTTCTGTTGTATATGTTGTGACGTATGTATATATAAACAATATTAATTTTGACAGTTATAATTAATTGAATATACCTACGTATATTGAAAACTATTCCTGCTTATAACTCGATTAGTGCTCACTGCTCACAGTACAATTAAACAGCTGTAGTACGGCTTTTGACTCGTGGACGTTTATATAAGGCACAGTTGTATAAATTCTGATTTAATTATTTTACTATTAATTGTTTTAGTTACATTTGTTTAGAGTTTCAGTTTTTTCAAAGGAATAAGGAAGTTAATTTTTAATTTTCAAGTTTTTAGGTTTGGTGCTGGAAAATAGTTTACAATCAAATATTAACAAGTTTATTAAAAACTGAAATATTAAATTTTAATTAATACCTAAAGCAAAATATTATATAATGCTATTTTTCTTGGAACATTTAGTTATTATTTAACGTCATTTAACGTAAATTAAAATTCTAAAATAAGTTAATGAGATTCGTAAATCATAATTTTCGATTTGATCCGAGCGAAACATAAATTGTCCCCTTGTTTCGTGATTTTTATCGTTTTGTGGGATGGTACTTATTAATATATAGTTCCGAGTGATCAAATAATGTAATTATTTGTCATAATAGCACGAGTTTTTTTTATTCGATATAAGTTATTTCTGTGTATACAAAACATATAAAAAACAATACATGCCAAATCTTCGTGATGAATTTTATTATTTAAAAAACCAAATACGGACAGGTCATACACAACAGTAACACACACACACACATATGCGTATTCAAATCGATCATTCGTTTAGTCATAGCGTAATCGTAGTTGGTCATAATAACTATTGTCGAACCCCGCCGAGGTAAATTATTGTTAAAAACTGGACGACTGCTGTATACTCTGTATATATACTGACATTGAGGGGTCAGTCACGCAGCGCTGTCACGTTCCACGTGGGTCAGACTATATAATTTTACCAAGCCTCATCTATTCTAAATAGAGGATGTAGGTGTACTGAACCAAGTTTCCTAATGATCTAAATACTGGCATACATTATTCGATATTTATTATACGCATATGGTTATATGTATTTCGTTCGTGTTTTATAGATTATACACTTTTCTTGTTCGTTCAGTTGATTGACTGTTTAAAAATGCTAATATTTATTATTAAATTTCAGTGAGGTAAGGTAAAAAAAAAGTTCTCTACGCCAACGAAAACACATTTAAATGTTTTATAGAAACTATAAATGATCAAAGTTAGATACGAGATGGGAAGGCGGGGGAATTTGGATTTCATATGAACTGGCTTTACGTATTCCAAAAAAACCAACGTTAGTTTTAATACATTTAAAAGTTTCTTCAAATATAATTATATAAATGTGTACGTCACGACACACTATCAATTTTATTTTGTTTGTTACAAAATTTCAAAACCGATCAAAATGTAAAATATTATTCCAAAAACGTTGCATACTTAAAACTTTACAGTTATCTGATGTAGTTCTGTAGTATGTTTTCACAACAAGTTTAGAGACATTTTTGTTTTGGAGAGTAAAATGGTAGCATCAAGGTTCGTAGCAAACGATGATAATCACTGAAATAATTAGCACATGTGGACAATGTGACAACTAAAAATTCGGTAAATGAAATATAAATTTATTTATTGAAATTTATTAGTTTAATTCACTTAAATAGCATATTTTTGAGTATTTTTTTTTTTAAATAAAAGGTAATTTGCTAAAATAAATAATTCCTGATTTTTTGGAACTTATTGTACAATATCTACTGACTATTGGTTTATCGTCGCATTGTATATTGCATCCGTAAATGTTTAAATTGAATTCATAATGCTTATATTATATTAAAATTAATCACATCGAACAATATATATTAATTATATTTGTTTTCGTATTTAGCTATCGAAACTGCAGTATAATGTAATGATGTGCAAAATAGTTCAATAACTAATCCATCCATATATTAATACTATTTTGATATTTGGGGAAATTGCGTGTTGCGTACTTATACGTAAAATAATGAAGTCTGTTGAAATTCATAAACCAAAACGAGGAAAGATAAGGTCATAAGAAGCTATAATTCATATTAAAAATGAGATTTTAAATAATTAAAAGTCGGGAAACGCAATAATAATAATTCATAAGATATAAAATTAGGTAGGTAGGGAAATGTCGGGTGGAGAGGAAAACTATTGTTTCAGTATACGCTCCGACATGTTTTCCTGATGTGTTCGACGATGCATAATATTATATATATATATAAATACCTACATATACATTTTTAATTTGCCTTTCAATTACATTGAAATGTTGTCGAATTTAAATTTTTTGTTTTAATTCTTAATGTAATAATGCAATCCTGTATCCCATTTAGTTAAAAAATAAAGCTAAATAAATTAAAATAAGACAATGTCGTGTTTATCTGGACAAGGGCACATTATTGCAAAGATAATTAAAATTGTAAAATGAAATTATATGCCACCGTGTTAAATATCATACGAATACGTACAAAAACCGGTAGATATAATTTTGAAATTAGTTCAATGAAAGTCATAAATTCTATGATGATATTGTTCTCACTTCTCTTGTAATTCTGTTTCGCCACTATCTTCCGTAATAAGTTTTACTAAGTTTTTGGTATATTCAAAAACAGATATTGTTCTATGTTTATGCTTAAATTAATAAAGTTTGAGCTTGATAATTAACAAAACATCTTATATATTCTTGATTTTAGTTTTTCATTTAGGATAACAATATTTATAATGCTCAAATTATTATTTTTGGATAGTTATTTTTCCATTTTACCATTTTAGGGAAATAAGCATCCCTTAGGTATTTATGAAGGTATTCGCGAAAGGTAGGCTTCGTGCAACGTGTATGGGAAACATTTTAAGAATTTAATCGATAAATTAACGAGAATAATAAAACACACACGTGACGATGAATCTTAATAGGAGATTTTTATATTATATGTGTGTGTGTGTGTGTGTGTGTGTGAATGTATGAGTATAAAATATATGCGGTACAGAATGTTAGAATGTTATTTTTTTTATTTTAAATATGATATTAAAAAAATGAATTATAAAAATCTCTTTGTATTCGTATTATACAATGCAATTTATACAATTTAAAATATTCATAGGTACTTATTATTTTTATTTTTAACTATATTCTCATTGCATGAAAAATAGTCATAATTATAATCGTTTTGAAATACAAATATAGGTACATTGTATCAAGATTATCGATGTTAATCTTATTAAAAATAAACCAAATCATATTAGTTTAGATGCTGCAGCTTTACTTATAGGTATCTAGAGGCTGCAATATTTTAACGATGTATCATTGTTCACGTTTCATATTTACCGCAGAGCTAAAAATAGACGTTTAATGAATGAAATAATCTTTTTTAAAAATGGTATACGGATTGATAAAATCAATATTGCTCTCATTGTGATTGAAATACTCTGAGCATCAAGGTAGGATTATAGTTTTCGTAGTATAGAGGGTCTGCTAATATTTTCCCAAAACGACTTGGTACTTAAATCATTGAAAAATAATATTTGTTTATTTACAGTTTATTTTACTATATAAATAAATATTAAAAAATATTCATAACAATAAGTGTATTTTAACAACAGCTGAAATGTAGATTATTTGATAATGTAGTATCAGATGTTGTCTCAAGAAATTTCTATAATATACAGAAACTAAAATAATACGACTATACTGGAAGGAAATTCTATTTTGATAATTTCAATATAATACTATAATAATAACGCAAATAATGATGATGTTAATAGGGTATAATTTAAATTAAATTTGAGTCAATTAATGTTCTCTAGAGTGTTGCTAATCAAATCGTAAAATTTGTTTGTATATGTACAGTCGTCAATTATTCACTATTTTTAGTGATGGATTATAATAGTAATGAATGCACAAATTGTGGAAAATAAATTGTTTGGACCTCAATTCTGTGTATGAAAAAAAAACCAAATTAGGTTGTAATTTTTTTTTTTTTTTTAATGTCTCAAAGTGAAATGTTATGTTTTATTATAATAATGTAACCACCATATGGCATACGTTGTAGTGTTCCCCGTGGGAGGATTATGGGATTTATCATTTATATTTTTCTAAATAAATGACGCGATACCAAATCTATATGAACAGTTTTATTCTGTTCCCGCTCTCTTCTTTATTACTCTGATCGCTGGTTCGGAAACAAGAGTTATAAATATTGTAGGTACATGAGATCTTGAATTTTTTTTTTTTTTCAGTTTTTCATTATTGACGCGATGATTGTGTTTATACATTATACTCATTATAGTATAAACGTTATAGGATACGAATAAATTAAATGAAAACGAATTCGTTTCATGCATTATTAAACTGTTTGTTTACCAAATAACTATTTGTATTTTATGTTTAACTAGTTTAAGCATGCACGTTTTTAAATAGAATTTATAAATATCTTAATCTCGAATGAATAAATCATTTGGAAGCGCGATTGAGAAATATATTCTAATCAATTCACAAGTGTTGAAAGTATCGAAATCAAAAGTGTATAACAGATTTGCATGTCTTTAGACGTATTCATATAATATGTGCCGCCGTGTATAGTAATGCTGTTGGAATGCATGCGACGGGAGATTTATTTCTGACGCCTAATTCCAAATACGTAGACAAATTAATATTATATTATAGTTGCAGCGCGTGGGCACCAATAACAACTGTTACCGTTACTACAATAATTATGACGTTCAGCGAAAATGTTGAATAATTAGAAAACTTAATACATTAAGTTATTGTGTGCTGGAACTAATCTAACGCGTTGTTGTATTTCAGAGTAGACGATCGTCTGTCCACTAGGTGTTGACACTCATTCGACCGGAACGAATGAGATAGAACAGAGGAAGAGTAGTAGTAGGAGGAAGGAGGAGCGACAGAGATAGACAGAGATAGAGAGAAGGAAGAGATCGAAAGAGACGATGATGAATAAGACGTGGAGCGGCAACAGCAGGCGCAGCACAAGTATCGGGCTGCTGCTGAAGACTGCTCTGTGCGCGGCGACACTGGTCGCGGTGTGCCAGGTGCCGGTCGCCGGTTGCAGTGATAGCGGCGTCTCGCTGTCCCCGCACATGCACCACAACATAGCGATACTGCCCAGTGACGTGTACCCCGGGTTCGGCATCAAGCAGTTCACCAGTGACAACAAGTACGCTTACTTCCGGCTGCTGGAGACCGGGTTCTCGCAGTTCTTCGCCGTGCTCAACGATGGCCTGCTGATGACCACCACCGATCTGGGCCTTCTGGTCAAACGGCCCGTGAACCTGGTGATACTGGAGGAGTCGCCAAACACCACGTTCACGCACAACATGCAACTGTTCGTGCTGGAGAAACGTGAGATGCTGCGGTTCTCGGACGAAGCGTACCCGGACGGCAAGGTGTCGGAGAACCGGGCGCCAGGGGCCCGTGTCAAGGGCGTGCCGGTGCTGCACGCGTTCGGCGAGGGCGTGGCTGGGCTGCCCATACGGTACGCGATCGTGGACGGCAACGACGACGGCGCGTTCACGCTGAAGACGGCCGAGAACATCGCGGGCAACATCACCAACAAGTCTTACTACAAGGGCGTGCACCTGGTCACCAAGCGGCCGCTGGACCGCGAACAGAAGCCGGCGTACGATCTGATCGTGCAGGCGGCCGACGGTAGCGGCATCGACAAGGCGTACACCAAGATCCACGTGGACGTGACCGACGAGAATGACAACAGCCCGGTGTTCTTGCAGGCCCTGTACAAGATCAACGTGGACGGGTTCAACCTGGGCCTGGACAACGGCACGGTGGGCCCGGGCCAGTACTCTGCTGTGGGCCGCGTGGAGGCGACGGACGCGGACGGCGACCGCATCGCGTACCGGCTGGCCTCGCCCAGTACCGCGGTCGTGGTCGTCCCGCAGACCGGCCAGCTGCTCATATCCGACGACGTGCTGCGGTCCCGCGAGTTCTTCGAGTGCCAGCTGACCGTGAACGCGCACGACCTGCGCACGCCGTCCCGCGTCTCCGAGCAACCGGCCCACGTATGGATCCAGTACAACTTCGTGGTGCTGGACGACGACATACTCATGCAGGACTTCAGCGTGTACGACGACGCGGCCATGGTCGAGCACCGGGTGTACAAGAGGCGCGTGACCCGCGCGGTCCGGCCCACCAAGCGCATCGAGTTCACCGAGACGGACGGCGAACAGGAGGGCCGCAGCGTGTTCCCGCTCGAGAAGGAGACGGAGAAGGAGACGTTCAAGATACGCGACGAGAACCCGTGGGTGACGGTCGAACCGAACGGCGCTGTACGTGTGAAAAAGAAGTGGGACTACGAGGAGCTGGGTCCCGAGAAGACCATCGACTTTTGGGTGACCATCACGAACGCCGGCGTTGGAGGTACGTGTTTTCCGTTTAAACCTTGTCCCCCTACCCCCCGTTTTCGGTGTCTTTACCCTTTGGCAATAATTGTTAGGAAGTACGCGGCCGTTAAGCGTATTGATTTCCCGACAATAACGATTATCCCCAGACGTGTTTCAAACACAGTTAATAATAGAAACATGTTTTTAATTGCACACAAACCGCATCGGAAACAATACAATTATTCCGTGTTCGGAATTCATTAAACGACGATTAATATGTTTGGATACCACGTGTTGTTAATGTCAAACTTCCAAACGTGCATAATATATCTATACGTGTTTATACATCATCGTTGTATTAGAACAAAAATGTGTGCGTGGTATGATGCCTAAGTGAAAAACAATAATCTTTTCTCGGGCTTTGCATTGGTCAACTATTAAATTACCATAATTCACTGATATCATTTTCTGTTGTGTCCTAAAGTCTTAGAATACAGCATCTAAATATCGTATATCAAATAATCAGTGATTAAAAATGAATAAGTGGTTTTACAGCACTCGTATTACTATAGGCCAAATACGTGCTGTAACATCCGTTAGTTATAAATTATGCAGATGAAAAAATTTATTATAATACGTTTTATTCAACGCACTTTTGATTTCCCATCTTAAAATATTAAAATTCAATGACATAGATTTTTTTTTTTGTAGAATGTTTTTAATGGAGTAGAAACAGTGTGTACGATTTTAATATTTAATTCTTTAATGGAAATTTTTGTTTTTCTAATAAAACTAAAAAAATATTAACGAGTTGAGTTCACATATTTTTTAGTATAGTATTTTAAATTCCAAGTTGTTATTTATTATACGAGTATTAATATCTTTTTAAGTACGTATTAGTTTTTAATATATAAGCCAAAATAATGAGCGTTTTCGTTTGAATATCACTACGGACGTACCTTTATACTGTGACTTAAAGGACTTGATAATCTACTTATCGATTTACTTTCGGTTATTACTATTAAATAATAATACAAACGTTATACGTATATTATAATTTATAGTTACGTTCAAATAAATGTGGTATTGAGTGCATTTGAATTTGTTAACTTAAGGGGTTTAACTTAAAATTAAGCAATTATTGATCTGTTTTAAATTTTGATTGTGCCTTAAATATTCATATTACGATGTTGTTTCGTAAAAATGATTTAAGTTAATGTTTAATCTCGGTACAGTTTATTTAATTTAATATTTTTTTATTCATATATATATTTTGTAAGTACTTTGATTTCCATATAAAATATTATTTAGTTTGGTATTTTTTATTGAGTTAATTAAAATTGGTTTGTACAGTGTATAGGTAATGTTTTGAAGTTGTGAATATATAATTAATTAATTTATGGACTCGAATTAAAATCGTTAAATATTATATCTATATAAATATATAGTTGGAATTATTTTGGATAACGTGTATTGTAGGTTTTAATGAATTGATAATCAATTTTTCAATTAATAATTAAAGTGATTATAAAAATGATTTATACTTTGATTAACAATTAATAATATGGAATTATAATTAAACTATTTAGAATAAATATATACTTTAAATTGATGATTTTCTTTTGGCAAATTAACAATATTATTGGTATTATAATATCAACATGTATCACGTGTTCACGTCGCATAATATATTATGGACACTCAATACTCATACATGTAACTAGAAAAACTGGAACATTCTTATTCATTTTATTTTTTCCTTATTAAAATAAACATTTACAATATGTAAAATCTTACATTAAGTAAATATGATATAACGAATATAATTGGCATAAGTTACTTGGTTGAGGAAAAAACCCATTGACGAAACCCTCATAGGTATAATTTATTTAATATAAGAAAAATGAATGAGATATTTTATTACAACAGATCACGGGACCAGTTTCTCTTTAGGCGTCATTCTAGGTTTTCGGAAAGGGTGAGAGAGGACATATTTTTTATAAAAAGTTTTATGCAGAAATCGAGTTTATAAATAAATCGTTTAATTTAAACCATGGTTATAACCGTGATTTAAGCTGATATTTAAAAGCCAATTTAAGGTCCAATAATGAATTTGATAGATAATTCAAACGATTACTGTGTCGCTTTCAATTTACTAATTTCAATTCTTGACTTGTTCTTAAACTATAATAATATGTCTACATACTATATCATACGTCTGGTAATGAACAAAACTCAGGAAGTAAATTGATTGTTTTGGAGGGTAAAATATTTTGGTTTGATGACTGAAGTAAAACTACGCTACCTATATCGGAGTGTTATACTGTGTATTCAGCAAATTTATACTTGCTATTGTTGTGATTAAAAGACTGCTAGGATTGCTAAGAAGTGTATATGAAAGAATTATTATAATGCACTATTGTACTTTTGAGTTAAAAATTCTATAGATCTATCTTTTATTTCTATTTACTGCTCTTTATGAAAACTATTTCATTAATCTTTCATATTGCACTACAATATAAGTGAATACAGCTACATAATTGCATTTTCAGAACGATAAATTATATGATATAATTTCTTCATTATCTATATTTATTATCTTCCTATAATAATACAATAAATTATATAAAATATTATTATACAAATTTTTTATAATGCAGATAGTGTACAAGGTAATTACCACCATAATTCAGCAAATAATTTTTATAAGATACTAGGTATGTTTATTTATAAGTTATAATTGTTTAAATTAAATCCTCGTGCTATGCAAAATAGTATTTAATGCAAATAAATTAATTTACAGTTTTATAATTTTGGAACTTATACTATAATAATGTTAAAAAATCTTTTTAACATTTGTGATTTTTCAAATACCAACAAGCTATTAATTAATGAAATCCCACACAAATCACTTATAAATATTATTATATATTTTACAAGTACCTATATTACTGATATTCCATATATTTCTTTATCACATATTTAATATAATTGCTTTATGTGCTTAGTTATATATCTTAATATTGTTCATGGCGTACGATAAGTATTTTTTTGAATTCTTCCTCAATAAAATCACAGTTTTTGTATTATATTTTGATGACAAATCTCGGTATTTTATTTCTTCTGAATCGATTGAATAATTTTTTGCTATCTTAATACGCGAGTTAAACGTGTCAATTATTTGTATTTAATGAAATTAATATTATATTAAAATAGCTATGAAAAAATGTACCTGCCGAACAAAATATAGGTACATAGTTAGTAATTCTTAGTTAGTTCTAATTAATAAAAAAGGATTTCAATATCGATATTTATCATATTAAAATTGTATCGTATCAGGAAGTATTATTTTAATTTTAATTCTTAGTAAATATTGTTTATAATATTAATAAGATACACAAGACATTTAGTATACATAAATCCTCCTTGTATTATATTTACCTAAATCGCTATCTTATATACAATTATCTTTATCGATACTTTATTATTATTATTAATTATATGTCTGGAATGAATGTTAATATCTAAATTAATAATAACTAATCCTATGAATTTCATACCAAGTTTCTGATTACTATGCGTGAACTATTTTATGGGTCTGAAACTAATATAAATTGGTGACATTATTTTGAAATGGATAAAATATTTAAACATCACTGGCGTTTATATAGGTATGAATGAAATATTCAAGGCATACGATATGACAATAGACAATGTAAGACATTTGAAATCAATAAAACAATATATAATATAATATATAAAGACAATATATACCTTTCTCTATATCTCCCTCTCATTATAAAATACTATAGCATAATAATAATAATAATAAAATCAATAATGACATAGGTACTGATGATAACCATGGTAACGAAAGTCATTCTGGATGGACGGACGGATACACAACAATGTGTATTCTATAGGTATTATAGTAAAAATCTATTGTAAAAATACTCTTCTTCGGATAAATGTTAAAACATTAAATACAATATTTGGAAAAAAGTCAGTTTTACTGCACACGTTTAAAATCCCAATTACATACAACATACTGTTTGCATTATCATCTCGGGTCGTTTTCATAATTCCCTATACAATTAGTATGTAATATACTCTAGGTAAAAATACTAAAAATGATGAATTTAAACATTTTCAAACAAATTTAACAAGATTAATGAGGACATAATACACTATATCCATAACTTTACTCGGCACAACAGATTTTGCTAGTAAAAATTGAATTAATACAAGTATAATATACAAATACAAGGATACACATACTATTATGAAAAGAAATCATCAAAACATAATAAACAATTATTATAACAATGTAAAATAATAATTGAAATATTACATATTTTTATGGGATAGATCAGCCGCTTTGCCCGCCAGTGGCGTTAATTAATATTATTTAGATACTCGTCTATGTGAGCGAACTGCTATGAGAATCCCTTTCATGTCTGTGGTAGCACTAATAGTGAACCAGGGTGCACCATGAATCCACCTAAAAATGCTTGGCTCTGTCACTGGTCTGGTTTGAAACTTATGAAGTTTTCGTGTATTGCAAGCTCGAATATATGAATGCATGTGGGTAGATGAAAGATCTACACTACATACATATAAAAATGATAGGTATACGTAGCAGATTTTTCGTCTATATCACGTGAAACTCGATGAAACATAATTCTTCATTGTATATCTATTATATTAAACTTTTGTCGGGTTACAGTATAAAAATAACGAACAATTTAAGATTTTTTCATACCAATACTCTACAAAATATTTAATTTCTTCAATTTAATTAAAATAACCTAAATTTTTTTAAAAACTCCTAGGATTTATTTAATGATTACAACGATGTTTATATCAATCCCATTGTAGTGTGGTTTTAGTGTTTGACTTTGTCATTTTAGGTCATAATGAGAATATTATTCGAAAGAATCGATCGAAGGCTGTAAAAATAAAACCGTTATTTGTGGACATGTATAAATTACCATGATCGTGTTTCCGAGAGTTGTTACTTGATTACGTGAGTAATACAGATTTTATTTATGTAGAATGCGACCAATATATATATTATATATTTGTCGTATGGAAGTTAAAGAAAGGAAGGACTAAAAGAAAGGAGAAAATATTGAGAAGCATATTTGTTGAAATAATGATGTGGTGGATATTGTTACCATTAAGAAACTGTTTTTATTTTATATTATTGTCTACTATAAATCAAATTCATCGTAGTATTTAGAATGATATGAGAAAGAAAAGAAAATTGTTAAATCTCAGTTATTATTTATGCGCGACACGTGAACGATTTATTTCAGAAACAGTGATATGCACCGCGTGGATATCTGGAGACCGGAAAAAAGCGCGATTTACTGTTGTGTATTCGAAAGATTAAAGGCAAACGCTATTTCGATTTCTACGTAAGATCTATGAACCGTAAATACGTGATTTTGATACTTATTTTCTCGTCAAAAATTAAAACGTTATGAAAACAGTGCGCGTAAAAGATAGGTATACTGCATCAATACTTATATTTACAGCCGTGGCCAGATTATGTTTTCACGGTTGCTTGTAAACGCGATCATGTATTGTATTATTATTAAATACATGTTTAATATTACACTCGTATACCGCTCGTAAATAAAGGATTCGACAGCCGCGTACAGCCATAAATTCAAGGAGTAACGTGGCGGAATGGTGGTACTCTACACGCGCGTTCGGTAGCGTGGCTGTTTATAGTTAACTCGTCACTACCTACAGCACCATTGCCACGCAGTGAATAATATAAACAAAACACATTATTCTCATTATAATTATTATTATTATTATTATTGTTATTGTTATTACTTCACTGTACGCATACCCCGGATGGTACACACCAATGGGATCGATTAGATTATATTGCGTTTGCGGTCCGTTCGCTAGACTCGTCCGTTGCGGACGCGCTGTAATATTTTTATTTCATCTGGACTACCACCGCGCGGCAATCATCAACAAGTCGGTTTTTTTTTACTCTTTTATTTTTTTTTTCATCATTATCCGTCCGCTAGAACGCCACTATATATACTATATTCTATGTATATGACAAGGACGATGACAGAGAAAAACACTCTCGCGCGCGCACACACAATACACATTTCACTCCGTATATCCTATTTCATCGTATATTTTCAATTTTTTACCTTTTTTTTCTTATATATATGTGTGTATGTGTATGTGTGTGTGTGTGTATACAATAAATACTATAACTAATTGTAATTGGTCAAGTGAATCGGATAGAACGCTTCGGACGACGACGACGACGACGACACACTGCGGCTACTGCTACGAACATCGGCAGTGGCATTCTGATGTGTATTATACGCTTCTGCCGGCTTCTATATATGGGCGGTATACGTAAAAGGCATCATTTTGATATATTATTTATTATTTATATAATATAAATAATGATATTACGATGATAGTAACGAACCGTGTGGAAACTGGAAAATCGTTTACCGCGCGACGGACGGATGAGCGAGCGTTCACGTGAGAAACGCGTGGTGCCAAATTTAAAAACACACTAGTAAGCTCGTCAATTTTCCACTTCTTCTTAATAGTCTACAACTCGAATGATAATGTCGATTTCCACCGTTTCTATTACCACTAAAGTGGTCAGTTTTTAACCGTATAAGACGACGATAAACTCCGATAATTTTAATGAATTTGCAGTTTAAACGTCATACGACTACAAATATACGCCGATTGCATTCGAGTGTTAATAGTTGTGTGTTGTGTCTAAAAGGTTAAATGTAATTATTTCAATTAACTTCCCAAGGGCCAATCTACCTGCCCAAATACAATATATACCATGTACCTTACAGTATATATTATACATGTACATGATACAGGTGTGTGTGTGTGTGTGTGTATGAGTGTGTGTATGAGAGTAGTTCTCAATAGTTAACACACTCTTATTATATTATTTTTTTTCTTTGTCTCGTGATCTGTGAACGAGGTCCTAAATTGTATTGCTTTTTTCTCTCGTATACGCTCAGAACGGGCATGAATGGAAAACTAACCAAAACTACTACACATACATAATATTCATACAATTATCATTATACATACATATACTATAAAATTACTTTATTGTGGCTACAACTGTGTCGACTGCGCACTTATATTTGTGGGGGTACATTAACCGACGGAGACGAGATAATAATGAAAGTATATCATAAGTAATAAGTTGCTCGCGGAAACCAAATGAGAAATGTACGAGTATGCTATTGTGTTCGCGTATAAATAAATTACATTGTGTTGCCGAAGCGTTTCATGTAATTTTACTTTTTAACAAAACGGAATATATAGGCTAGTATATTTCGTTAGGATATCGACAAACGTTTCAATTAGTGTAATTTTATTGTGCGGTTTATTGTACAGTAATAATAATAATAGTAATAATAATAAAAAATAAATGACATCGTTCGTGTAGTTGGCCTCAACGTTTGCTGGAACTAAACCACTATAATATACATAATATATTTATACTTATATACACTCTGAACTGTGCCCAAGGCTTGATAATTTACGTTCGTTAAACGAAAAACTAACGAACTTTAAGCATAATTTTTCATTGACATTTTTCCTTTCACTCGGGAATATTAACGTGTCGCGGCCGCCGACACGCAGCAACCTAGCACGGCGGCATCGGGAACCCGCGTAGACGATGTGGAACAGGAGGCCATTTAAAATAATATTCTATTACCCTCTTGTTGTGTGTATATATACTTTTTAGATATTATACGTCTGACGGTGTGGTGTTCAATTCTGGTGGGATAATAAATAAATGTATATATATATATATATATATATATGTGTGTGTGTATATACACGCGTACTGACGTACGTGGTAATACGAGTTGAACGTTTTTAATGCGATTGTAATAATTACGACTGCTGCGTCAGGCTTCCGGTAATGCGTGCGTACACGTGATGATGAAAGATGACCAGCCTAACTAGTTGGTCGACCAGCCGGTCATGCGTTGTTATAACACCAACCAAATAATGCGTTATAGCCCATGTCACTGTGCACGGAATAATATCTGTTTCATGGCGCGTGAAGGGATCGCCGTCGGGGGTCTCGGCCTGTCGGTCTGCAGTGCACAATACGACTGTATGCATGATAATAATAATAATAATAATAATAATAATAATAATAATAATAATAATAATAATAATAATAATATGGACGAACAAACGAACGCCGAAAATCCACACAATACGAAATAAACATTTCAATAATACACGTTTAGGGTACAGGTACTGTTCAATTCATAAACAGTAACTTATTATTGCATGTGCAGTGGGCTATATGCGTGGCAGCGCTTGAGTGTGATATCTTGAGTTTTTCTGAAAAAATTATAATTATTGCAACGCCACGGTATTTATGTATACATTTTGGTAAAAACTGCGAAACTCCGTAACGCCTTATGTATGAAGTCTTTTATAAATCTCGTGTGACGGTTATAATTTCTTTCTTTGGGAAATTTTTAAATTAGAAAAAAATAACTACCCAAAACATAATATTAGGTATACATGTTATGAAAACTAGAGTTTATAATTCATTTTTTTCTATATGAAAAGTGCCGGTGATGACTCATTAAGTTCAAATAATACCCTATATTTGTAATCGAACGCTCTGATCAATACGCATTTTACGTTAGTTTTGATATCGTATGTTTAAACGACTGCAGAAATGCGGATTGTTCAAAAAAATTTGAATACACTTGGTATTCGTGATAATTTAAGTAAGTAGGTACCTATTCTATATTATGGTGTGCTATTTAATACATACTAAATCAATTTAGAAATCTCCAAAAGTAATCAAAATGTAACTACTAAACATTTAATCGACGTTTGTAAACATGGCATAAAACCTATAATTTTGTAAATTGCTAAAAGTTTTCTTTATTACAAAATAAAAAAATTAGCTTTTTAAAATTACAAAATAAGTAGGTGATGAATGATGAACAATTACATTACAGTTACTTAGACTAATAGAGGCAGTAATGGTTATAAAAATAATAATAATTGTAGGTACCTAACTATTTATAGGTACTTGTGACTCCGATAAAAACTATTGTTATTTATTTAAATTATTTTGAATATATTAAAATTTTTAAAGGCCTTATTAATAAATATACAACTTATAGTATTCATATGAACTGCCTATATCTACATTTTTATCAACTAATTAATAACAAATAATTAAATATGTTAATTTGAAACAAATTTTCATAAATATATATATATTTCATGAGGAGTAAGTTTATAGTAGAGTATAGTACATTTATAAACTATGTATAATGACTAGGGAACGGATTTAAATACTCTGAAAAATTCCTTCAAAACATGATTTAATGCACTCAGAACAATTTAATTTAAAATATTTTTAACATTGAAAATATTTGTACTTTTTATTATATACATTTTTTTTTTTTTTGCGCAATACCAAATTATGATTTTTTTAAATGGCTTATCTTTATCTAGTTTCTTGTATTTATGTTGTATGTATATACCTTTTTTTTTACTGTTTTTACCGAGAGACCGGGAGGAATTTATTTTGCACACTTCTGCCCTATTATTGCTAGAGTCACTTATCTTATTGGTAAAAACATAATAATATAATATAATATAATAATTTATATACATACGACGACGGGGCAAAATAAATAATATTTAATTTTATTCTTTTAAATTTAATTTGTACTAAGTTTTTTATCAAATTTCATCCATTGTTATATAAAAATGCTCTAAAAAGTCTAAAAAATACAGAAAAAGCAAAAAAAAAATCAATGTTCAGAATTTAAAACATAATCAAAGTTACATTTATAATTCCTATACGTATGAAATTAACTTTGTGCTTAAAAAGCAATATTTTCGGACATTCAGAAAAAATGTAATTTGCTTTAAATGCCAATTTTATTTGATCACAGTTATCTATGTCTTATGTGACACCAATTATCAAATAAAAATGATGGGTACTTTTGGTAGTTCAAAAAGTCTTATTCTATTATTTAATACTTATAATGTTTGAGTATTTCATTTTGGTTGTATAAATATTAAAAATTTCTATATATGCTTTAAGTTACGTATAATATTATTTTTAATGATATACCTATATTCAAATATAAAATTAGTTAACATAATTTAATAAATTCAAGTTTTTAATTATTGAACACCTATAGGGTATATATTATTATAGACTATAATGTATACTCGTCCAATAGGTACATTTATTTATTTATTTATTTAATATATGAGAAATATATATTATTTTTAATATGCATCTACTCTATCAGCTCTGTGGCCTAGCATGTTTTATGTTTCATTATTTATACCTAACTTATTAGCATATGTTTCTTTTGTGGTGAGAGACATTTCGAAATAGACATTTTTATGATGTAAAAGTTACAGTATATAAGAAAAAAATTTAAAATAATAATTTTGATGTATTTTCAAAATAAATTTATGTTACCTACGTTATTCCAAATTAAATTACTTGTTTCGTTTTTTAGTTCACATTGATCATTTATGTAATTGTTTTCCAATTCGAAGTAATCATTATGTTAATTAAATGTGGCTGTATGATTTTCGATTTGAGCATATGATATAACACAAATTTGTTTAATAGCATGTAACATCATTTGCTAATGATGTACTTTTATTAACTTTATTACGGCCAACACGCAACTTGTACATAATGTTTATAGGTGGGTTCAATATACAGAAATTTGTTGACGAAAATGTTATATATTTTGCGTTTGCAATACTTCTCGTTTGGAATAAAAGTATAAGTATTAGGAAGAATGATTCACGGTGGGAGGAGACTACAAAGAGAGCCACCCCAGATTTTGCGAGGATCAAATAGGGCATAATAGTTAGGGTAGAAAGAACAACAGTATGCGTTCTTTGCTCGTTTTGTCGAATGTACCATTATTAATAACAAATAAATAGTATAAGTAAATATAAAATAAAATGAAATATCATTGTCAACAGATTCAAATTGTATTTTTTGGCTCTTGGCGTAGACTAGAGAGACTATATAACAAAAAACAAGCAATTATTTTATTTTTTAGTTAAAACTTAGCGCACGTTTAACATTGTGATATTAGATAGTGAAACATACCATGATAACAAATATTATTCGAATGTGGGTTTCAAACAATATTAAAATTCAATTTGTGTAATACATTTTTTTAATTATATATTACGAATAATTGTATGGTATTTTATTAGGTTTCAGTAAGTCTCATTCAATACGGATAAATGCATTATTATTTTGTTATTTTTTCTCGGTATCTGTTGACAGATTAACCTAAATTATTATTTAATGGGTGCATTTTATCTCTGAATATATCAATCGCAAATCGCTTTAACATGTACTATGTTAATGAATAATGATATACTCTCGAAATGTCAAAGTCACGTACCCACGTCGTTTGGCGAACCTCTATGTTTCTCATTTTCTATATTTGTTCGTAGTAAAAATACCTACACATATTTGTACCCCTCTACCGCTATATTTAATAAAATACAAATGACATTTAAACACTATAATTTGTAAAATAAAATGGTACTGAGAGCCAGACGAATCCCAAAGACGTTTTGTTGTGAACGCGTACACACACATACACACATAAATATATCTGTATAGTGTATATTATGTGTATATGTATAGGTAGATAAAATATATGATAACCATCAAGAAATAATAATTGACGTGGGAAAACAAAATGTATACAGCAGTTTTCGTGACCCATAGACCAACTTGAATTTCATACTATAATTACAAAAATTCAAATGTATTCAAAAGTCAACAGTTAAACGTTTTTTTTTTCTTCCGTTAATACAATTAAAATTAAATTATTTCCTCGTAGTTGATAATTGTTGTCAAACTGTATATGTACTTTGTTGTACCTTTACGCGGAAATGTATTATTTTTAAGTGTTCGTTAATGAACAATTCGTTACGACACCCGTGAACAATATCAATATAAATTTAAATCTTACGTCTACGAACCAAATTACTTCGGTTCCAGCGAACAAACGTTGTTCAAACCCTCTGGCTTAATAGTGTATAATAAATAAAACCCGTCTCCAAATGTATGCGCCGGGCCGACGCCATACCCCAATTATTATTTTCTTTCAATTCAAGTACATACAAAAAAAATTAAACTAGCCCAGTCCTGTTGTGCTGTTAAATATTTGAAAACCATATGGCCATAATATGCCATATATCTACCATATACATATTTATATTTGTACATATAAACGTCGTACAATGTTTGTTAAACATTTCTTTTGAAATAAAAGTAGCCGAGGTTCCTCGTATTTCTTGTGTATACCTTTGAATTGTTTAACATTTTTTTTCTACCTTATTGAAATACTTTCGACATGAAACTGTAAAACTTAATACTGTGAAATATTTTTATTTATTTTTATTCTTGGCAATAATAATTGTTGTTATTATTGTGGTGTCCAAATCCGTTTGATGTTAAACGCTAAACCTTAACGTACGACTTGTGCAATGATAAACGCAAAAACGGCATGTGCCAGTGCAGATATATTCAGCAGATGGTGTCGTATGATACGCTCTTTATATTTAATAGCATAGTAAAAATATATAATAATATCCTAACTGTAGAGCGATTATAATGGTGAGGGTTGTTTATTATTAGGGCAAAGGTTTTGGAGAATCATACAAGAGCTAGACTTTGTGAAAATATGCACGCAGTGCGTACATATGTATAACGAAAAAAAATTACAAAATAATATATACTCGTAAATAACATAGGTATAGAACGCATTTTCTAATTGTTGTTAATTTGTATTTTGCTACATTCATAAAATGCAAGTTATTTATTTAATTCATTAAAAACAAAAAATATTTGACATGTTTTTAAGAGAATACCTATAGTTTCTTTTATTATCATGGAATCATCTACTACTGTAATTCGTAAAAATAATATGAAAATAATACTAAATACCATACTTAGTTTTCTTCAAAATGCATTAAAGTATGTTTACTTAAAATCATCGAAGTATTTCATTCAAGTAAGTGAGACGATAAAATAAATATGGTTACCTAATTCAGTAATTCATTTGCATAAAAAATTATGCGAATCCTTCAAATTCGTTGTCCTAGATATTATTTAATACAAAAATTAAGCGAAATGCTTTTAAAAGATCTTAAATAATATGTATAAAAAAGGGTTTTTTTAAAATCTGTAATTACACTTGAACGTTTTATGTATTCCCTTCCATACATAAGTCATAAAACAAATTTATATTATTATATAATAATTTACTATTCGCATAAAACTTAAAAAACGAATTAAAAATCATGAATTTGTATAGAATAGATACTAAACTTAACTATAGCTCGCTCAACTTGGAAATAATTTTAGAGGTGGGTGTTACCTGTGTGTTGTGTTTTTATCTCGTTACTGAAATCCCTACATTAAATTGCATCGAAAATATGAAATCAGAAATCCTAAGAAAATATCGATAGGTACATATTTAATTATTGATTTTTAATTTACCAACTCGTTTTACTATCGATCACCATCGCTTGAAAATACACTAATTAATGTGTTATGTATACCATGGTGGCGATAATAAAACGATATAATCCCAAAATTAATTATAACCGTTGTTATATTTTAAGAACGCAAAAGTAATTTCGTGACATTGTAATCACGAGAAAACCGTTCTTTAAAAATTTTAATTAAAAATTTTGAAATTAACAGAGCACACTCACGTTGACGCAGCTTCTATACACCCATCATATGAAACTAATACGATTTAAATACATATATATTTTTTTTTCATACATATTTATAAAAACCCTAATAAGCAAAATAGTTTTATTACAGCCATAAAGTTCGAAAAAAAATTTTTAAATATCATTATTTACTATATTGTGTACTATTTTTTATACATTTACATAATATAATATACTAATTATGCGACGATCTAATAATTATAAATATTATAATAACAATAATGTAGGACCTATTAAATACGGATAAAACACACTATTGACGAACAAATTATTATTTAAATAATGCATCCACGGTTTTTTTTTTTATTCATAATGCAAAGTACATGTTTTTGGCTGTTTACGCTACCCGCCGTCCTGATCATGTTATATTCATCACCACAATCATCATAAAACGAGGGATTTAATTATTTGCGGTCCTGTGTATTTATGCGTATTGTAATACAAGTGTGTACATAGTATTATATACTGGACAACACAATATTATTGCAAAAACGGAAGTCGCCACTAATTTTAGCGCGCACCAGGTACACGGTATCATTATAAACACGTGCGCATTCGTGTGTGTTTATTTTATTTCACCCTAATCTATTATTATACACGATATTTATGTGTGTGTGTGTGTGTGTGTATAGGAACCTATGCTATTCAAGTCCACCGCGATTTCGTCATGTTCCTCTGGACGCG
Organism: Chaitophorus viminalis; assembly: GCA_025469195.1. NCBI lineage: Eukaryota > Metazoa > Arthropoda > Insecta > Hemiptera > Aphididae > Chaitophorus > Chaitophorus viminalis. The sequence goes on from JAIPRK010000433.1 coordinate 51,761, forward strand.
TTAAACGCTGCACCGTATACATATATTACCCACATACCCACACCCTATTATTATTATTATTATGGTTTTTTTTTTTCAATATATTTTTTCGTTCTGTACATACATCATATCCGGTTCACGTACCACACATCGTCGTGTACACTATAATGTGTACGCGTCCACACCGGTATACGCGCATTATTATTATTATTATTATTATTATTATTATTATTATTATTATTATTGCTGTTGTTTGTATGCACACGTTGTTTAGTACGTGTAATAGTAGTAGTTTGCAGCGACGACAACATGTAACTGTAGAAAGGTAAATCCGCGCGAGACAGAGCAGATTATGTCCGTAACGGTGTGACTTGAGAAGCACACACCCGCCCACGAAAGGGTTTACGGGATGCCGCGAGGAAGGATAAGAATACTAGAAAAAAACAGAAATCGAAACGCGTGTACAACATGATACTACATGATATCGTATATTTTATTCGTACAAACATGTTGGTACGTATTTGACACGGCCTTACGCTGTGGACGGAGAGGGTATCTTAGGTGTAAAATTGCGAGTCAAAAAAATATGCGACGTTACGGGTTTTAACCTACGACCTTACGCGCCGATAAGTCGACATATTATTCTTATAGATTAGGTGTTGTGCGTCAAGTCTTAACGACACCATTCGATTGGTTTTCGTATCAGTATATCGTACCGGCGGTATATATACCACTCGTGTAAGCAATTTGTCACCACTATGAAAATAATACGAGTTTATACTTGTGATGACGTATTCCATTTATCACCTCCTTTGCATTTCGATTTGAATTCAATATTTCTACGTAAATAATAGTAATAATTATAACAATAATAGCAGCACAAATTATTATATTTAAGTATCGTTAAGACGAATCAACTCGGCGTCCAAATGTTACAATCGTTCGGGTAAAAATACAAATCAAACGTCTATAACGATAAATTTCTTTTTTTCCATGTACTTTACTCATATATTAATATATTTCCAATGCCGTAAAATGTTAATCTGAATATATTTTTTTCTTACGAATTTTAAGTGTACAAATTGTTCTCCGAAGAAGCGGTTAGTTTTTACATCTCATATCCACACAATTATATATTTTCTTAGGTATCAATATAAAAAAATTGATCCTACTTTTCCCTCATAATTTATACAGATATATTAAAAATGTATTTTTAACGAAAATTACTGAAAACATTCTGGGTTGTGTTCAGACTCAAAAGAAACTATGATGTGTGTGTGTGTGTGTGTGTATGTGTGTGTGTGTGTGTGTGTGTGTGTGTGTATGTGTATGTAATGTGTTGCAGAATTATAACATAACAATTTTCACTTCTCAAACGTCCTGTGTTCGTGTCTTTTAACGTATCACACGGTTCTTTTGATGTTTTTATTTTTATTTTTCCGCCCTCTTTTTACCTTTGTCTTGGTACGTCTAGGCTTACCATATATATAGGTAATATCTGCGCATCGCGTGCGCTGTGACGAAAACGACGACGACGGGTGTTTTTGAGGGTTCCGTTGAATGTCTCAAACCTATATAATACTTTTGTGCAAGTATTGTACGTTTGCGTACAAACGGAGGGCGTATATAGTGTTTATTCGTGTGGAAAACCAACGCGTGTAAGATGTTATGTTGTAAAATCGTAATCATCACGATCGTAGGAGATACGTTTCGCGAGGCCCGGAGCAAAATTATATGGTATACTTTTTGAATGGAATAGAAACACGATTGTTATATAGATTTACTGTATTCACGAATTCACGATGAATAATAATGACTTTTAGAACTATAAAGTAGTACGATAATAGCAGTATAAAATGTTGATTTAGACATAATATCAAAATTAAGCACAAATAATTATTTTTACTCGACTCTTTGGTACAGCGAATAGAAAGATTATTAATTTCTAGCTATTTATTTTTGGACCATTATTTTCATTCTGCGAGTTCAAAAATATTTTTTCAAACAGCTCGGTGGTTCTAAAACCGTGCATTTTACTAAACTTAGGACTAAAGGCCAAGGTGATTCGCCCGTAACTATTGTCGAGGCTTGAAATATTTTATATCATCCCGGCGGCGGCGGCTGTGGATCGTGCACGGTTCATACCGCGGTTTACGAACCACAGTAGTCGGTCGTCCCAATTTGATTTTTGCACTCGTGCCACCTCCGAGTCATTTTGGCCCGGGGACCAACTTTGTATATAGATGGTGAGAAGGTGATCGGAGCGCAGGGGTGGGCACGAGGGTAGAAAGTAAGAATAGGGGATAATGCCATGTCGTATTCACCCTTCGCAGCACTCGTACGTGCACGCACACACATATTCTCCCCGTCTGCCGCTCGCTCTCTTTCTCTGTCCCATTCCATCTCGCTCACCCACCCTCCGTGCAACGCTGCTGTACATCGCAGCGCTCCGTCTCCGTTGCTTCTCGCTCACGCGCATACACACCACGTCGTATACACACGCGTATTATTCGCGCGCACGCGTACGTGTATACCCCGCGCTCGCCGTGACGGCGCACCTCGGCCGGTGCGGTGCGCGGCGCAAAGGGCGTACGACGACCATTCATGAGCGCACACGCGTAAGCGTACGACTCCGAAGCGGCGGCGGCGGCGGCGGAGTATACATAAGGAAACTTTTATTATTAAAGAAGGCAAGGCATCGCTACAGGGGTACGTAGGGCACTGCAGGGTGTTTTCACACCGGTACGAAACGAATCAATACACCGGCACGCTGGCGCACGATCGTCGGAGGCCGCGGCCGCCCCGCTAAACGCGTACGCACGTTACGGCGGCGAACCGCTCGTCCTTTTAACCCCGCTCATCGCCTGGCCGCCGCTCGAGCGCTCTGCGTTTCCGTTTTTACTATTTACGCTACGGTCGCCCCCCCCCCACTCCTCGCCGTCACCACCGACCGTACGCTGCACGCTGTGGTATTTATAAAATATATGTACATATATACAGAGTGAACGTGTATTATAAGTGTGCGACGTGTATATATATTATATATATATCATATATTATGTGTGTATCATTGTACATATATACCACTCGAATAGTATTTATTATAGCAGTGCGCGCGTATAAAACCCTTTTAATTTTTTTTTCTACTTATTTTCTCATCGTTCCAGCAGTCACGCGTATATCACACCAGTCGTCCCACGGTATAGATTATATTCCACGCGAGTATGTATAATACAATATTTTTACGCTGCGTTCTATTATATTTAATATATATATATAACATTACGACGTGCGAGCCGTGTAGATCCATCAGAGTCATTTATCACTCAATATGGACAAAGTATCATTAACAGAGACTATAAGCTCTATTGTAAAACCAATAAAAAAAAAGAAAAAAAAAGCGAAAATGCTCATTGCAATATTATATATATGTACGTATTATATTTATCCGTGCGTCCAATGCAACGCGATGTGTTTCTATGCCCATTGCGATTTGCGAATTAGTTGATACAAATACACACACATGATAAGTGTATGTATTATGAATAATTGATTTTCTTCCCGAGGGCGTAATAATAATAACATTACACAATACGGGGAAAAAGCAGTAAACTAACGATCCTGCCGCGGCCAACAAAATCCGCCCATTATTCACACATTTCCTGAATACCATATTATGTATATATAGGTACCTAATCATCGTACATTTCTATCGGTTTTTTGTTTATTTTCAAGCTGACGGTGCTGTGTGTCTTATTTATTTATATTTTATCTTATATACGCCAATCTGCTTTTACAAATATGACATGATAATAATAATAATAATAATACATGTAGTGCATAAGATAGGTATTATAATAACAATAACATATGTGATATAGATAACAAAACCAAGAACTTAGATAATATTTAAAACCAAATATATCTTCATTAATATCATTTGAGAATTGCATTGTTCTGGATCATATGGGTCGGCTCCAGGAACGAAACAGAAGGTTCCAAAGCACTTTATACCTGCACCATGTATATTACTTGTATGGTGTCTCGTGAGGTTTACACAAACGTATAGGTATATCATGGGTCACTAATTGACAAGCGGTACGTGAGTAATAAATAGGTACAATACAAATATTATCGCAAGCATGGATGTTTATATTTATAGACACCACTCTCTTTGGCTCACTATATAATATACATATATATGTGAAACTAGACATTTCAATATTATACTAGGCTAACATTTTAACATCCTTAAGAAGATAAAGTTTTGTTTATAGTACGGTAGTTATACAGACATAGTTAAAGAAAGGAATACTTCGATGGTATGCCACTTACTGAAATTAACTTCATACCTTTTAGTTTTTGTTATTATGACATATTGACAAACTAAGATTTCAACAATATGTTTGGTTTTTTTTTTTTTTTTTAAATATTATCGATAGTTTATATTAATATCAAGTTTTGTACAGTTTGTAAAACAGTGTTTATGCTCAATATTTGGGTCAATTAAATACTAATTGTTGCCTGTTTACCAAAGTATAATTCTCAATAATTCATGTGGTAGTACTTTTGTGTTATGTAACAATCTTTAATATTCCTTTTGGGAAGTCCGATACATCTCCGCTAAAATGCGTTATCGCCTATCTTACCTGTGAAAGGCCGGACATACAATCACGTCCAGACATTAGTCTAACTTCAAGGTTGTAAGACCTGTCTGATTTATATTCTAGCCCCGGCCTAGGCGAACAAACACTATCGGTTTCTGATACGTGTGGGTTTTCGCACTTTGACCTGACTCCATGATAATTGGTGTAGTCGTTTCGACTTTCAATCATCAATCCACACGTATCGGAGAAAGCATGTCATAGTGTAGAGTGAGTATTATTCTCCCGTCACATTTTCAAAAATAAAATATATATTTTATGTTTACTCAAACTTGCTGTTTTCATCCTCCTAATAGTATCTTATAGTAAATAATAGCTGATCAGTAGGTTTCGTTATAAAAATATTATATAATCACCAGATAGTTGTAGTGTAACGCTAAACATCTTCACTATGACTACAATCTAATTAGTATTATCATAAACGGTAGGTAAAAAGTTTCATATAATTAAGTGTAGATTTAAACTCGGGCATTAGACCATGGCCTAGTTGGCCCGGGCCATAATTTCATCTATATTTATATATGTACAATATACATGGATACGTATAAATATATTATTTACCATGAGAAAATCGTTCGGAGTACCCGGTTCCAAGTACGTACACAAACATATACATACAGGTACATGATATATTTACTATATACGTATATACAGGTATAGTGTATAATATGTACGATTGGATTTATGTATTATATTGTATTCCTTGGGGATTTTCGTGTCGTGACGTGCAATGCGCGTTTATATATAATATGTTGTATACGCACAACACAGGACTACGATTCCAATAAGTTAAAAATGTATAACAAATAATGCTGTGTGTGTGTGTGTGTGCTTGTGTATTTATATGATTTTTGTTGAAAACGAAGCGTGTGTATAGAATGTCATATATAATACTTATGTAATAGGTTTTTGTATACCATATACGATACCGTCGACGTCGAATCGAACATTCGAATATTCTGTGCCGAAGCTTAGTGCTAACGAAAATAATAAATGTATAATTTTAGATGTATTATAACGTATTGCTTTTAGCTTTAATTTGGTTTTTTGGTTGTATATACATTGCGCGTGACACGTAAAATAATACGGCATTTGTGCGGTTTGCAATATTATAATAATGCGTACTCCACGAAAAATACACGTCGTGCACAACGTTTATTTGTAGACTGTAGATATTTATATTGTGCATAATTTATTTCTACGTGTATAATATTTACGTACATGAAAAAATCGTAGATAAATATCTTATCAGATATACATACGCATATATGCGTTAATATTATTATATAATATTCATAAAATGTCGTTAACGTTATGTTTTGTACAACATTTTGGAATTCAATAAAACAAACCCCTTTACTGAGTTCATAATCAGTTATGATTGGCCACTTTATAAGAGAGCTAAAAAAATTAGCCAAATTGCTTATTTGTAATAATTTTTTGTTCATCTTCAATTTTAATATAACCTAACCGGAGTTTTAACCATTTAAAATTTTTTACAATTTAACGTATTACAATTTAATAATGTAGTACATGTAATGTACCGTCTACAGATATTAATTCTAATTTTTTTTTTTCAAAATTATAATTTTAATCGGAGAATAAAGTACGTCCTGAGCATAAAATAGTTGTCTTAAAAATGACAGTTATATACCTATATTTACTGTATCTTAACATACTATATTAATATTTTTGTACGAAAAATTCAATTTCTAACACGTTATTATTATTTTTCAAAAACATGAATGATAAAGATTTTATTCCTATGTAGCTTATTTCTTGATTTTCTCTTTTCATTGTACTGTATGAATGTCTGAATTGCTATTTTTGTTTCAGAGGATTGACCGAGTCAGCCTCGAGTTCAATCGCCGTTTATTTTTAGAGAGAAATAGTAAAAATAAAAAAATACTTTATTACTATTGGTATACACCATATTATTTATAATTTCTGATTATTTTTTATCTGTAGGTAAAATGTATGAAAAAATTTCATTGTATTATGTATAATTTGACTAAATGACCTTAGAAAAAAAGGTTAAAATAAAAACTCGAGTTGATTTGTATAGTCCAGTTCTGTTGATGTATTCTGCAAACAATTAAAATTAATTTATTGTTGATAATAATCATAACAGGTTATACTACTACGTCGTACAGGTATATTGGAGCGTATTTATGCTCACCGCAAAAATGTCAATGGCTAATTGATTATAATCAATAATCATAACGGTAAGCAGCCGTCGGCGTGCGATTTTTATTTTTTCGATAGACATGTGAGTTGCTCAATAACGCATTATGTAGTATTTTAATAATGCTTAATATAAAAAATAAACATGCTAGGTCTTACTGTTTTAGACTGTTAATGAAAAAAAACATCAGGATCACATGTTATACTTACATATAAGAATATATATATTTATTTATATATATCAATATTATTATTTTGTCTTAATAGTACCTAAATACCCCCTAATATTGTAATATAATATGGTATCATGTGCATCCGGTTAAGCATAATATACGACTATCTACTCTAATATTAAAATTGTTATTGCAGTTGCTGTCGTTCGGCGGTTAATGTATATGCACACTATATACACATGCTATAATAATCGTGTATTTAAAATTTAAGAGACTATAATTTATTAATGAACATTATCTTATCTCGTTTTACATACTATATTAATATTAATTATTCCACGTGATACTGTACACGTTCGTTTATTATTATTATTATTATTATTATTATTATTATTATTATTATTATTATTATTATTATTATTATTATTATTATTATTATTATTATTATTATTATTATAATTATTATTGCAGTTCATCCAAGTAAAAACTTATAAGCCAAGAGGAGAATTTGTTGCCATTATAAATTTAGTTCCTTTGAATGAGCACGCATATTATTAAAAGTAGCATATTATAATGATATACTAAATGAACAAAAAAAAAATTCATTAAGTATAATATATACACTGCAATGAGGTAAATAGAAGTGATAGCACGTTCATTTTTAAAACAAAATGTATTTATCCGGTTTTAAAAATGAAATACTTAAAAAAAACTAACGTACCTTTTAACCTACAGAACGACCAAAGTAAATAGGCTACGCTACTGTTAGTTGGATCTGTGGATCAGCTAGAGGGATGCAAATATAGGTATAATATACTATTATTTACTATCATATAAAATTTAAAAGTGACTATTATCCTTATATTAAATTCAAAAGGCGACGCGTTGAACAAAGCTAGGTGTACTAAAAAGTAAAAACTAAATTGTTAACTTACTGCTCTCAAGACTTCCCACTTGACCAAAATATTTTTCTATATCATTCGAGAAACTTGGATTGAAAATCCAAACCTAAAATATTAGTGATGTCATCAGTGGATATCCAAAAGTAGTATACGTCAACCAGAAATGGATTTACATTATACATTTTGATATATATATATATGTATATAGTCTTATTGTTGTTGAATAAACTTTTAATGGTTTACTATGCCATGCCTGCAGTATAATATATACCTATGTACTGCACAACAGTGAACGTTTTTCAATTTATTACATCGTGATACATTGCAGTACTGCTATTTCTATTCAATCGAACTTTTTGAACTTTTAGAACATTTTTACGACTTCCAAAAAAGTATTTTCTAAAAGGAAAAATCGCATCACATCATTTACATAAGCAATATAGCCTGGCTTCTGTTCGTTACCTACCAATCTGGTACTTGGGTACGCTTGTTACATGGAATTATATGTCTGTCGTTGAAATCAAACTATTACATTGTGCGTCATCGTACAACAAATGGGAGAATTAGAAAATATTGACTTTATCTACTTAAATCTTCACGGAACAATATTGTTATAACACAACGGGTTTAATGTTTAGTCACTCTCACGATCAATGTTGAAAGCAATGAATGATTATTACATTATGTGAAATTGTGCGACGACGTCTATATACATAAATGTATTACAATAAACGCTATGAAACTCTGGTTTTATAATATTCAAGATTATTCGTTCCACTCAGTGTATATTTCGACGGGAATTATTCAGATTTCATGCACTTAACCCTTATTATATAATATATATATATATATACATTGGATTTTACGCACACGTGGGTCGTGCGTTGTTCTGTTATGCTGCATGTGACGTGATTAAGTGTCATTACTGGTCTTGTTAGCTCAGCTAGTCTAAAATGCAACTCCTCATCGGGTCGCTAAAAATAAACTTTGATTTGAACTGTTTACAAAATCCATTTCAATGCGGTTCGCCGAAGATGATGAAAAACCGAAGAAAAATAAAACGGTTTGTAAAATGAAAACGTTTTTATTTATAAACAAAACAAACGCAAATTGTGTAAAGTGTTTTGCTAACTTTTAAGGGGCAAACTTGTTTTTAAACTACCTACTCGTTGCACTTAAAATGATATTTAAAATAATATATGTAACACACGTGTTGTGTAACTCGGCTCCGCGAAAACTTTCAAGTTTAGGAATCTAAATTGTATATACTTACCTATTACATATAGGTATATATATAGATTTATGTATAAAAAATTGGAATAATTTTCTGAATAATACATTACAATAATAAGCAAACAAAAACACCGTTCAAACTTGAAAACTCGTAAACTCGGAATATTTTGTAATATTTTTGTTAAAAAACTTGTTTTCGATAAAGGAAAAAACTATTTAAACTGTAATCTTACAATCACTTAAAATTTGAAATCGTATTTATAAGTATACAGAATTCAACAAAAAGTTTGGATATTTATGGCGGGCGAACAAGTTTGAGTTTTGTTTTCTCCATAAGAGCGTTATGATCATCATAACGCCTATATTATGATGTGTGTCTTGGTAAAGACATTAATTTTACTGATCCTAATTCTTCTGGATGTATAAAAACTGCTGTTTCAGTGTAGTGCGCCACTGACAATAAAACGATGAAATGTTATTTAAAATATGTAGTCATACGAGTATATAATGTTTGACGCACATTTATCATAACTCATAAGATTATGAATATTTTTTCTTGGTCTCGATATTCTATAATACTTTTCATCGGACCTCTGTGACAAAATAAGATGCAGAAAGGTGCACAACGGTGTACCTACTCGTCATTCTGGTCATACCGTTCTACCTGTGCGCTCGTACCTATATTTACGTCGGGTTATAACGATTTTCGTTTTTAGTTCCGTAACGGTTACTATAATACTACTCGTACTACCGCTACGTCATTACTATATCGACCGCCGCCGTCGACGTAACGCGATATCCGTATACACACCTACGCGTACACACATGCGGCATACATACGAATATTTTATCATAATAAACACATTTGTATTTTCGTTGCGTCCGCGTTGTTTGTGGCGCGTGTGCGTGTGTGTATTTTTGTGTTCGGACGATGCTGCGGACCGCCGTGTAGGTTTTTATTATTGTTATTTTTTTTTTTTTTTTCGTTATTCTTTCTAATATGTAGGTATACTGTATTACTGTATACATATGTACATAGAAACCAATGATTGGGCGCGTGTGTGTTCTACTGTACGCGTACATATTATTATTATATGACACATTACAAATGAATAATAATAATAATAGCAATCCATTGTTGTGCGTCCGTGTGCGCCGCCGGTATTATAATAATAATATATGATACATTATGAATCCAAAGCAAATTATGCTTGTCCGCGGAGAGCCGTGGTGCCGCCGGTACATATTTTAACGTGTATATTCAAGTACACGCGTACTGTACATTATATTATTATTATTATTATTATTATTATTATTATTATTATTATTATTATTATTATTATTATTATTATTATTATTATTATTATTATTATATTGTTGTAGTATTATTGTAGTCGTGTAGTAGTAGTCTGTTTATGCTTACGCCTTTACCGACGACGGTGGACGATGACGTCGACTATGGTGGCGTCTGCGCGGGGAACGCGGCGGTACCACTCCAGAGCGGTGCGTTTTCCGCCTCTTTCCGTTCCACCGTCTGCCCTTCCATCGCCGCCGCACGCACGGTCCGGTACCGACAACCGCCGCCGCCGCGATCGGATGAAACGGTTTTCTTTTTTCTCTTTCCAAGTGTACAAAGAAGAGAGACACACACGGGACGCTGCTGCGCAATGCCGCGGTACGCGCGCGGATGGATATACATTATATATATACTACGCGGGATGGACTGTACGGACCGGCGGAGATGACTGCGGATCGAGTGCGCGAGAGAACCGACTATAATACACGTTACCGAATAACAAAAAACCCGCGCGTAACGATTACTCGTCACATTCCATTGACACGCGTTCTGCTCGAAGCCACGTGAAAATTGCTCTCTCTCTCACTCTCTCTCTCTCTCTCTCTCTCTCTTTCACACACACACACACACACACTCTCTCATTATTTTTATTTTTCTCTCTCATTTTGCCGCCGCTGCCGTGTTATACGTGCACACATACACACACACACACACACACACACACACACACACACACACACACACACACACACACACACACACACACACACACACACACACACACACACACACACACACATATACACAACCATTATACACATCAATTCACGCGCGCTCTGCACTTGGTTTACAAGTCCTCCGTCCGTGTGTGTACGTGCGTAAAGTATTTTCGCGTACCGCTTTGTGTACACAACGGTTTGAGTGCAAATAATAATACTCCCATGTCCAGGACTTCCCGAAGTACAAAAACTTATCGAAAAATAATATTGCAACGGTATGTACGGAGATGCAGACCCGGATGTTACCTACCATTTTGTTTTTGTTCAGATAAAACTGATACAAATGATTTGTACTGATGGTATAAGTGAAAAATTTACCAACCATTCGATAACGCATAACGAGATTTTGTTTATATTTGTATAATAGTATGTAAAACTATAGAACAATGAACATATTACTGATTAAGATTTGACTAGATATTTAAATAATTAATATAGGATGTAAAAATCTCAAGTATGTGTCGACTTATCTGATATTATATTTCACGAAAGTGACGTTTATTATTACAATATATTTCGGCTTTTGTCAACGGACAAGATAAGGGTCCTTCTACTTTTATGACTTGCGATTTTGGTGCGACGTGCGAACCTATAAAATGCTTTTATTACGTGACGAGCTTACGTTACGACTATATAAGATGAGATACTCGATACATATTATATATACGGTACATTATTGTTCCGACCTTCGCCCAGGATCGTTTTTGAACGTGATGATTACTGTGCATTACTTTCAAAATGACATGTATACAAGTATCGTAATATATATTTATACATGATATACGAATACTTATAATATGTAAAATTAAACATGTTCTCGCATAGAGTTTTACCGGCTTTTTTATTTTTATGTTTAATAAAGACGCATGTAATCCGGATTCGAAGGATATTATTGCCCTTTGTACTTTTCACTCCCTTGTCGCAGAGTCCCTGGGATACAACTCCAGTTCTGTCGCTTCGCCATCCGGGCTGCTTTACCGTCGCGTATTATAGTGCCAACATATTGTATATCTCATAAACGGTGTCAGTTATGTTCTTTAAAGCAGATGACGCCCGCGTAAACTGCGAAAAGTTGATGGCCATCACGACAGTACACATAGTACATATAGAATACTTTGCCGCGTGCGTGCGCACACATTGTACTTATATAAACACAGACATATATATATACGTATATGTGTTTGTTTGTGTGTGTGTTTGTGTGTGTGTGTGTGTGTGTGTGTGTGTGTGTGTGCGTGCGTATAGAAAGAAGGAACGGAAATAGGAGAGAAAAAAACCCCCGCTGCAGATTTCAATCGATTACACATCGCCTCTCGCCACCCCACCCTCCGACGCCGCAGCCGTCGCCATCACATCCTGTCGTCGCGTGGCTATGCAACGGCGGCGGCGGCGGCGGTAGAGGATCCTTCACGTTCCGCAAAACGACCCCACGCGCACGCCCCTTCGACGCACCCCCTTACCGTGCCACCGACGACTGTACATGCCACGGAGAGACTTGTACATCCGCGGACTTCCGCGTCTATTATTCGGTTGGGGTTTTTACGTACAGCGTTTTTCGGCCGTACGAGTTACGACGACGACGACGACGAATCTGCGGTTGTGCATGTTCAATAGGCGTATACGTCCTGCAGGTCGACCCACATCTCTCGCACTCTGCAATAATCTCAACAACCATCGATTTTGTCCTTCTCTCGCTGTACTGCGACCATATAGCGGTACGTGGCTCGGACACAAAATATAAGGTCTAGTCTGATTTTTGTCACCTTTAGTCTTTATAAACGAATAAGAGCTACATCAATAACAGCTTTACCAATCTTGTATGAATTGAATTTTTCAAAACCTTGTTATAGTCGTGGCACAAGTACGCCCTCGAGTGCTAAAATAAGTAATTGCATTGGTCCTAACATATTATATTTTCGGCAAGTTAAGATTAGTAATTTTTAACCCCAACCACAAATAATACATAAAATATAACATATAATATACATGTGTACTACTATTATATTCAGTTCTGTGACTGAATGAAAAAAAAACATTCCATTATGTGAAGATAATTATTTCAGGGTTTTCCAAATATAACTAACAAATTATAATGTATCTAAATAATTTGTACAATTGTAGAGTATCTTTACAACAATATGTGTTTCCAAATTGAAGTAAACGTAATGATATTTCAATGTCTTATTTATACTGTTACAAGTGATTTTTGTTCAAAGCAAGTTCTTGTATTGTTTTGGTTCATTTTAGCAATTTTGAGCTTGTTTCACTACAGAATGATAATATTTTGATATTACTATAAATAATAATAAACTACCATTTTCTATATAATTCTGTATGTTATATGTGTGTCATGATCGGTAGCAGCGGTGGATTTCGAAAAATTTTCCTGGTCGGGCACGGAAAATCGATAAATTGTGTGTGAAAACTGTAATGTTTTTATTCGTTTCGCGTGCTATTATTCAATCGTTATTATGAAAATATAAAACTATTCAGACTTTTTGCTAAAAATATGGTTATTATTACCTATTATTATATAAAGTCTACTATGCTGTATGTATATTTATAACATATATTTATGTAGATTCCTATATCGTGAAATCAATAAAACTAAAATATATATATATATTATTATTATTACTATACCGAGTATTGGGGAACTACAAGGATTAGGAGGTTCAGGACATTCTCCCAGTGAATCATCTAAACATAGCGTTCTTGGTAGAGAATGTCAGGACCGAGAAAAATGTGTGCAAAACATGTCACACATTCGACTGCGCAGCCGGAAGTTGTAGTCGTTCACGACACCGTATCACTCGAGTAGTCGAGTATATTGTATAGTAAATTGCTATATCGTCTGTGTTTTCGCCCAAAGCATCTTCACTGCAGCAGTGACGCAATTAGGATAATGCTAGGGAGTACTTACGACCCCAACAGTCGAGCAAAATGGTTTAAACTTCTTAAAAGTACATTCTTATTGTAATCATTATTTATGTTCGTAGCATCGTCATATTTTATACTTTTATGTACCAACTTAGGTACGGATTACGTAGTGCTATTGTTGTATTATCTTTATGTCGTATTATGTGATAGTAAGTTTCACGAATATGAGTATGGTCGACATTGAACCTCAATTAATTCGCATCGTGCATTTTGCAAACCAAAGATACCATAGATATTATTATTTTTATTCAAAAAGGTACTAAGCGAATGCTAAGTTTATAATTATTATTTTAATTTTACTCAATTATGCACTCATATATTATTTTTCAGTGGAATCATGTATTGTATCATATTTTTATGCATCTTAGGTTACTAAATAAAAATAATATAATAAAATATAATAGAATCTTATTAATAATAATTTATTAATAATATTATAGAATTATAATATAATAAAACATAGTAATAGGTGCATAATTTTAAAAATGTTAGCAACCCCAAAACGGTGTATTTAGTTGTGCAAAATCTTGTATGTAGAGTGATTTTCAAACGAGAAAACGCTACACGAACAGTTGTAAGGGTGGGGCGTGGCACGCATATAAAACGCACTTTTATTTGAAACGAACACATAAAATAAAAATATACGAATTCTCACGTTTGGTTGGTATACTGCGTTTAACCGTGAGCGACCGCGGATACCATTGTACACCCTACCAAAATATTTATATGCTTATAATATAATACATAGGTGTATAATATGAGTTATGCACGCGAACAGACCGCCCGCCGACTCCTACACGCACAGAAAGACTATACTATACGCGTCTCCTCCTGCTACATCAGTATAATATAATAACACCGTACGTGGTACCCAACGCGATACTACGAAATTTCCATAATTTCCCCGAAACTATACTATAAAAATGTAGATTCATAAATAGGTACACTTATATTTATATTATATAAATTAATAATTATTATTATTAAAAATAATTATTATTAATAATTATAATTAATTATTATATTATATTTATACTTATATTTACACTTAACAAATTAGAATGGATTCATTACTTGCGAACGTATTCATCGTTGTAGTATTTCTGCCGCATGCATGGTAATATATTACCGTGTTGACCGTAATAATATATTACATTATATTAAAATATTGCGACCAAAACAAACTCGGAGTTATAGACCATTTCAATATTTAATATACATACGTGGTGAATAAATACATATATATATATAAACATAAACATATAATTTCATCATTTCGTAATAAGGGTTAACATACGATTGGAATAAAAAATGTTTTGTCAATTCACATGTGTTACGTATATATTATTTTTCCCTTCTTTAATGGTTCAATTCATTATCCGACCAAAAATGAACATAAAATGAAAACTTATGTATAAACATTATAATCATATTATCAATATGAACTCTTGATGTGTTATTATTTATTATTATATCGTTTTATTGTAGTTTTCTTCGTTACATAGACTTTTTTATTTATTAACTTTAATAGTTTATTGTCATGCACCTACGTATTTGTTGTCGAAAAAATAAGAAATTATGTTTTATCATTACCTACTCATTAATCATTATATTATACATAAAATGTCCACATAACTGACAATGTATGTAATATGAACCATGTTCATATTATATTATGAACGTTACCTATCATATAAATCAGGCAATTCGATGATAATTTTTATCAAAATTTTTTCGATAAGCATTTTACGCTTTATTATGTACCCTTATAAAATTTTCAGTCCGCGATAATGGTTGAGTATGTATATACTCAACCATTATCATAATGTCGTTAATAAGCTTCAAAGTTTGGACCCCTGGCTAGTGCTAAAAGCATTATTCGTGGTGCTCGAGTAGGTAAACTGAGGCTGGAGGGATAAAAATATGTTGAGTGCTCAGACGCAGGATCTAAAATGTTCAGAGTAGAGATTTTCAAACAAGAACACAGCAGTTACATTTGTTCAAAATATTATTTACGTAAAGAACGGTGGTAAATGGATGATTAATGCGCTTCCAGAATAATAGTTTTTTAAAACGCACATTCGAATCGAAATGTCAAAATAATAAGTATTTACCTTATAAAAATCAATAAGTATTATCACTATTCCATAATATGTCGTTAGCTCTACCAAATAAACGTTCCAAGTAAACACGTTTGACGTTTTAAAAATAACACTTATAAAATATTCAGCTAAATTGAAAATTATAAACGTATTTATTCTTTACCCAAGCACTTCAACATTTTGAAAAACGTTTTAGCATTCTCTATTATTATTAGTACTCGTCCAGAAATATTTTGGAAAAATTAATACTTTTCGTTTCTTTCATTAAGACCATCGGGTTAGTTAATAATAGATATATAATGCAATACACCCTACATGCCTTATAGTTCTTAATTTTGCTGGTATCGTCCAATCGTTGTATTGTGTAGGTACGACTAACTATTATAAAATATCCCTTTAAAAATTCAGCATATTTCGTTTCGTTCTGTGTACCGAAAACGGGTTTTCCGGGAAGACATATTATAAATTACTTCTGAATAACATGTCGTAAAATGTATCGAGTTTTCCCGACGTGGTGTATACCGAGAACCGAACGAAAAACCTCGTAGTTTTCCAGGTACACGACGCCACTGTTTATACACCTGATTCGTATATAAATTATTATTATAATATATATATATATATTGATAGTATGACGTACGTATACATATTATACGTGACATGCAATTTGTATACCTACATTTGTTATATATGTATTTACGTGATATACATATATATATATATATAATGGATATTTTGCGTCAGATCTCATTGACATAGTATTCGAATTTTCTACTGACCGATCGGATTGCGAATCGTGCTCACCAAGTACAATGTACATGCATAAAATATATTATCATCTAATATAAATGTACACGTGTTGTACAGTAGCGATGTTGTCTGTTCCAGGTACATGTACCTTTGTGTGTATGTATTACTACGTAAGAACATTTCGGATTTGCTGTTAAACGTAATGTGCTGCGGTATCTTCCGCGTATAACCAAGGTTTATCCGCTACAGCACTTATTCGATGATACGTCGAAGGGTTGGTTTTCCCGTCCGTTATTCTTGACGTACTTGCACATAACCACATTTAACCGCACTCGCACACCGAATACGTATAGTATTACTATACACGTCCATTGGCCGGTATCAGGCACGTGTCTAAGGGATGGATAAGGGAACCATGGAACCTTGATCCCCCTTCCGAATGTTGTCTGTACTTGTTCGTAAATCGTTATCCTTTACCGTTATAATGTAATTAAATACTCTTTAAATGTAAGGCAATTAAAAGTAAAAGGTTACTGTTACCTTAAACATAAGCCAATTCAGTTGAAGTGATTTATTATTGTAAAAAGTTCTAGTTTTATATGAAAATGAAGAAATTCTTTTTTAGACCTCCACCAAAATAAATTTTGTTTACGTGCCTGCATGGCAGGTGTATATGAACGACATTCGTTGCGGTATAAACAAATTACTATGAATTTCATGATCAGACAGAAAATCGCGTCAGTTTTCACCGATTTTCGCGCGACGATTAGGTGATTACGCCCAGTGTTAAGAATGCTCGGTTATGACGAAGTAGTATTACGGCATATTGTTTGGATATCATTTTACGTCAATGAAATAAAATCGTTCAATACTGTATTATAACTAAATATTTTAACATCATCATCTTGAATCGCTTAATTTTATTGCATATTGGTAGTTTTTCACGCGACTTTTTTTATGAAAGAAAGTAAACGTTTCCAACAAATCTTACCGTACGCAACAAGATGATTTTACCTATGAATAAAAAAAAAAAAACTGTTTTTACTGGCAAACAAATGTTAAAAAACATTTGATTTTTGATCATAATATTATTAGTCTTACGAGATGTTATTAATAATACAGTATTCTACTTCTATTACTAAGGGTTTGCGTGTCACGTGCTGACAATTTTTTTTTCCATTAACCCCTCATCGTTAAATTAATAATAATAAACTTCTACTGATATATACGTATTAACGATGAGCAACGTACGTAGAAAAGTTAATTGAAGACGTCGAAATCGAATAAATTTAATTATTATAAATTAATATTAATCTGCAATTGTAGGAACATAATCCATCTTCCATGTCTAGTTTAATGAAAAAGTCCCTAAAAATAAGCAATAATCAAACGATTAAATACGATTTCCGGACAAAAACAGTTCTTGGTTTGTAGTGTTTGTACTACTCCAGTTTATCCGGTGTAATATGTACAATAATTATTACAGTGAGCTTGTGGTTCTTACTGAAATGCGTTTCTGTACATGACAATCAAACAATATGAATATCCTTTATGATATTTCCCTGGAATACATGTATACGACGTACAACGTGCATTGTAAAGACAGAGAAATGCGCATATCTTTTATGATTGTGTCATCGGTTTGCCATTGAAATATTACAAACAAATGGTTTTGTTAGTTGCTACCATCAAAGCATTTGAAGACATTTTATTTACAGCGAAAATTAATCTGTGTCAACTACTCGTATATATAATATTTACTTAATATATTATACATAATGTTATATGAATTTAAATTTAAGACCCTAAAATTTCGTTTATAATGGTAATCTTGGCATTTATGAACATGATGTGATGGAACGGCTTGCTGCAGTCATTCTCAATGTTGCGGTTAATCACTGTCCGGCACTGCTAGCCTAGCAGTCGGATGGGTGACCACATGACTTTATCGGCGTCATCCGTGCTTTCACACACACACACAGACAAACTTATCCAGGAAGCATTTAACCCGCAATAGTTCCTCTAACCTTAAAACAATCTACAAACCAAATATCTCACTGGAGGGCTAACTACCTCGGGTACCAAAGCCCTCGATAAGAAAATAATAAGTCACAAAATTACGAAACTGTATGTATTAAATTATTAAAAAAAAATATTTAATTTTTACGGACATTTTTGTCAAAAAAAGAAATAAATTAATTTCAAAACAAATTTCCTCTTGAAGTTTCTGTATATTTGCATGCATACAGGTACATTTTTTATGTGTTATATAATGTGAAAATACCAAAATAAAATTATAATTTAATCTACTAAAAAATAATAAAAACCAATACTTTATTTATTTTTTCCCAGAATGTACGCAGGTAAATTGTATTATATAACAAAATATGTATAATTATACTGTTGTGACTTATTTTATTTTCCCAAAAATATAAAATTTAGTTAAAGGTCTTTAAAAAATGTCTGTTTAATTGTATTTAAATATTTGCAATTTACGGCCTGATTACATTACATTATGATCATTGATTATATACATGTTATAATAAAAATATAAGATGTATTATTGAAATTCAAAACAAAGTTTATAGAATACTTGATTCTGATTAATTGCATAATAATAAAAATGTAATCCTCCAAAAAGAGTTATCATTTTTATAAAAACGATTTTCAGAAGCAGTCATAATGAACATTTATATATTCTAAAATTTTAAATACAGAAAAGGTTTTAACATTAACGTATATGCTATAAACTAACGAATAATATTAAAATTTATAAATAATTATTTTTGCTTCAGTATTTATTATATAAATATAATATTTATATATAATAATATTTATTATATTATGATACAGCTAGAATACATTAATCAGTCTACAACAAAAACTGATTGTGTATAAAACAAATATATGTTATTTTTAAATGATATAGTAAATGTTATTGGCATTTAAAAATAGAGCAATATAGGTAGTAAAATATAGTTTATTACCAATAAAACTTAATAACTTATTTAAATATATTTCTTTGTAATTATATGTAAGATATTTTTTTAATATTTAATTAGTCATAAAATAATTATTTTTCCAATATTAACTTAGTGATTATGTAGATTGTAGAGTATATTCTTTTATATTTTAAAATCAATGTTACTTTTGATTTTAATATTTGTTTTTAAAGATTTTTGAAGTACCTACATACTTTAAACTGTCAGTAATAAAAATACAAAATTGATTTAAACCAGTAGAGTATTATTTTTTAAATATAATATTATAATCGAAATAGGCGCCATACTGGCACTTATATAGTATAGCAATGTGGTATAGTATTCTTTAAGTATCTTACATATTTGATATGTTTAACACACGTATAATGTTAGAATGTCACACACACACACACACACACACACACACACACACACACATACACACACATACACCCATATCCGCTTTAACGTAAAAATTTCAACGAAACATCTACATAGTATCTTTTTAAAAGCCTTGTTAAAAATTTTAATTTATTTGATTAATTTATAAATAAGATATTTGTACCTACTGACGATATTAACAATCATCGACATTGAAATAATAGCTCCAGGTCTGTTTATGACGTTGGTAAAACGTATGTAATAAAATCCTACCTTGAGGTTCACCAACGCATAATATACCATAAATAGTCATATATTACAATATTTTTTTCACTTCGGCTTAGCAAGCTAGAAAAAATAGAAAATATGGAATAAATCATATGTATTTAATTTTATTATTTTTTTACTTTAAATAAATTAAAATTCCAAATATAATAGTGATTAAATACATACTAATTATTACAATCATAATCATATTAATATCTTATTAATTTTCAATTTGTACAAAATGAAACGTCTAAAAATGTTTAGTACTATATGGAATGTTTGCATTTATTCCACATTATTTTCGAATCATTTTGATTTCATTCTACACTACACCATACTAAATGTTAAAAAAATAATAATCACAATATATTGTATTAAATAAATACTAACGTGTAAATAGTTGATTTTTAAATAATAGAAATAAATACAACTAATTGTTAGGTCTACGTTTAACGTTAAGTCTCTCAATAACTTTTGAACAATTTTTATGTTGAATTACCTACATACACAATACACACAATAATATAATAACGACTACATTTTTATGAAAAAAGAAATTCAATAGCTTAATATTTTCTTACTAAATTATTTTTACTGCTTTAATTTTTCATAATGACAACCCTTAATTTTGTTCCTACTTCAGGCGTAGAATTAATATTAAATATTAAATGAATAGTTTATGATTAATAAGTGTTCAACGTTTAGAGGACACGTTTAGTCATGAAATATAAATATAAGATAAAAATGACTTTCTTGTCACTCTTATCAAAAACTTTAAACATTTATAATTAGTATAAACTATACGTGTTTAAAATTTGACAAGTATACGTTAAGATCATTAAACAGTTATTATTTTACATCAAAGTTTGAGATTAAATTTAAGGGTTGCTGTCTTGCAGACAAAAATAAAGACGTATAAAACCTAACACTCAGTTTTAGACTTTTAACTTTAAATATAAATATGCAATTATCTTTTGAAAATAAAAATTTAATTTACTAAGATTAATGAGGCGCATTAAATGTATTATCTAATGGTATATACCCGATGCTTACAATAAAATTTATTTATTTCAAAAGCTTTAACAACAACTATTCTCCATCATAGATAGGAATAAATAATTGTCAACAATATGAATGATATATATCTGAGAAATTATAAAGTGAAGCCATGTAAATAACCTCAGAAAACCTTATACTGATGGGGCCTATACTATTCGTCGTAAATTTGATATTTTTCGTTGTATAACTTTAAGAAGGCGAAATGTACACCAAAAAGCATACCGTAGTGGAATTGTCTAAAATAAAAACGGATGACATATTTTAATATATATTGAACACAAAATGTGTACATATAATAACTCAAAAAGATATTTCTAGATAATGTGGTTGAACATAGATGTATAAGAATATTAAGAATACGTATGCTCAAAATTACTTTAGCTTTTTTATTTTTAAGTACTTACTTAGAAAATATGCTCAGTTATTTTTATAAATTATAATAGAATAATATTTAATCCTAATGAATTATTAAAATAAAGAGTAACTACTTAATTAAAATGTACTTGAAGTCATACGAATCAATACATATACAATATACATACAGGTACACGTCTCTACATTAGACTTATCGATTAAAAAAAGTTCTTTTATCACCTTGACAACAATATTTAATTATACACATATGTATATAAATATTGTATAGTATATAGCAAATTTATAATTAAATATATTAAAATTTGTTACTACATTGTAACTATAACCGACTAAATAATTGTACACTTAGTAACTCAAAATGTATTACGTAAATCGATGTAAAAATAAAATTGAAATTAAAATAAAACCAACACCGTAGTATAATATAAAAATTTGAATCTATTGTTATTGGTTTTTACAATATCATACTCATTTTTAGTTTATTACTGAAACCATTACAATGCCAATTGCTATCCCGACGATAGCTCTGAATTTAATTTATAATTTATGGTTATATTTGATTGTCTGACAAACTTTTTATGATTCTAAAGATTTTAATAAAGAGGTGTGCTGTGAAAGCATGATTATAAAATGTGTTTCACAGTTTATGAGTTGCATGTAAATCACATAAAACAGCTGTACAGCTATGTCAGTTAAAGTAATCGTAAGAGTGTAAATTATTACAGCATTTTCATCATTTTCAATTATTATTCATTGTTTTGTAAATAAAAGACTACCACACCCGCTCGTCAACAAGAATAATTTGTTATTAAAGTAATAAATTATTAATGATTAAATTTTTTATGGAAAAATATCAATTGGAATATACAAAAAAAAAATTTAACATTTAAGTAATCTTTAAATGTAATGTATGACAAATTGTTGTTTTTGACTCATTGTTTTAAATTATGAACGGAGTGAAGGATGTATTTATTTTACAATGATGTGTATTTTATTATTATTATTATTATTATTATTATTATTATTATTATTATATTTTATATTTGCGTTTTCTTTACATGGTCAAGTTTTCGAAGTATTTGACTTTTTGACCTATTTATAGACAGTTGAAATTTTCGATTTTTCTAAGTGTTTTTTTTTTTTTTAATATCGATAAAAAAAATTTGGCTGTTCGATAAATATTGAAACTTTAATATAAAGAGTTAAAAATTCATAAGATATTTAGTATTTATACTTAAGGTACAAAATTTTATCAAAAGGTTATCCATACGTTTTTATTCAAATAAGTATAAAAATAATTTCTTGAAAAGTTGACTTTCAGGAAATATGTTAGATACGTTTAGTTTAAATTTTTACAAAATTATATAAAACAACAATTTATTTTCAAATAATTTTAAATATTTGTTGTTATTAAAAAAATACAAGTCGTTGAAACTTGAAACTTTTACCAGTTGTTTAGATTGGTATTTTATTTGAGTGATTTTCTTTTCAAAATATTTTACTAAATTTTAAGCAATTCATAGACGTTCGATTTTTTTAATTTTTTTTTTTTTTTTTTTTCATAATTCTTGATAAAAGAAATTTTTTGGAACAATAATATATTTGAAAATTTAATAGAAAATTCCATCGATGTTGTTCTTACTCTCGTTCAAAAAATTATTGAAATACATAAGCACAATTGTTTTTTGTAGCGTTTGAAGTGAAAATATTAACATAATATTACAACTTAAATATAACGTAATATATTATACATACCTAGACTAACAAATCATCTCCGTTCAGAATCGTTTTTCACATGCAATGGTACCTAGCATTGCATTTAAATCTAATATATCCATTATAATGACTTATCCTATGAACGAGGTTCACTCCACCTCTAACTATACAGCAAAGCGAGCCCCCGTCCGGTTCTTTTTAACCTTGCTCTTTTTGTGAAAACATTATGGACCGCAATAACGTGTTATTATTGTATTCAATGATTACCTATTTAAAATTAAAATTACCAAAAATTAATTAATTTTAAGTAATGTAATTTAGATAGATGATTTTAGCGATGGAGAGCTAAGATCGTAATTGGCTTAACCAAATTGTATGGGCGTTATAACATTTTAATCAAGACAATTGTACGAAGCTGTGGGAGATTTCACGGGATTATTATGAAAATTTTGCATACCATTATACATCATCGAAACGTTGATTTGGTATATAAGTATGTACGCGTCATGTGTGTGTATGTGAGGTTTTTACATTCTACTTAGTATGTACATTGATTAAATAATTTAATCAATGGTATGTATATACGTATACCAAGTTTATTTTGTAGTAGTAATCGATCAGTCGCGTTTGCAGAAATCCAAACGAGCTAGTTAGGAATTACTTATATACTTGCATACTAATTTAAAAAATAATTTCGTAAGTTCTCAATGATAATGTTTTATATTTCACCCAGCATATGGTTCTGGTTAAAGTTTTTGACGTGTATAAAATATATATCCATATAAAAGTGCAACCGCAAAAAAAAAACAAAAACAAACTTATAACAGCTTAAACTCTATATTTAATAAGTTTTTTTGTATATGGAAATTGTAAAAGCCACTCGATTCGTAACAACTACGGTAGCTCTGAGTTTGTTTTTATTTTATTGTTGGTCACGTCCTGTGCACCGGTAACTTTTAAAGCGAATTTTCCTTGTTACTCAAATCGATGTATGGGTACGTTGAATTCCATTTGTGTCATATATATATATATATATATATATATATATATATATATATATTATAAATATATATTAAGCCATTTGGAGTGCCTAGTTATAACCCCATCGCACATTATATGTTTTTCCACTCTGTGTCGACTGTAAAAATATTCTGTTCACATGGCGATGGCGTGGATTTTCATTTAATCCAAAAACTTTCTGATGAATCATTTCTGATTTGATCATTTTTACAACTTTGAACACTCACGCGCCGGATACAATTAGAGTAATATGCTATTATGGACTATGTTACAGATACTATACTGAACTTTATTCCATATACTATGTTTGCGATGGGAAATATTATATTTAATTGATCTGTTACAAGTTATTATTATTATTATTTTTATACTGTTGAGGAAAACTATAATAACATAGTTGTGTGTACGACGTGAAGTATCGATTTGTATTTTTATAATAGTACATCTTTATATTATGTTATATACCATCAAGTTATTCTCGACGTTCTGCTTGTACACAGTTGTCGAAAGAATAATAAAAACAAAATTCATACAGATATTCAATTCGATGTTATACACTCAGATTCAGCGATTGTAGTAGCGACGATATTATTCGTCGCGTTCAAACAACAATAATAATAATGAATGTGTGTTTAAATAATATTCGAAAGCTGACGGCGTACCGCGTAAATATACGTATATAGAAATGTGTGTATAATAATAATGTGAAAATTTGTTTTTCTGTTCTCTCTATTGCAGACAACGGAAATATTCGTTGTTTGCATAAGTGTATACCTACTGAACTCTGGCCGTTATTGGTTTCAAACAAACAAAATATAATATAATATATTGTTGTGTACTTAAGTATTCGTTTTTGACGGTTTCAAGTTTACGAACTGTATGCGTGAAGGGTCCCACACGAATATATTAAGCATTGGTGTGAGAAGACAGTATTATTACTACTACTATTATTATTGTATATTGTATAGACGTGCATGCATATGCGTTAGATTCTTATCTATTATCGTTAACCATATAGATTATTATTACTATTATTCTCCTCCGTCACCGTAGTGTGGGTGTACGGCTCTACGGCGGCAGCACGCAGTGTATTATTATTTATTATAATAGTTTTCCAACAGCCCGAAGTATTCTAAAAGCATTCTTCGGCGACGTCATACTCTGCACACTTAACCATTAATAATTAAACACTATATTGTGTATGTGTACATTATACTAATCCATTTTTTTTTTCTTTCTTTTTCATGCTAATTTCAGGAGTAAAATGTGAGTATCTCTAAATCTATTTTATGTGTTCAATGTAGTTATATATGTATAGTTGATTGTAATTCAAACGCACGTACCTATATTTACATATATATATATATATATATATATATATATATATATATATATATAGTATATAGTATAGTTTAGTGTATTGTAGTCACGTATACTATAAGTGTGTATTGTATAGCTACGTAGATATAGCACAGATAAAATATTGATAGATAGATAATCTGGGTTTAGTGAAACGTTTTTAGAGTTAAACGAATAAAATTAAAACCATTTACTTTAATGAAGTAAAATATAGCATATAAATATATATGACTTTTGTACACAAATTATTACTTTTTATCACGTTGCGTTGCATATACGAAAAATGCGAATAATTTTTATTCTGCTTTTATATTTAGCTGGTACCTGTAGTTCAGTAAGTTTATTTAATTTTTGCAAAACCTTATCTCATTTCTTAAGCAAAAACGTAATAAACTATACTAATGCCTCATTTTTTAAAGTTATAAGAAATGTACGAAATCTCTATATAAACGCCCAGGTGACATTTCAATGAATTTTTGATGTCTGGTGGAAAATTATATTAAAATAAAAAGTATTATAGTTTTAAAGAATTATATAATAATATATGTTATTATAGAATTAAAGGGTACATTGGACTATGAAAAAGTTTGAAGGGACTGGTTATTTTAAGTGATGAGTTTGTATAAAACAATTAAACTTAATATCTTCCTTAACTTACATGTGTGATAGGTAATAGGTACCTACCTGAATAAATCAAGCTAACTAAATTTTTTCGATGTAAATCAATTCTCACTTTTGATTTATAAAAATTATGTATATTTTAGCATGATACATACTATCTAATATTTATATAAAATGTTACGTAAAAACGAATAAAATTTATTATAATTGCAGTACATAATATTTGTATTACATACATATTGCACATATATAATATAGCTATGTATATACTAAATTATTATAAAGAACTTTTACTAGATTTTAAGCTTTTTATGACAGTTTTCATTTTAAATTATAAAATGCATTTTTAGTGAAAATAACTTTTACAGTTATGTAACCTATTTAAGGAGAAATATTAATTTTACTAAAAATATCAGTTTCATAGTATATATTACATATTTTACATATTAGTTGTTCTATGAAAACTTGCTATTTTAGATATAATAATAAAATTTAATTGGGTCTTTGTGTATTACAGGTATTTATATTTTTAATTTAATTTTCAATTAATAGAAAAAGTTAGTTCAAAAGTTCAAACGTGATTTTAGCTAGTTTTTTAAATTGGAAGTATAAAATAAATTATAAACAAATGCCTACTTATAAAATTCATATCACTAACAAAAAAAAAGAATTACAACACACACATTCTTCAATGTAAACCTACATATATTTCCATTACATTATCTCTAATATATATATACGAGTAGGTTTTTAATAATTAGCGATTCAATTTTATTTAACTATATATTATACAGCCAAGCTGCATTATTTTTAAAAGTCAATTATATTTAATTAGACCTTAAAATATTTATTTGAATAAAAACGTGAGATTTTGTTTTAATATCTCACATCGCATTGTATAAGTTTTTTCAGGGATTATACATATAGCTAAATAGTAACAAAACCTTTTCTCGTGACTTAAATACGTTATTTTATTATAGTAATATAATACTGAATATGAAAGTATCTATTCATAACTCAATTTGGGAAAAAGAGTTACTTGTGTTTTGTGTATACAAAAAATTGATTAAAAAATGTATATTTTATAATGTTTAAAACTATATTATTAGAATCCTTTTATAAAACGCACTTATAATTATGTCTTTTATTTAAAATTTCTCAAATTTAAGACATTTTTTTGGTACTCTTCATCTTAACTAGCTATATCGACTCCAATTTACACTGTTAATAAAAATGTTCTATTGATTTTATAAGCATCAAGTACCTACTTAAATATTCAGCAATTGCATCCGAGTAGTTTTTTAAATTTTACGGCTGGAAAAATAACTACCAATAATATTTTATTAATATTTCTTGCCAATAATTTTATAATATAATAAGTAAATATAATAATGATTATTGATCTTCCTAAATGACCTATCGTATTATTAAATAATATTCATCTATGTAAATTATGGCACTTCAAAGATATTTCTAATAACCACGATAAATTATATTATGTTTTTTTTAACAACCAACAGCCGTACATTTTTTATTGTTTTCGGCCAAAACTAAAAACAATATTTATTTTTTATTTCTATTTTCAAGTCATAAAATATTTTTCGTTCCTTTAATAAGGAACCGAACGAGTATGTGCGTTTATATGACCCTACAGTATATTTTATCGACTAAACGTTATAAATTGTATACATATTTTTAGTATGTTTTTTTATAAACCATTTGATGAAAAATGAGATTATTCGTTTAGAATTATGTAGAGGTTTATGTTATTTGGCACGCTATGCGTCCGTATTTGGCCACAGTTTGATGATGGCGCTCAGCTCTTTGAAGCACGACCCGATTCATTATAATAGAAAGTTATTACCCACTTGGCCATTAATTGCTTTGAAATGCTGAATAACTTTATGCACAACTACAAATAATGATTTTGTTGGTTAAGAAAACAAAATTGACAGCATATTTCTACGTTTGTTTAGCACTTATATGGGTTGTGGTGTGGTTATTTATACTAATAATGTATTGGTAATATACTGTTTATTTTCAAACCATTTTTACAAAATACATCATTTCACGACTACGAAAATAATATTTTTGCATCACAATTATCCGTCTGTTGCCCATTACTGCACAAATGCACAAAAATGTATGGGACAATTATACCACACACAAGATTTTCCAATACTTGGAAGCCACCTATAACCGCACTCATTTTTCCGATGTATATCGGAGATGCATATTCTAGCTGTATATTTTTACTGATTTTTTCACACTTAGCAATAAATAATAAGTACCTATATCCCAATTATAATTACATGACAGATATAATAATTAATTAAGGTGATGAGGCGTATTTACTAGTTTAATAAGTCTTATTAGTTAACGATTGTATCCACAATATTGACATTTCAAAACTGTAGTTGATTTGATTACGTTTCGACTTCCGATCATCGAACCATCATGCGTGTGACATAAAATGATGTATGTTTCAAATGTTTATTAAGAATCATAGTAATAGTTAGATTAGTTATGTGAACCAGTTTTTCTTAGTTTATGAGCCGTTTATATTTTACAAGGCGTAAAATATTTTTGAACAACAATAACAACTTATTTTTTGTATAAAGTTAGGAAAATGAATTCCTTATTATTTTAACAAATTTGATGATAAAAAATGTCTGCACCTTAGACTTTAGTCGTACCCAATTTTACAGAAAATTTAAGAATTAAATAATTATTTTTGAACAAATAAAAATTCGAGTGATATTATGGCAGCTTGGCCATGTATACACATGTCACAATTTAGTACATTATTTCAATAAGTCGTTTATTTTTTTTTTTTTTTACTAATCGTACTATTATTTTATATTCATTATTTATTATTACTATTTCACTAATTTTTCATTAAATAAATTTAAATAACTATGCTTATATAAACCTATGCGGAATTAAGCTCTACTTTAGAGATTTGTTTGTTTGGTATCGATTTTTTTTTTATGGTATTGAATCGTTTTTGTGCGGAATGGAAAGTGCCGGATTATTAATTTATAATATAATTCACAGTATATTAATATAATATACTATATATGAATATTATAATTGTGATTCACTGTAAAATAACATATTTCTTTTTCATACCGATAATATTATACGTATAGTATCGTATTATCGTTATCAATTTAAGGCTGTAGGTTTTTACTCAAATAATATATTCAGGGTGACATGAATTCCTCATTTTGTGATATCAAATGATTTTATCGATTTATTATTTTTGTACAATAATTTAGATGGAATTTGACCTTCGGTAGATTTGTGTATATTGTATACTTACTTAATTACTTATTATTTACACTAGATTGTACGTGTAATTCATACATTTATTGTTTGTTGTACCTACCTAGTATATTTATACATTTTGTATATAAAGTTGAGATTTCGAAAAAAGCATGCGACTTCCAACGTTTTTTGAATATATATGTTCTTTTGATAAAATAAATTGTTTTACATAAGTATAATAGAGTATTTTATGTAAACAAATTGCAATATTAGTTTAAATCGTTTAGTTGCCAATTGTTCCCGTTTTTCCTCTCCCGCAATATTTACGAATATTTTATTTACTTACAGACACGGACAATCAAAGAGTTATCATACACGTGAAAGATGTTAACGACGAGCCTCCGTACTTCATAAATCGGCCACTTCCAATGCAAGCCGTAGTTCAATTGAACGCACCGCCGAACACGCCGATTTTCACTCTTCAAGCACGAGATCCGGATACCGATCACAGCATACATTACTTCATAGTCAGAGATAGAAGTAAGTACAACATTTTATACATTCACACGTAATAATATAAGCGGCTTTTAATAATAATGTGACTAAAATCTGTGTAATTTTCCTTAGCCGGCGGAAGATTTGAGGTGGACGAACGGTCAGGCGTGGTCCGAACCAGAGGAACCGATCCATTCCAGTTGGACATGGAATACGTTTTGTACGTAAAAGCTGAAGATCAAAATGGTAGAATGGACGAGCGTCGTTTCCAATCGACACCGGAAGAGCGTTTGTCGATCGTCGGCGGGAAAAGAGCTCCCCAGTTTTATATGCAGTCATACGAAGCAGAGATACCGGAAAACCAAAGGAAAGACTCGGAGTAAGTTACAGTTGGTTTTTATACAACCGGTCAAGTTCGAACGTTGTTGTAGTAGTATATATAATATACTAGTATACATATTATGTATAACAATACTATTTTCAAAAATATTCACAGCATCATATCGGTGAAAGCCAAATCGTTTGCCGACCGAGAAATACGTTACACACTGAAAGCCCAAGGACAAGGTGCTGGGACATTCAATATTGGACCGACATCTGGCATAGTGAAACTGGCAAAGGAATTGGATTTTGAAGATTTGAGACAACCACATGTTTATTCATTGATCGTAACCGCTACCGAAGATTCAGGTGGATTTTCAACATCTGTTGAGGTATATATATATTATATTACATTAGGCATACATGTTATGTATTTGTACAAACCATATTGGTTTAGTCAAAAATGTATTGCTGTAATATTTGTTATACACAACGGAAACTTGAGTATACAAAAAAAAAGTCTGTAAATCATAACAATATAATATGTAATATTTGGTTTCACTCGATTAATATGTGCATTTTTGTCGAACTCTACAGCTAACTATTCGCGTCACGGATGTAAACGATAATGCACCCAAGTTTGAACTTCCCGACTACCAAGCTCATAATGTGGACGAAGACATTCCCCTGGGGACGTCAATACTAAAGGTGAAAGCCATGGATGCAGATTCCGGAGAGAACGCCGAGATCGAGTACAACGTGAGCGACGATCATTTTGCGGTTGATGCTTCGGGCATCGTGAACAACAATAAACAATTGGACGCTGACAATAATAACGCATACTACGAATTCGTATTGACTGCCAAAGACAAAGGTACGGCGCGCATTCAATATGCAAATTATCATACGTGTTTTACAACGAAATCGATTCACGCGATAGTAACAAATAACAAATATTAGTGATAATAATAAGTAATCGTCTCGTTTCCGGGTCTGTATAGGTGAACCTCCAAAGACGGGAACGGCCACTATTCGCATCTACACGAAAAACAAAAACGACGAGGAACCGAAATTCTCGCAGCAAGTGTACACGCCAAACGTCGACGAAAACGCTGGTCCCAATACACTCGTCACCACGGTAGTGGCATCCGACAAAGACGGCGACAATGTCAGGTACCTTCAAGCGTTATTGTCGTCGTCGACTTGTATTATCATTATTTTTTGCTGAACACGCACATACCTATATGACTCGACTAATTATTGTTGTATTTTTCTTCAGATTTGGATTCGTTGGCAGCGGCACATCGTCCGGCCAGTTTGTCATAGAAGAGATTACCGGTGTGATACGTCTACATTCAAAGTCGATATCACTCGAGAGGGACAAATACGAACTGAATGTCACCGCCGTGGACGACGGTGCTTGTTGTATGAACGGCGCAGCTACCATACATACCAGCACCGCGGTAGTAGTCGTTTTCATCACCGACGTTAACGACAACAAGCCGGTGTTCAGAGAATGCGCAAAGTACAATCCCAAAGTCGAAGAGGGCGCTCCTAATGGGAGTCCGGTGCTGAAGGTATAACCATTGGTTTAAAGTTTAACTACCATACAATTGTTTTTGATAGTTATAACAAGCATAGGTAGAAATTAGATTAAATTACAAGAGTGATAAACGTTTTTTCATTGTAAACGCATGTGTTTTTATTCCGAAAAAACAATAATCACTCCGATGATAGTGAAAAATTCTTTAGAACGTTAAAAATGAAGTCAAATCCTTAAGAATTATCAAATGATACTTTATAACTCATTATTAAGTATTATTAGGATAAACATTTTTCGTCGTTACATTAGTAATTTACAGAGGATTTTATTTTTGTTATTGAATAATGTTCAATGTTAAGAATATATAGAATTTACTAAAACAATACATTAATTATATAAAATAGTATGTATGACAATATAGGTATTAATTATTCAATAAACTATCATTAATTTATAATTATTACATTTCCAGCTATAGTGGTTCGAATAAATATCTAGAGAACCTGATT
Source organism: Chaitophorus viminalis (assembly GCA_025469195.1). Taxonomy (NCBI): domain Eukaryota; kingdom Metazoa; phylum Arthropoda; class Insecta; order Hemiptera; family Aphididae; genus Chaitophorus; species Chaitophorus viminalis. Next base: position 84,681 of record JAIPRK010000433.1, read on the forward strand.
TTTTTCTTTTTCACTTTTGTGTGTGAGATAATAAAGCATTAACTGATAATATTTTAATTCATTTTCTATAACCAGGTACACGCGACAGATGAAGACAAAGGAGTTAATGGACAAGTGAAGTATTCTATTGTCCAGCAACCCAATCAAAAAGGTACAAAGTTCACCGTCGATGAAGAAACCGGAGAAGTATCGACTAACAAAGTAATAACAATCCTAAAATATTATATAAGTATACATAAATATGTTGTAAATATTCATTCAGTTATTCAAATTATTATTATTATTATTATTATTATTATTATTATTATTATTATTATTAGTGTTTTCGATTTATAATCTTTACCTGTTACCCATAGGTTTTTGACCGAGAAGGCGACGATGGAAAATTCGTATCTGTTACTATTAAAGCTACTGACCAAGGAGATCCATCATTGGAAGGCGTTTGCTCGTTCACCGTTGAGATAACCGACGTCAATGACAATCCTCCACTTTTCGATCGTCAAGTAATATAATTATATTCTCATACACTAACAATATCGATTATCAATATTCATTTTTACGAACGGATTTAATGCCAAACATTTATAAAAATGTTTAGAAATACGTCGAAAATGTAAAACAAGACGCCAGTATTGGTACAAACATATTGAGAGTGTCGGCTTCCGACGAGGATGCAGATAATAACGGGGCAATTGTATACTCATTGAGCGCCCCGTACCCCGGTGATGATTTAGACTACTTTGAAATTCAACCAGAATCTGGATGGATTGTTTTAAAGAAACCGCTCGATGTAAGTTTCCAAACATCATTAAAATTTCTTTAACTAATATTGATTAACGTATTATAAGTTCTTAAATTAACAGCCGAACACGAAACAATTACAAATGTATGTATCGTATACTAAACAAATCTATTTTTCTGTATAACTTTAATAATTTTTATTAAAATTTTTGTTTTTAAAATTATATTAAATGTATACAAATATTTTGAAGTTCAAACAGCGTTTTAATATTTCGATTTATTGCAATGTATACTTATCTGACATTCGATTGTTTCGTATTCAGCCAATTAAATATATATTATATTCTAACTTTAGATATTTATCTAACACTTGAATCATTTGTTAATAAATTTAAAAGTAAATTCCAAAAGTACAAAAAAATATTCAACTGCAATAAATATTTATACTTGTATACTACACGATTAATTTCAAACAAAAAATTATTCTGTACCCATTTGTAGGTATATTTTTTTTTTATTGTTGTCATAAGATAATCCAATCTAATTTCTATTTTCAATATTCTTTAATCTCTTACACCTTAGAAGTTTCTGTATTTTATTATTCATACCATTAATATTTGATAATATAACACTTTAATATTTGGAATAACACTTAAATAGGTATTGTGTTAAATATTAATTTACTAACACTAGTATAAATTAACAATTATATACGCATAATTTAATTTAAAGCTTTATTTTTTATCATATAAGCATAAATCTAAAATCACTTTAGCCATAACATAATTTTAATTTCATGAAAATTAAATATGATATAAATATATAAACTTTAATTCGACAAGTGCATTTGTACATTCTATACTTCTATAGTGCATTGTTACTTACCTACATTGCAATTAGATAATTTGTTTATTATTTATTGCAGTTGAATATTAAGTTAAATCTGTAAATAAAATTTAAGCTTTTTTTGTTTTACTTTTTATCACTTTTCTTTTGTGTTTCTTTAATAATTTGAAATCGCACAAGATTGATTTATTATTTTCTAACATTTAATCGCACCAATCCTTGTTTAATATAATAGGCCACCACGGTATTTGAATTTATAAGCACACCATTATTTTCATTTTATTTTTGTTCATTTGCATAATATTGCATTAATTATTTATTTTTCTCAAACTAAAATATCCAATAATAATTTTTTGTACGTATATAATATTATATATGTACATGTTTATTTATATGTATATTTACGTGAACCAGTTTTTTGTTTTTTAATTTTTGTTTCATTCAATAAGTATGAGAACAGAAAAAAAAATAATACTTTTGGATTTTTTTTATTTGCAATAATAAAGTGTTATTATTGTAAACATTTTTATTGAAGAATTTTTCAGGGATGCTCCAGAGGTGATTTTTAAAAGTCTATATGATATTTTTGAGACTTTCCTCTGAATGCTAATAAATTTTTAAAATTGTGACATTTTTTTTAAAAAAAAAACTGTGTTTGGGCCACCGTACATGGTCTGTATTATTGGGCAACTAACAAGGTTTTTTTTAATTAATTTTGTTATTGTGCTTTTTGATTTTTAATAACCACCTTTTTTTCTTTTGATTTTTTAAATATTTTTTATTAAAATCTGTCCTAATGGTTAGAGTAAACATAGTACTATTGTAATTTTTTTCCCTGTAGTATAGAAAATTGTTGATCATTATTTTTATGAATATTAGATAAATTCATCGAACACATAGATAAATATACCTATTGACCAGAAATGTTAATATAAATGTTATTTAATTAATTTAAATATTACCTATTATATTAAATAATTTAATTTTGTAAGAAAAAAATCATAATGGCAATAGAAATGTATACTTTAAGGCAAATTCATCGTTATAAATATTTTTATTATGACATTTTAATAACATTTCACGTTTGATTATTGAGCTATTCCATTGAGAATATTAATCACTACATAGTTCTTATTTATAGAATTTATAAAAAAATAATGTACCTCCATAAATTATGAACTCGTACAATCTATTTTATTTTATTAAATTATACGTTTGTATATATTTTCCGAACTCGGATACCAACCACTTTTTTAAATAACACTTTTTTTATGTGAAAATGCATGCATTTCAATATTAATTCATCATTGATTTATTATACCAATATGTATTTTGCTAGGTGTTTTAAAAGTCCCACAAACAAATCGGAGTAAAGTACTTAAAACTTTCGAAAATGAATTGCACCTTATTAAACCTTAATAAATATATATATATACTTTTATTTACACGTATTAGCGTGTATTTTGTATCGATCGTTGCATTTGAATAGTATGATATTAAATAATATATAACGAGAAATGTACACACACTAAAATAGTTTACAATATATTTTTGTATTATTAAATTAGGTACATATACATATGTTCATTTTGTTTTTTATGATGTTTCAAACGATATTAATTGAGTTACTCAATTTGAGTAGTAAAATATACTTTATATTTCATTTTAATATTTGCAATATGCAAGTTTTGTATGTTTTAAGCATGTCTCCAAACAATTTTTAAAATGAAAATGGAATAGTTCAATAATTACAATAGGCATAAAATATTATAATTTGCGTTATATAGTTCTGAATGCTTACTTTTTTGCTTAAGTTTACAGCATGTGCTGACTGTTGTTTGTAAATTAATAATAATGCCAAAGCATGTATCTATCCATATGTTATGAAATTATTATGTATACCTATTAATCTTGTATAATTAAAACGTAAATACTATTGATTATAGAATGCTTGGAAAATCATTTTAATTTATTGATTTTATTATGATTTCTAGGACACAATTTTATAATATATATTATATATATATATATATAAATATTTAATTTAGCATGTAAATATTGACATTACAATGACCAATTTACAACACGAAAACAAAAAGAAAAGAACGATTTTTTCATTTATTATTTTTTATTGGTACTTCATCACTACGTATAACATAATATATAACTTAACTATGTACATATTGACTATATGCGAAACTATTTAATTTTAAATAATAGATAACGAATGAAAATTACAAATATCTTTAAATGCTTAAAATAATTTTAATTGAATAACTTAAAATTACTTTAGTATAGTTTACATGTTTGTTTGAATTCGCCTGATTAATTTCTGTACACAGTTTAGTTTTACATTTATTACTAACGCCTATAGTTAAACTTAGGCAGTAACTATTTAATTCAACTATGGTTTACCTATCTATTAATTAAATCAAATTAATGTTTGATTTTATGTCATAGGTAACGAATTAATAATAGGTGATTAACGTGTATACTATTTTATAGCTTAGTTTTATACTTATAATTTCATAGAAATTATGTCGTAAATGCGAACGAGGATATATTTAAATAATTGCATTTCTTCTAAAATTTAAATCCATTAGAAAAACAATATAATATTATAATATATTTTTTTAATAATAATTTTTAGGTGTTTTAGATTCTTTATTTTCTAGGATATATTTGTTTTGAATTGTACATTTTAACAAGAGCTCTCTTTCTTCAAAAGAAAAGTTCACAACTCCTGATTTACTCCTTTTATTTAATACTTTACATTATTGATAGATGTTATATTACAAAAATATATTTAATATACATTTTTGAGATGATGACAATTGTCTATGTAAAATAATATTATGATAATAACATAATACTGTGATAATAGATTATATATAACTAAAGTTTAATTAACCAATCATAATTATAAAAATTTGTACAACTTGTTCTCCAATCTACTATTACTACCATAAATCAGTATCACTATCCAACGAATAACTGTATTCGCCGAATAAATATCTAGAAGATAATTTTACATTAAAAAAGCCTTACTAGTTTATTCAGAAGTTTATTTGCTGAATAAGTTTATTCAACGATCTGATGAATAAATAGATGATTGAAAAACCGGGCATAAATGGTACAAATTTAATACATGTCAACTGTTAAACCCACATCTCGGGTGAAAATCTAGTTATAATCATGAGGAAATATGGTTCATTCGTAAACGTTTTTTATTATATTGAATATTGGTGTTAAGAAGACCAAAAAAAAAAGAAACTAATTGCGTTAAAAGTTACAATTGTAATTTAGATTAATAAGTATTCAAAACGCCTTTTTTTTTTGTGTGAGAAGGGTACAAAAAATATAAATGACTTAATGCCTGTGTGACTATAAAATAAGATCTATTATAAATGCGTAACTTGATTTATTTAGAAAGTGTTTTATTTTACACCTCTATAATACTTTTCAATGAAAACTGTAATATAATTAATCAATAAATAATATGATCTAGCAGCTAGAATTAAAATTGTAAAATAATTCTAAAAGAGTAGCGGGTAAAGGTTATTTTATACAACTCCCACTTTCGCTACGGCACATCGTAGTACGTACACAGATAGTTTAATAAATAATATTTTGAAGCATTATTTAAATATGACCCTTGGAAGTTTGAACTTATAGGAATGCACGTTAATACCTATGATTCGTTAACATATACTTTTACTTTTATAACTACTGAATCGACTGAATAACTGCAGCGTCTGCAGCTATAATACAACAAAACAATACAACGTTATCGCGTTTTTTACCGCGTTGTCTTATTGTTTTCGCTTGGATTTTTCTTTTGTGGCAGATTTGTATGTTGATCTCTTTTTTTTAATCATTATTTTTTATTTGTGTTTATTTTTATTTTTATTTTTTTCATACGTTATAATTTTAACTTCGGGGGCCTTGATATTGTGTATGTAGCAAGAAAAGTATCGTCTGCGCGTGAAAGCTTCAGATTGTGGTGATCCACCGTCGTCCGCTGAGGTCGATATTGAATTAGACGTCGTTGATCGGAACAATAAACCTCCTCTGTGGGAACGGAGCGTGTACGGTCCTACACACATCAAAGAGAATGTCACAATTGGTACCATTGTGATCTCAGTCAAAGCCAGGTTTGTATTCCTGGTCACCCCCGTAAAAAAAATACTGCGAATGGACGTGCACAGAACTCAGCTGTATAAGTATATAATATACATACTATACAGTTATACTCTGTTGCCCGTACGTACACGATAATAGAATAAAAATATAGTATTATTATTTTGACGAAAACCTATAATATCTATAAATATGTAGTATAATAATATATATGATGAGAAACAAAAGTATTATATTTTGATCCGTTCCAGCTGTTCTTGTTATTATAATATTATTATTATATCATAAATGGTGTGATTATAAATGGCGATAGCAATAAACTGTACTGTGCGTTACCTATAATATTACACACGATGATACCGAGTATAATATTATTTAAATATTATGTGTAGACTTTCGGCCGAACTAATCTTGCAGTCGCGTGTTGTTTTTCGCGTATTCCGTTCGAAATACGTGATTATACTGACTATGATTATTGATTATTATTATAAATAATAATACATACGACCGAATAACATTTATTCTATACTTACGTTTGTCTTCGTTCCTTTCGCCGAACGTCGGGCGGTTTACGGTACTTAATCAGTTTTCAACTAGACCACGCGGTTGTAGTGAGTTTTATTAATAATACGTAGACTCGCAAAGATTAGTTCGGTCCCGAACGACGATGTACGTGGGTATAATCACTGGATTACACGCGTTGTAGCGTTCGTGTTGTTTTTTATTTCTTCTTATAAGTTGGTCAGCGATTAAATAACATAATTTAAACAACCGAAAAATTGAAAAAATAAAAACTAGGTATTATCATTGTATTTTGTGTTCCCCCCATGTGTGTGATTACATTGCGGTATATATAGCGCGAGACGTACAAGCTGGAAGCTACTGCCCAAGACAAGGGATATCCTCCTTTGTCTCGGAGTGTCGAGGTCCAGATCGACGTGGTGGATCGAGCCAACAACCCACCGGTCTGGGACCACGTTGTGTACGGGCCCATCTACATAAAAGAAAACAAGCCGGTCGGGGCAAAAGTGGTATCTATTAAAGCCAGGTCGGTCCAAATAATTTCCACAAAACAAAACTTAAATATTTTTATGATATATATTATTGTAAACCTCAAATATTTAATAAAAATAAATGTATTGCACGGCACTAAAAAAAAAAAAAAAATGACCGATGACCACGATTAAGGATAGGTACTATAACTATATTATATACTATTTATCTTTAATCGTACAATAATGAGTTATGGTTATTTTTTCGCAAAATGTATACACATATTATTTTCTACATTTAACCCATATAGCTACGAGATGTACAGATGACACACGTAACGTATCAACTTACATTTTGATGATACGCCTAACAGTTCATGTTTTTTTTTTTGTTTTTGAAGCACGCCACAAATATAAATTACATATTTTATAAACCACAATAATCAACTACATGGCTTTAAAAACTGTAATTACAATATTTGTAATTATAGTAAAAACTTTTTGTCGGTAATATTTTTATTTTTACGCTGGTTTCCAAGTCTGTACATCTCAATGTATATACCTGTGCCTGCAATAGGTAGTAAATTGTTTTGCCATTTTGAGATTTTTAGTAAAACTTTTACTCGTTATGAATATTATTGATTTTGAGTATTATCTCTAAATGTCAAAATAATGCATGCAGGTCAAAATATTTTGCACGTCCACACTAAACAATGCACGTTGTGTATGTGCGGGTTTTTTTAAAATGGGAATTTTTTTCTTCGATTTTAGTTTATTTTTAATTAGCGTATAGTTTTTGGTCATTCTTTGATATCCCTATATGCATATTTTATTGAATTTTTCTAAGCGATTGAGTAATCACAAACAAAAATATCATATAGGTGAATAATGTAAAGTAATAAAGATTCATATTTTTCCATAAACTATTTTCTTTTTTCTCTATATTATTAACATTTCAAGCCGACCATTCACTGCCAATGCTTTAAATTCACAAAAAAATACTTTCATATAGACCAAAAAGTACTGAATAAATTATTCAGTAAATGTACGTATCTCTTGATTAGTTTCGAATAATTTATCCTTTAAAAATTAATTTTTTAAAACCAATAACTATATTGATTTAAATGCTATAATATAATATAAAGTTTTTATTTATAAACTTGAGCTAACCGTAAAAAAGTACAGCACATTTTTCACATTAAGGTAAATAATTAAAGCAAGCGATGTATTTTATATTTAATGGGATAAGTTAATATGCACAAATGAGCTGGGATATTTGGGAGGTGTTGGAAAATCACAAAATAATATTTACGGAATACACGTTTAAACATTTTTGTTACACATTTCAAGTGTTATTTTAATTGTTAACTAAACAATTACTTTGGAATAGATATTTTAAGGTAAACCAAAATAGTAAAATACTTTTCTTTATGAAATTTTTTTTAAAAAAAAAAACGAAAACAAAGAATGTTTTACAATTACCTATTAATTTTTTTTTTTTTTTTTTTTGTTAGATGCATATTATTATTTGTACTTTTGTCTTTTTGTATTTTGCGTAATCGATTTTGACCAGTCATATTGTTTTTTGGCATGTCTGGTTTTATTTTTTTTTAACTTTGCTACATTAATAATTGTATTTTGTTTTGTCTTTTTATATACATACTTTGCTTTTTTATACAGAGAAGAATCTTTTTTGTATTTTGCTACTTATTTAATTCATTTTTTTTTTTCGTTTTTTTTTTTCGTACCATTATTTCAATCAATTGTTTTTGTATGCGTAAAACTTTTCCTATAAGTTTGCATGGCATAATATTTTGTTACAAAATTTTAATACGAACTATTTATTATCAGTCTATTGAATATGGTTTACGACGATTTTTATCTTTGTCATCATTCGAAAACAACACATTTTTAATAATTCGAATTATATTTTTCACCTATAACTTTTTCATATTAAATTATATTATTTTATTGTAATAATTATCAACATTTCTCTCATTTTTTTTTACATCGTACTCTGAAATTCGTATGAATATCATCTGTGCGTTTTATAGTATACTTAAAACAGTATAAGTACTATTTCTACGTTTATGACTACTGCTGTGAATTGAATACAGATCAAATATATTTCGAGATCGAGAGTTTATGAGCCATCAACTTTTATTTAGTAAATTGTTTGTCATGTCCAGTTTATAATCGTCACCATATACGCATAGGGATTCCTTAATAACGCGTGTCAATCGCCGAAAACAAACTTTTCGACTTTATTTAACTTTTACTTTTGACGTTTGCAGTTCGGGCATCGAAGGAAACCCAACGGTGTTTTACCGATTGATGCCGGGATCTACGGCCCAGACGAATAAGTTCCACACGTTCTATTTACAACAAAGACCGGACAACGGTTTCACTTGGGCAGACATAAAAGTGAACCACCCGCTAGACTACGAGACTATCAAAGAATACAACTTAACCATTCGAGTGGAGGTAATAATGTTCAGTTGTTATATAAAAGCGTGCAAAATGAAAAATTATTAGTTGTTTTCATGAATTAATTTTCATCCATACGGCTATGCATACATACCTATAAGCGATTGCAATACATGTGCAACGCGCAAACGTCAATTATAAATTTTTCTTACCTACCTTGCGTTGCAGAACAACGGAGCTCAACAACTTGCATCCGAAGCGACCGTGTACATCATGTTGGAAGATGTGAACGATGAAATACCGTTGTTTACGGAACGGGAACAAGAGACTGTTCTTGAAGGCGAACCAATTGGTACCAAAGTCACACAAGTAAACGCGATCGACAAGGACGGCACGTTTCCGAATAACCGGGTTAGTTTTCACGCTAACAAACATTACCATAATATGTACTATACTAAACGAAAATCTACACAGTAGATTGTGTATATAATATAAACATATTGTGCCGAGTGACTGCCGTACTGTTTGTTTACGTTCATTTATTTGGACGGACGGAATTCAATAACATACCAATAATATATTATACACATTATATTGATATTATAATAGCTAATAATGTAGATACTTCAAGTAGCATAGTAAAATATAATTATATTATAATCACAACATGATAATGCATAAATCACTTGGAAATAACTGATACGTATTTACAAGTTTTTTATGTAGCATATGTCTGTATAATATATTTTATCTGGTAGTAGAAGCAGTAGGAGTGTAGTTAGACATACTAGTTGGACATACAAGTACCTACGGTTGTTCGTCTTGTTTTTACCTTATCGACCAACTATAGCATAACGCGAACGCTTATAATCTGGACTCTGGATGATATAACTGCAGTTATTGGCCTGTATTCCGCGCATAACGATGATCCGTATACTATGATACCTACCTACAATATTATTAATCACCCATGCGTCGTCCACAGGTGTACTACTACGTGGTCGATTCTCCACGTAACGAGGGAAAAGACTATTTCGAGATCAACACGGAGACCGGAGAAGTGTTCACGAAAATAGTTTTCGACAGGGAAAAGCAAGGTGCGTACGCACTGGAAGTGGAGGCTAGAGACGGAGCACCGTCTGCCAGACCCAACAACGGCGACGCACCAAACTCTGGTACCTAAACATATTATTATGATAATGCCCTACCTGTATAGTATGAAATAACTACGATATGGCAACAGTGGCGCAACTAGGAGAGGTTTAGACCTCCTGACTACGATTTAGCCCCCCAAAAATATTCCACATTGATTTTAATATTTGTTTTACTTTAATTTAAAACTGTAATGAATTAATAAAGTTGACTATGAAATGGTTTTTCTATGTCATTCTTGTATTAGAGGTAAAAAAAAAAATATATTGGTAATTAATGTTCGATAGTGTGGGAGGCGGACCCCCATAGGTTATTTTTAGTTTACATTTTTGGTGAGGGCTGTAGCCCCCCCTAGAATCTTAGTTGTGCCTATGCATAGTTGTCTCGCTACTACTTCGGCGTCCGAATGTTTTAATAACGTCGTGTGTGACCCGTGTGTTTCCAGTGTCCAAGTTCATACGTATCGGTATCGCGGACAAAAACGACAACCCGCCGTATTTCGACAAAGCGCTATACGAAGCCGAGGTCGACGAAAACGAGGACATACAGCACACCGTGCTCACTGTGACGGCAAAGGATCATGACGAATGTTCGTATAGTTTTATTGTGTTTTGTATAGAATTATTTTTTGAAAACAAAGCTGTTCAAAGCAGCTAGTTACGCATCCGTTGTGCAGCACACTTTTAAAACGCTCGAGGTACGTGAAGTGTAAATTTGAAATTGGTGTTTTTTATTTAGCTTCTAGAATACGTTACGAGATAACTGGAGGAAATCTCGGTGGAGCGTTTGCCGTTAAAAACATGACTGGTGCTATTTACGTAGCCGGCCCATTGGATTACGAAACCAGGAAAAGAGTAAGTAACAAAATGCACTATTATTTATCACTCATCACACTCAAATCGTAATACAACTCATTTAATATACATATTGCGCATGATACAAAATTGTTTCATGATTTTAATTTTTATCATTATCATTATTATTATTATTATTATTATTATTATTATTATTATTATTATTATTTATTATTATTATTATTATAATTTATAACAATAATTATGTTGTATATATCAAAAATATTTGACGAATTTAAAGTCTAAACAATGTAATGGAAAATATTTTTACTGACAATCGATAAATTTAGTGTTATTCTAGCTTATACTATTTTATTTTTAATGGGTTAATATTTATAGTTCATGTGTGTATACAAAAATATGGCAGATTAATTGTCCTCATTTTATTTATTAAATACCTTTTAGGACTTTCCTCTTGTCCCTTATAGCCTCTTGAGTTAATTCCTGTTATTTTGACAGGATCTGTTAATATGCTTATGTGCAAGATTTTCTATCTCATTTTGTTGATATTATTCTTTGAAAACATCTTTTGGATTTTTCCACATGAAACATACGAATCGTTATAGTTTATATTGCATAAATTTTATTCCAATAACAATATTTCAAATCATTTTATGTTATTTTCATACATTTTTATGAATTCCATCATATTTTTATTTTCATTATTATTGTTTTTTTTTTCTTATATTTTAGAAAAATATGATTTATATTTATATTTTGTTTTTTTCATCATCAACTCATTTTGTTTCGCTAACAAAATAATTTTCAAATAAATAATCATATTTAATATCCAAAAATAACACCGTGTGTACAGTACGAATTACATCTATCCGCATCGGACAACTTGAAAGAAAATCACACTATTGTTGTAATCCACGTGAAAGACGTTAATGATAATCCACCGGTGTTTGAACGACCCACATACAGAACACAGATCACGGAAGAGGATGACCGCAACTTGCCCAAACGTGTCTTACAGGTCCGGCGCGTTTGCCTAGTTCTTAAGTCAAACTCCCGCTGCATGTAGCATGATTCACCTAGATACCAAAATACTACACCAAGTCACTGAGTCAAGTACAAAACCAGAATGCCCGAGCAGCAATCGAAATAATATGTAAATTTGCACAAAAACGGCATTCTGGGATATACTATAGTTTTAAACGTCATTAGTTTTATATAATAAGGCATGTTTCTGTTATATATTAATCCGTTAAAATGATTATATTTTAAAAAGCACGTCTACTATAGTTTATAATATATAGCATTATGAAATGTATAAAAACTGTTATTAGATGAATACGAATAATTCAAAAAAATATAATAACAATAATGCTACGATATTTATTTTGTTATCCCCGGTTATCGACCATTTTTTTTTCACTTGTTATGCGCCCTATGTAGTCATAAATAAAACACAGAAAGTGTATGTTTGCATGATTGTAATGTAGTACGAATTGGTATTGGCCGCTTCCGACAACTTCCAAGATAGCAAAACGACAGTTGTTATTCATATAAACGACAAAAACGACATGCCACCCGTGTTCAATTCGCCATTGTATGCTACTGAAATGGAGGAAGAACTGGTTGGAGCTTATCCACATCATTTATTACAGGTACGTTATTAGATCCCATACAAATGCTCAAAAAGAGCCCAGGAATATTTCAGGTGATTAACACTATTCGTAGATATTGTACTAATCAAATGGATCTCAGGTAAGGTGTCTTATCGACCAGCTTTCAAGCACTCGTTTATACCTATAGTTGTTGAATTTAGTAATCCTTCTAACGTATTTATTGTTCATTTATATACTGTAGTAATATGAGTTTTACTGTAAATTGACTTGCATATTTCTATAAATGATTAGGTAACAGCAACTGATGGCGACAAAGATCGTCCGCAAAACATAGTTTATTTCCTCACTGGACAAGGTATTGATCCCGACAATCCAGCGAATAGTAAATTCGACATAAATCGTACATCAGGAGAAATATTTGTACTTAAGGTAAATATATATATATATATATATATATATATATATATATTAAAATAAATACCTGTTTAAAACTATATATAATTAATTAAACATATTTTTTTGTTTAATATTTTTACAGCCTTTAGATAGAGATCAACCTAATGGTAGACCTCAATGGAGATTCACTGTGTTTGCACAAGATGAAGGAGGTGAAGGTTTAGTTGGCTATGCTGACGTCCAAGTGAATTTAAAAGACATTAATGACAATGCACCAGTATTTCCACAAGGCGTGTACTGGGGAAATGTTACTGAAAACGGAACAGCCGGTATTTATTCGATCACTTTTCTCGAATCACTTATCAGCAATATTAAAAATAAGTGTTAAAAATATATTATTAATTAATTCTGTGTACAGGAATGGTGGTAATGACAATGACAGCTGTAGACTATGACGATCCAGCTGAAGGCACTAACGCTAAATTGATTTATTCGATCGAGAAAAATGTGATCGAAGAAGAAACTGGCACTCCCATATTTGAAATTGAATCTGATACCGGTGTTATTAAAACCGCTGTGTGTTGTTTGGACCGAGAACGTACTCCGGATTACTCTATTCAAGTGGTTGCTATGGATGGTGGAGGCCTAAAAGGTATGATAACATACATAATATAATATATAGACAACAGACATATAGTTAAGTTTATAGATAACATACGTAATTGTAAATTAAAAACAATTTCAAATCCTTTTAATGTAGGCACGGGCACTGCTTCTATCCGAGTGAAAGATATCAACGATATGCCTCCTCAATTTACAAAGGAAGAATGGCTTACTGAAGTCGACGAAACTGATGGCTTTAATTTCCCAGAAACGCCTATATTAACCGTAACGGTTCACGATGAAGACGAAACAAACAAGTTTCAATACAAAGTAAGACTGTCTACGGATAATTAAAATATAGTTTACAAGTACTATATTATATTATTATACGTTTTAAATTATTAGGTAATCGAAAATAGCGGTTATGGTGCTGATAAATTCACAATGGTGAGAAATAATGACGGCACGGGATCGCTTAAGATTGTTCAGCCGTTAGATTATGAAGATCAATTACAAAGTAATGGATTCCGTTTTAGAATCCAAGTTAACGATAAGGTAATTTTTATTATTCATAAATAATCACAAAAAAGTATTATTCCTCATTATATATATCTGCATTGTGATTTTTCAGGGCGAAGACAACGATCACGATAAATATCACGTTGCATATTCTTGGGTCGTAGTCAAATTACGTGATATAAATGACAATAAACCACAATTTGAACGGCCGAACATAGAGGTATCGGTATATGAAAATGTTGAAGTCGGCAAGAGTTTAGAAACTTTTAAGGCTACTGATCCAGATCAAGGGGGAAAGAGCAAAGTATCGTACGCTATCGATCGTTTATCTGATCGACGCCGTCAATTCCGTATCAGTCAAGAAGGAACCGTTTCCATTCAACGACAATTGGATAGAGAAGAAACCCCTAGACATCAAGTACGTTTTATTTTTCGACTTAATAAAATGTTGTATAAATACATATTACATATATAATATACATAATACATGCATTTATAATTGTATAAAAATATATTTTATTAAGTATGTTACACATTTATTTCAGGTAAAAATTTTGGCCATTGATGATGGTGTTCCACCTAAAACGGCAACGGCGACTCTCACAGTAATCGTTCAGGACATTAACGACAATGCTCCGAAACTTCTTCGAGATTATCGACCAGTTTTGCCCGAACATGTACCCGCGAGAAAAGTTGTTGAAGTTCTTGCCACCGACGATGACGATCGATCTAAAAGCAATGGACCACCGTTTACATTTAGAATGGATCCAAATGCGGACGACGTTATCAGAGCGTCGTTCAAAGTAGAACACGATCAAAGTAAATTCCATTGTTTTTCGCCTATATTACATTATATTAATTATTTCCTCTCGTGCATCAATTCAATTTTATAATTTGTTTATCAGAGGGTGCCAACGGAGACGGGATGGCTGTAATATCATCACTCAGGTCATTTGATCGAGAACAACAAAAAGAATATCTCATACCAATCGTAATCAAAGACTCTGGTAATCCAGCAATGACGGGCACTAGTACCTTAACTGTAATTATTCGAGACGTGAATGATAACAAAATGCAACCAGGATCTAAAGAAATATTCGCTTATAATTATATGGTAATTAATAATAACTGCACATTACTTCAATATTATATATAATGTAAGAATCGTAAAAATATATGGTTACCTATTCATAATACGATTTATATTATGATATGAAAAAACATATTAAATCTTAAAATATAAATTTTCTAGTGTTAGAATATTTTTAAATAGGTCTTAAATAATATTATATTTTATTATACAAAATAATAATAACTAAATTTGAATAAGTAAATAATCTAAACAAGTTTTGTCTGTAAACTAGAAATTCAAATAAATACATATATCTCAAAAGTTAAATACTATATAATATTATAACTACCTACTTGTTTATTCGTATTTATTTTAAATTAATATCACTTGTTAATTTAAAGTATTTCAGATACCTATAATTTTTACTTTATTTTAATATTTAATTGTATTGGTACACTAAAATTTAAATTCTAAAAGTACTTTAGTGTTTAGGATTTGAATAAAATACAGTAAAAACACCATTTATTAATTCACAATAAATGAAAGTTTATTAAACACAGATATATTTAATATTTACATTAGTCACATTAAGTACATTGCAGTATGTCTACTACTACTGGTAGATGCGGCATTGTCGCGCCGCTATATATTATACAATAATCCTAGTGTTATAGAATATTCTTTTTTTGTGGAATGTTCGAGAACCTACGCGCGTATATGCATTTTGTGTTGCCTATCCGCTACGAAGATTCTCGACCATTCCATGATCGCTACAAGTACCTATTTTAAACTTAAATTATGTATGATATAGATTTATATGTATGTACCTATAGTTCTCTTCAATTCAATACTATATTTTTATTAATTATCTACTTATATATTGTAATACGCATGCTACTTTTATTTAGGGCCAAGCTCCAGACACAGAAATCGGCCGCGTATACGTATACGATTTAGACGATTGGGATTTACCTGACAAAAAGTTCTACTCAGACGGTACTGAACACCCTCGATTCAAGTTAAATGACACCACTGGCATGATTATGATGCGTCACGGAACAAGGGAAGGTCAATATCATCTGCGTTTCAAGGTGTACGACCGTAAACACACGCAAACCGACATTTCTGCTAACGTTACTGTTACGGTTAAAGAAATATCACCCGAGGCAGTCCTAAACGCAGGATCCATACGTATTGCTGGGATAACTGATGAAGACTTCATTAGAATTTGGAATTATAGGGTATAATAAGAAACTAAAATACTCTATCAAAATACTGATCAAGGCGTTAACATGTTTCTTTCTGTTTATTTTAGACACAAAGCTTGGTCAGAAGTAAAGCTGACAAGTTCAAAGATAAATTGGTAGATATTTTGAATACGCCTAGAGAAAATATTGATATTTTCAGTGTTCAATTGAAACAAAAATACCCTCCACTGACCGATATTAGATTTTCTGCTCATGGGTCACCTTATTACAAGACTGTGAAGCTCAATGGCCTAGTATTAATGCACCGCGAAGAGGTATAATATTATACTTTAATTTAATACCATTGTTGAATTATTTAATAAATGTTTTTGTTTCTTTAGATTGAAAAAGACGTCGGAATAAATATTACCATGGTTGGTATTGATGAGTGTTTATATGAATATGTGAATTGCGAAGGAAGTTGTACAAATGTATTTGAGATAAACACACTTCCTTATATGGTAAACGCCAACAAAACCGCTCTGGTCGGTGTCAGGATCGATACTTACGCTGAATGCACTTGTGGAGCTCGTAATTTCACAAAAATTGAAACATGCCGATCAAGTCCCTGTTTAAATGGTGGCCGATGCACAGACACTAGGAACGGTCCTACGTGTGAATGCCCGGCCGGTTTTAATGGACCAAGATGTCAACAAACGGCCAGGAGCTTTAAAGGAAGCGGTTGGGCTTGGTACCCACCTTTAGAAATGTGTGACAATTCTCATTTAAGTTTAGAATTCGTCACTAGAAAATCAGATGGTCTTATGCTGTACAACGGACCTATTGTACCACCCGAATCTGAAGAAGTACTAATATCAGGTGTGTAATAGTTGTAACATTTTAATATCAATATTATTTATTATTTTATTTACATTAAACTTTTTTTTATTAGGCTTTATGAACTATTTAGGCTATTAGCCGCCAATATTCCTTTCATCACTCCTTGTCATATACTTATTCCAAGTCTACTCCAATTTCTTCTAATAATTCCTTGGTGCTGTCCTTTCGTCTGTTCCGTAGTTTTTCTCTTGGTCTCTTTCTCCTCGTAATATATGTCAATGCTCTTTTCAACATACTTTCATTGGCCCGCTATACATGGCCTGCCCATTCTTTTCTTGATCCTTCAATGAATTGGACCACGTCTTCTCTTTTATAAAGTTGGCATAGTTGGGCGTTAGTTCTTATTTCCCATTTCTATTCCGTATTGTTAAATATAGTAGATCCATAGAATTTACTAAGAACTTTTCTTTTAGATAGCCGTAGTTTTTCATCATTACCTTTCGTTATTGCCTATTTAGTACATGCATATGTTAATACAGGGTAGATGTAACTCTATACAGATGTTCTTTTGATTTTCTTGATAACAGCTTGAATTTATAGAGGGTTTCCATTGCATATAGAAATCGATTAACAGCGTTTAATCTGATATTTATATAACTATGTATATTTTTTTGGTTATTCAGGGTGGTACTGAAGTATTTGAACTATTGTATTTGTTCAAAGGTGTTATTTCTTACCAAGATTTTATTATGATGTCCCTCTTCTCGTTTTACTATCGTATATTTAAATTTTCCGCTGTTGATTTTTCAGCCAATGTCTTAACGTTTAACTATATTATGTTTATTTTTAGATTTTATATCGATCGAATTGGATAGAGGTCAACCACGTTTACTTATTGACTTTGGTTCTGGCACCTTAGAACTTAAAGTAAAAACAAAAAAGAGCTTAGATGATGGTGAATGGCATAAAATAGATGTATTCTGGGATACAGAGGTGTGTACAAAAGTTTCATAAATTACCAACTGTTAAATTTCTAACTTTATATTAATTTTCTATTATTTTATTTTAGAATATCCGTCTAGTAGTAGATAATTGTCGTTCAGCCGATATTTCCGAACTAGAAGACGGTTCTCATCCAGAGTTTGACGATTCATCGTGCCAAGCTCAAGGAACGATCCCACCATTTAACGAGTACCTGAACATCAATTCCCCGTTACAGATCGGTGGAAGATATGTACAAGATTTCGACCCCACTCACTACCATTGGCAATACGCTCCTTATGGAAAAGGATTTGATGGTTGTATCAAAAATGTGTACCACAACAGCAAGGTAAGCGTCTTGCAATATTCATTTTTATATTTGTATTAATATTTTATTTTATTCTAGCTATACGATTTGGCCAATCCGGGTCTCACTAGAAACAGCATTGCCGGTTGTCCGCAAACTGAAGATCTGTGTATGAATTTAGTTGGTCACAGATGCACGGAACACGGATCGTGTGTGGGTAGTATGGTAGAGCCACGGTGCGAATGTAGTCCAGGTTGGTCGGGTGCTGATTGTCTAACACCCACCATACCAACCACATTCCGCCCTCAGAGTTACGTAAAATACGCCCTATCATTTGATGCCGATAAGTTTATGACAAAAATCCAATTGCGCTTTAGAACACGTGAAGAACATGGTGAACTATTTAGGGTCAGTGACCAACATAACAGAGAATATGCCATTCTAGAGGTAAAACAAATGTTCATACCTACTGTATTTTTTATACTTTATTACTAGATTGAAATTATTGATGATATTATAACGTTTTTATTAATAGATAAAAGATAGCAAACTTCATTTCCGATACAACCTGAACAGTTTAAGAACCGAAGAAAAGGATGTATGGCTAAGTGCTGTAACGGTTGATGATGGAAAATGGCATACAGCTAAAGTTTCAAGATATGGTTCATCCGCTATTTTGGAGCTTGATGGAGGTGAAGGGAAACATTACAATGAAACTTACCGATTTGAAGGACATCAGTGGTTAATGGTGGACAAACAAGAAGGAGTATATGCTGGTGGAAAAGCTGAGTATACTGGTGTTCGAACATTTGAAGTTTACGGCGACTTCCAAAAAGGTAATAAAAATTGTGAAAATAGTATTTTACGATTTTGGTACGAGGATAAAAATCATTGGTATGTACCAAAATCGCATTGGTTTTGAAAATTATTATTATGATTATTGATTGAATAAAACGTATCATCTTTTTTCTTCGTCAAACTTTCAGTTTTTGTAAACATAGATGATATAGATAATATATTATATATAAAGCTTCCAAATTAAGTTTTATTGTAAATGAGTGGCGGGACAATAATTATATGTACATACTGTATTTATTGATTGAAAATTCACATAAAAGCATATAAACATTTTATCACGCGTGATTAGCAAATATTAATACTATACAGAAGACAGAACTATTGTAGTTTTTAATTTTAAAAACAGAAAAATATGTATATATTTATAAAAAACATACAATAAAAATTGTATATTCATATTTTAATATCATAATAATTGAAGTGTACTGTTGATAATTACAGTATTAATAGTATAAAATAATATTTTAGGTTGTTTGGATGACATACGCCTGGAAGGAAGATATTTACCGCTGCCACCAGCAACCAACGGAACACAATGGGGCCAAGCGACAATGGCCAGAAACGTAGAGAGGAACTGTCCGTCTAACAAACCTTGCGCCAACGTTATTTGCCAAGAACCATTTGAATGTGTCGACCTATGGAACTATTACGATTGCACGTAAGTTCATGGTCAACCGGTGGATTAGAATCACTATTAACCATCGTACATTACTTATTAGATGCTAAAAATGTATAAAATTGTTATTTTCTAGTTGCGGCGAAGGTCGTATTATGACACCGGATCGCAAAGGGTGCGTTGATAAAAATGAATGCCTGGATAGCCCCTGCCGAAACGGAGGCGTTTGTTTAAATCAAGATCCCAGGATCCGATATCGTTGTATATGCCCAGATGGCTTTTGGGGTGAAAACTGTGAATTGGTCCAAGAAGGTCAAAAATTAAAACTCGGTATGGGCGCACTCGCGGCCATATTAGTCTGTCTGCTTATCATTCTCAGTAAGTATACTGCAGTGGAATTGTGACTTACAAAATAATATTATCACCGTGTATTGTATTCGTTCGTAACGATCGTACCTACGGACACGGCTTTGCGAAAACCAAACTGAATATTTGATTATATATTTTACAGTATTGGTATTGATGTTCGTCGTGTACAACCGTCGACGCGAGGCGCACATCAAATACCCCGGACCGGACGACGATGTTAGAGAAAACATTATCAACTATGACGACGAAGGCGGCGGCGAAGATGACATGACCGCGTTCGACATTACGCCCTTGCAGATACCTATCGGAGGATCGATAAACAACATGCATCCACAGAAATATAAATGTGCGTTTTGTTTGTGCTACTAGACTCGTATAACATTGCAATGACTTTAGGTACCGGTCACGATAATATTATTATTGCTATTTTTAGATCCCACAATGCCGGTGGGAGTGGAACCCAACGTCGGTATATTCATCGAAGATCATAAGAAACGCGCGGATGGTGATCCGAACGCTCCGCCATTTGACGACTTACGGAATTACGCTTATGAAGGAGGCGGCAGCACCGCTGGATCATTGTCATCGCTAAACACAGGTGCAGTATACGTGTCATTCGGTCACATCATCCGATGCAGTACTAAGTGCACCACCGTTTTAAATATCTCACATACGATACGGTTTGTTGTCAAACTTGTCGTCGGACCGATCAGCCCTTAAGTTGTCAAACATTTAATTAGATGTGAACGATTTGTTCATCTATAATTAATATCGGTAGAGTTGAGATTAGTGGTATCCTACAATAGATTATAGAAAGGCAGTTCATAATGATTGAATGAGAAAATAATGTGAATAATAACTTTGTCCAATTTGATGACGTGGACACACACGAGATCTTGTTTGCTGTCGTTACGTTGCAGTTGGTCTGTCGGCAGTGTCGATCTACCGACAAGACGTCGTGAAACACCACCATACACGTGGAAACTTGTAAAACTGTCTTTCAGACATGTTTGGCAAGAAGTTTGATAGCAAAACGTATCATGTATGCAACAGATGTACGATGGTTTTAAATAATTCCGTTTTTAAATATTTATAATAGATCAGAAATCATGGTCGATGTGTACGAAAGACCACCTTTTTATGACGTTTTACCGATTATTTTTAATGATTTATTACTGTATATAACAAAAACATATTTATCTTTTTATTTCATCACTAGTTTTCGTAGCACTCGTATTATTTTTACATTTATTTACACTGCGATAGTTACCTTTTGTGCGGAAAGGCATATTTTATGGCGACATCACTTAACTACCATTTAAGCTCTAGTTGTTGTCACGTAATATGTATATGAAATAATAATTTTCTTTTCACTTGAATACAAAATATAAAAAACGTATGAAAATGTGTTTCTTAATCGATACTGATATTTACGTCGTTCTTTAATCGTATACAGGTACCGAGGACGACCATCAAGACTATGAGTATTTGGTGTCTTGGGGCTCGCATTTCGACAAATTGGCTGATATGTACAGCCGAGATGGCGAACACGAACTGGACGAAGAGCATTAAATAATAAAATATTTTTAGTCGGCTATATATATAATATATTCACAAACAAATATGTTATATGTATATGGGCTGCAATGGAACTGAAAATCTAGTCATGATTATTTTATTAACCCACTATATTAGACGATCTCAAATCCCATTTTGCTGCCATTTATGCTTATATACTGTTTTTCCTTTGATTAGTCAGTTTATTTACTATCCCCATAAATATATACCCACTCCACCGATTGAATACTTAGGTTTTTTTTTCGAACTATTTTTTACATACATTTTTTATTATTTATACTATTACGACAGATAATTTTTATTATTACAGTTATCATTTTTTTCGTACAAACAATATTTTTTTTTTATACATTTCAGAAACCAATCATTTTTATTTGATTTTTACCTAAGCGTTTTTACTTTTTTATTTGAATGAAACTATAACGAAAAACCATTGTGTACGTCAAATTATTGCCATTACTATATTCAGGGCAAACGCTACTTTTTTATTGTATGCTCAATTTCTGTTTAGATTACACAATATTAATTAAACTATATATAGTTGTATAACAATATTGTATAAATTTAACACTGAATTATTTATAAATCGAGTGAATCAACACCTGTAACATATTAAAATATAATAATATAATAATGACGACGTAAGAAGTTGACAAATTAAATTAAAACTTTTTATTCGTTCGGTCGATTATAATATTATATTAAGTATATTGGAATCTTTTCGTACATATCTCTCGATGAAAGTGTTTTACTACATTAAATAATGATAATTACTATTATATAATAATTGTATTGTATTTGAAAATAATATTAGTTCACTACCACCACACATTTTTTACCCAGCACGTTTATAGATATTTTATGTAAAAGAATTATTGAATAATAACATCATCACTTTAACCCCTTTCCCCAAATCCAATATTTGTTATTATATTTATATATTATTAATGTATACATAAATATTATGAAGCGTAGAGATAGAAATATTGTCCTAGTTTATTAACCTGATGTTCCAATTTTATATATAAAAAAAATTAATAATTTTAATAAGTTTATGATTAGTTTTATTTATATAAATTTTAAAGTATAACTAGTTTTAATGATAAAATAATTATAAAAACGTGTATTCATGATTGTATTTCCTTTATTTTATTTTTAATTACTATTATTACTTTTATTATTATTATTATTTATATTTTTTAATATTTAGCATTTGTCCCATAAGGCGGTGCTAGGCCGGCTGTCGTCTTAGTCGCTGCACTGTAATTTACGACTGCGGCGGCCGGTTTGCGCTAATGAATATATTATTATTGTCATTTTTATATATAAGCGAATGTACTACACATAGCGTGTTAGTGTTGTGTTTCGCACTCAAATGATCAAATTACATTTTAAGTCACAAAACTAATCAATTAACTTGTTGTAAGCGAAATATTACTGTCAGAAAATATTGACGACGCGCTGTAATAACATAATATTACATTGCTGTCGTCGTGTTGCATTTAGATAAGACATTTAAGTACACACATCATATAAGTTTTTAAGTATGTTTATAGCATTGAATTGTGTAGCCTATGATAATCAAAATAAATAATTTTTAACATAGTAACAATGACATTCCACATTATTGCAATAATCACGTGCCCTCCGCGTAGTGGTGTTGTGTACCTACAGGTATATACCTTGTACTTACCCTGCCAAGGGCGCGCAACTATAAACATAAAAAACCTACTTCTGTGTGCCTACGTCGTGGTGTTACTATATGTACATAAATCCTATCCACGTCAGTACGTCGAAATACGCTTTTATCATTAGGTTGTTCGTCTTTCGTTTACCGTTCTATCCGTATACTGTTTTAATCTCCGTTTCTCCGAGGTTTCAGATTGGGTTTTTTTCCAAACAATTTTTTTATACTACACCTATCTCCAAATGCACATCTGTGAACATAATCAAGTTTTTGTTACACGAAAATTAAATTTAAAAAAATATTATATTATAATAAAGGTATTACATGTATTAAGTATACGTATAATATACCGTATATTGTACGTCATGGAAATAGTAGTTCAACATCTCTCAAATTTCCCCCTTTCCCCTTTAAAGTTAAGAAATAAACTATTACTAAGTGAAACGCATCATCTTCTACAAATATTCCGATTTGTCACCGTTTTTCATTTCTTCTCGATTTTCAGTTTCTTTTTTAACATGTAAAACTTGTATATGTGTTTGACCTATACATTTATATAATATGAATACGAGTACC
Organism: Chaitophorus viminalis; assembly: GCA_025469195.1. NCBI lineage: Eukaryota > Metazoa > Arthropoda > Insecta > Hemiptera > Aphididae > Chaitophorus > Chaitophorus viminalis. Next base: position 108,996 of record JAIPRK010000433.1, read on the forward strand.
TGTGTTTTTGTATTTAAATATTTTTTACATGAAAAAAAAAAAAATGTTCCAATTAAACGTGTATGGAATTAGCCATTAGGAATCGGTACACAACACTTAACCATTGATACCTCTATTTATAAGAATATTATGTAATATGTATCCTCTGCGCTTATACAACTGTGCCCATAGTTTTATGATTTACCCAGGAATATATTATATGTACGATGTATTTTTTTCTTCCATAATGACAGGAATTCGTAACATATTTAATATATTATAATAATAAACATATTGTACGCTCTCGGTTTTCATATTGTACACACGGAACAACAAAAGCGCCGTCGTTATATACATTTTCATTATTGTTTCACTAATTTTTTCCAACACGTATTCATTTATATATTTATTATATATTAATTATTTCTAGTCACCTGTCATACAAATCTTTGTATACCAACCATGTTTTTTTTTTTTTTTTTTACGTGTAATTATTAAAACATTTTACTATACAATACCTACTATAGTGTTATAGTACCTTAAGTTAATTTATATATTATTAATAAGAGTAGTGTTGTATTTATAAAAATAAATAAATATATATATGTATGTATATTACATATGAAATAAGAAGGCATTAGAAAAAAAAAACGATTTTGTTCGAAGTTATATTCCGTTTTCATTATGTTTGATGTGTATACATAACATTGTAAAAACATATTACTGATGATAAATAATTTAGGATAATATAATATTTATAAGCATAAAATGTTAATGTATTTTGTTTTTCTTTCGATGTCTTGATTCCGCTTTTTTATAATCAAAACGCAGACGAAAGAATTAACGAATTCACAGGTATGGGTATCATTTCTGTGCATGCATGAAACACGAACATGTGGATAAATTACCCAATAATACTAAATTGGTAATTCATACATATTATGTTTCTGCTGTCGAAAAAATCAACTTGTACACGATGTATACACATTACACGCGGACACGCAGTACATTATGAACTAGCTTATACCTACCTACCATTTACCATTGATATAATAATAAGTGCCAACACGGCTACACATGACTGTAATCGTTTGCATTGAATTTGATAAAAATCGGTTTTCAACACAATAGAGAGTACACGTGAAAAAAGTGAGTGTTTCTATTGTTGAGACCTGTTTTAATCAATTTGAATACAATTAATGATTATTATCGCAGCGACTAGTGGCTGCGTCCGATTTTACCTTGGGATGGCGGGCGTATCTAACTGTACTCAGTGATACGAATGGATTATGGTTATTCATAAAAATACAAATGTTAAACAGTCTAAGATCTAGGAACTATAAAAGGTTTGGAAAAAAATGTTGTGCTAATAATGAATGTGTTACTAAATCTCCTGATCCTGTAAATAGTATCTTGATTAAAGATATGGACTGTAAGGATAATTATTTTGATAAATCGGTTGATACAATAGATGTTCAAAGTAAGATATTTATAACAATAATGCAATGGAATTAAATATTAATGTTAGTATATATAAATATATATATCTCACTCTTTCGAGTTAAAACATAATAAAATTCATAAAAAGGATAATAATTACTAATCATAGTAATGTAACCACTTGACTAGTAGTTAAGTAGTTAACAAAATTGAACATTTGATTGTGCTCTGCAATAATGTGATGAGTATTTGGGAATCTTGTCTATAATTTGGTCTTTAATAATTTTAATTTTATTGAAGTCAATATTCTTCAATCCCTTTTGATCAAGTATAGGAGCCTTATTTTCATGGAATTTTTTTAAATTAGTATTAATTCAACATGTTATGACATTTAATGTTTTAATAAGTATTTTTCAACACATACATTCTATTCAAATTATATTTTCTGGAAAATTGTTTTTTAAAATGATTACTGTTAGTACTAGCCTACCTTCTATTCGCAGGTAATTCATTAACTAAAGCAGAAATATAAGCATTTTGAACAGTGTATTCCCCTGATTTCATTTAATTTTATAAAAATGATGCAACTTCAGATTTCAGGCAAATTGTATGCCTAAAAACAAACATTATATCTCAAAACCTAAAAACTATTATAGATCTATGTATATTTACCATCGAGAAGAATATTTGTATTTAAGTTATACAGATGTATTATCAGCCTGTCTTTTATTTTCAACTTTACCGATAACAGTGAACAGTGTTGCATCTGCAGAACGATGTTTTTCGAAGCATTGAAATGTATAATCTATGTTAAAAAATTAGGAGAACTTTTTAACAATTGAAAGCAAAAATAATTTTAAAAAAATGTAAAAAAACTTATTTGCTACATTTTAGTGAATGAAGTGCTATATCAGATACAGAAATGTGTTAATTTTTAAATTTTTTTTTTTTTGCAATACTAAAAACAATTTATTGTATCAATAACAACGAAATCATATACAGTGTAACAATGTAACAATAAATTATTAATTAAACTACCTCATTAAGCAATGCTTGAGGTGAGGTAGATGAGTTGATAACGTACAATATAATATTGTTTTAATAAAAAAAAAAAAAAACTTCATTCTTCATATGATAAGGCAGAGGTCTCTAACCTACAGCCCGTGGGTCGAATGTGGCCGATAAAGATTTTCTAACTGGCCCTCTAACCTAACTTATGTTTTGAAAATATTTTAATAATTTTCAAATTAGGAAAATTCCTATTTAAAAATAGTTTATTAAGTTATTTACAATAGAAATTTGTTTCTTCAAGTATACATCTATATTATAAAATACAATATAAAATAATAAAATGGTCAGAAAATTGTGCGTATCTATCCTCAATTAAATTTTCTATCTCTGCATCTCAAGGCAATTTTGGCCTGCAATTCCAAAGTAAATTTCAGGTTTAGTCCTACATAAAAAAAAATTGGAGGCCCTTAGATTAGAGTATGCCAGAGTAGACAGTTATTACATTTGTACAATTTATGTACATTAATAACACTTTTTTTCATGTTTTTATTAATTTAAATAACTGTAAGAATTCTTTAAAGAAAGTTAGTACAACAGTATGTAGAATAATTTTATATTATTGTTATTATATAATAAATACCAAGTTCTGGATTTAACAATTATTAGTGCTTAAAGCTAATTACAACTTTTTGAATTATTAATATGGTAATACATCTATAATACTTAGATTTTAATTATTTTGAATTAATTTTGATAAACACATTAAAGTCTTAGTTAGAAAATTAAGTTTTGAATGACTTTTCAATAATAATTTTTATTTTATTCTGAACTCAAAACAATATTTGAAAATAACTCTGTAAACAAAATCATTCTTTTTATTTCCAGTATATTAAATTATGTCTTACATTAACTAATCGGTGTATCATTTTGTTACAAAATATAAAATATAACTATAAAAATTATAAAATAAATAAAACTGCAAAAAAAAAAAAAAATGAAAATAGTCAAGTTTAAATTAAAAGTATAAAAGCAAAACAAGTTTACTAAAAATAACATACAGCCAATATTTAGGAATGGCAAAACTTTGTTAACACAGGCATGTAGGAAGTTTAAAATAAATAATTATAATAATATTTAAATACAGTAAAAATGACAACTAAATAATAAACACTCATAGTAAAATATGAAGTAGTATACACTAGTTTCATTTGATAAATTTTGTTTTGATTATAAAAATATATAAAATCAACTCAGCCTCTTTAAGAAATTTCTGAGGTATTTTTATATACTTAACAAGTGAACTAAAACAGTCTTCAATGCTACATTAGCATTACATTAGTGAGCTTATCGATCAGTCGATTATTATTTGTTCGTAGTTAATTTCTATAAATTTAATTATTTAAAATTTATTTATACATTTAAAAGTGATGGTACATGTACAGTTTGTGATGGAGATTTTGGTGTATGGAACTTCAAAAGCTCTGCAACTGTAATAGCTACTTGAACAATGCCTTTTCCCTCCAGAATATCAACCGCACAACAAATGAGTTTCTAAAAATGAAATTTATGTTAAAATGTGATACAAATATTCATAGACTCATAGTACACACTATATCCTGAATATACAATTGTAATCATGATTGATAAATACTAAAACGTTATATACATATTACCCACCTCATTAACACCAATTTTACGACATGCTTCCAAAAAGTTATCAACATTTCGTCTACACCGAGCCATTGTAAGTTTGGGCTATATATAATTAAATTAATTAGACTTAACTATAATACATATAATACAAATATTAATTATACGGTTAAATATTTACCACAGCTGGTGAAGGTACGTGAATGCTTGCAACAGATCTAGGTTTAACGTGGTTAGCCAAGTAACAAAGCACAACACCATCACTAAGAGCTGGTGACAGTTCACTCGGAAGAGACATTTTTAAGCGTGATTCAATAGTCTAAAATACAAAAAAAAAAATCAATAATAAATGTATCACATATTATGTTTAATAGACACACTAACATTTCGTAATTGTGTAACAAGTTCTGCCTCTTCTCTTGCTTTATCATACTCTCTTTTCATTGTAAACTGTAGTTTGTTTTTAGTGACTTGTGTATTACTTTTAGACCAAATATTTGGACTAGGATTTGGTGTCCTTGGTAATGATAAATTATTGATAGGAGTAGATGTAATTTCTGGTGTTGTTGGTTTAATATATGGACGGATATCCTGGATAAGATAAATGAAATTTGAACAAATTTAAAAAGTTTACTATAATAACTTTCAAACCTAAACTAAACGTACCTTATGATCAACATTATTATCATTGTTTGGAGATTTCCCCTTGTAAATAGACTCTTGAGTACGTTGTTGTTTAAGGAACTCTTTGTATTCTCTGCAAAAATATGTATATTATATTAAACTCGGCATAATAAATATTGAAAACTTAAATCATAATTATCAAAAGTTACTATCAAAATTCTACAAACCTATAGCTTTGAGTATGTTGAGTAGGCTTATCATTTGATTTGATACCATTATTATTACTTGTATATTTGATTAAATTTGTTGACATACTACCATTACTTTTACTTACACGTAAAATTTCAGGACTATAAATAAACAAAATTTTAGTTTCAAATAATTAAAAAGTAAAATAATTCGAATATTTAATATTACCTTGCATTATTATTATATCTATTTGTTTCCCAATGCTTTTTATCAGACTTATTCAAATATTCCATACTTCCATTTGCACCCTGAAAATATAATTAAATACATATGATTTATTATAAATGCAACATAATGTTATCTTTGGATAGTAAACAAACCTCATCCGAAGAATGTACAAGACTAGTAGTCTCAGATAAAGTTAAACTGTCCATATTACTATCTAAGCTGTGATTATTGCTTTTAAGAGAGTTAAACTTCCATGAAGATCCTCGATTGCGGCCTTCTTTAATACTTTTCACATCCAACCATTTGAATATATGAACACGACCTTTAATACAAACCTGAAAAATGTTCATAACAAATAGAAGAAAAACCGCTCATAATATTATAAGATACACTGTAGTATGATTATTCTGCAAATCTTACAGCAGTTGGAGGGGATACCAAAGGGTTATTGGCCACATCCAAATTCTCCAAACTAGACATTAATCGAAGTTCAACAGGTAAAGATGCTATTCGGTTCAAACTGATATTTAACCTTGCTAATTTTATGTGTGTTAATTCTGTAAAAAATTCATGCATAACATATCTAAAACTAACAGCTATATAGATTTTTAAGACTATCACAGTATGATAGACGTTTTGACAATTTTTATGTTATTCAATTATATGAATTAATGTTGGAAGAAAACATAAGGAACAACATTAAAAGGTTAGTATATTTTTAGTAAAATTGTTAAATGACATAATTTTTAAAATAGTAATGCTTTACTCACCTAATGGTAACTCGATTAGTAAATTGTTTTGTGCATTTAAACATTTTAATGAGGATAGTTGACCCAGTTGCGGTGGTAAATGAGTAAGTACATTACAGCTTACATCCAACTCAATGAGAGTTTTGCAGAATCCAATTTCATTAGGTAACTGTTTGAGTTTGTTATTGGACAAAAGTAGTATTTCAAGAGGTAACTGACATATAGCTGATGGTAGAAATGTTAACCAGTTACGACTAAAAAAAAATAATAGTGACCAAGAGATTATTCTTGTTTTTATTATTCATTAATAGTGTCCCAGGCATCCCTTGCTATTGCAATTGCCTATATTTTGTTGATGATATAATGATTCTTCTTAAAACTGATGCCCAGGATGATTGCATTAATTTACAGGAGGACTGAAATCATTGGATTCACTCCTAATATTGATAAATGTAAGCCAATGTTCTCCACTAGATCCAGTTTTTCTTGTTTATTCGCTTATTCCACCAATGAATCTGTCTATACCTCTGTTAATATTGTATTTCGTGACCTTGGTTTCCTTCTCGTTTCCTTACTGTGCCCTTGGGCCCAAATTAATCATGTTATGTGTAAGGCAATTAAGGTATTAGGTTTCTTAAAGAGAATCGCAACTGAATTTAAAGGCATTATACTGTGCATTAGTCAGGCCCATTATTGAATATAGCTCCATGATGTGGAATCCTCACTTGATGGTCCACAGTCAATACATTGAGCGTGTCCAGTGGAAGTTTCTAAGGTTTTTTGGTTCAAACTGATTATCATTCATCTGCCCTATGACTATGTCCCAGTGATATAAAAATTGAACTTACTAACTGTAGCCAGTTGCCATACTGCTTGTGACTTAACCTTCCTTCAGAATATCATTACATATGTATATATATATATATGTGGTAAATTGATTCTCCTTCTCTCCTCCAATACATTAGCTTTAGAGTCTTACGCGCTATACCCAAAACATAGCCCTGTTTGCTGTACCATTATCCACTACTGATTACCAGAATAATGAATTACTCACGCGCTGTACGAGACAGGCCACTCTAAACACCTCCTTTACCTACTCTATTTGATTATATTCTCTTCACCTATTTACGTATTGTTTTTCTTTTTAACTTGTATTTCATCTTGTATCCCCTTGTTTATATTTTATTGCCTAATGTAAAACTAAATTGTACTATTTTAAATGAATTTCCGTTTGTTATGTTTAAAAAATACATAAATAAATTATGATACAACAAAAAGTGATTTATATCTTGACTACCAAAAACAATCTCGTCAATTGGATTATCTATTGAAATTCGTATACAAACTACTAGTTTTTAAATATTTTGAATACCTACATAAAATATGGTTATGGTTTCATAAGTCATAAAATTTCTTCCTCTTTCTATATTATTATTATTATAAAGTTTTATACTATTATTTATAATTATACTAGAATACTAGCTTGTATATAATAATTTATCACTATATTTGTATATTTATCATATTTAGCTTATAAGGATAATAATCTTGCAACAAATTGACTATTTTAAAAATTATTCTTTCATTTATAATTTATTTGATAAATAGTTTGTACTTAACAAAATTAAAATAATATAAGTAGACATTTAATAAAATTTAATTGATTAACTAATTTGAAGGTACTTTGACTCAGTTAATAATAGCTGTCTATGAATATCATATTTATTTAACTTTAAAAGATGCTTTAAGAATTTTTATGTTTTGCTATTAATTTAATAATTATTGAGGGACAGAGGAAACTATCATATTTCAATCGATATTGTTATCTTTAGTATGTTTATTTTAAGTAAATTTGATTAGTATAATCATTAATCTCACACATATTCATAAATTTCTCATGTATTATACCATTTATGTTTGGTTTTCTTTATTAGCAGTCAACAGATAAGCACATTATAATAAAGTGCTTATCTATAATAAATTATTCATAGAGAATATTAATTTTAGTTTTTACTGAACTATGATATACTCTTTTAATTGATTTTTTAACATTGTAACAATTGTAAATGATTGCTTAAGAATAAAAAATATATTTTTGATACATAGATGTATCAATAATTAAAATGAGTTATTAAACTAATTTATTAAATAAATGACTTCAACAACTTTAAAAATATAATTATTTTGTATCAGTTCTGATAGTGATTTTATAATTATTATAATAATGCTTTACCAAAATGTCAGTCATTAATAACTAATAAGATTACAAGTAATCTATTGCTAATTCTTATTACAAACAATTGTTATGCTTAGATAAGTAACATCTAAAGAATATAAAAATACTAGGAAGTACAAGTTAAGTGAAAAAAACATAATGTGTAACCAACCTGAGATCAAGATACACCAAAGATTGAAGGGATGAGACTGTATTTGGTATTGATCGTATGGTGTTGTGATAAAGATTGAGAGATTCTAATGACCAGAATTTAATTAATTCGGCAGGAAAGTGAGTAAAGCAATTTTTCGAGAGATCTAAAACAAACACCCAATAATTAAACACAACATTGAATCAAAAACAGCATATTTAATGCGCATACCTGCAATAGTCGTGTCAGACAAATCGTATTTATTCGTTGTAGGGAATTCTTTTAGTTTACGTCCACAGAGTTTCAGTTCACCGCACAAATGGGCATCTTCCAGGAGTTTCTCCAACGACCTGGTCATGAGCCCGTTGTTGCGATGAGAGTACAGCGTTGATCCACAGTCCATCGTGAGCTAAATGTCAGTTTGCTTCCAGCGCATAGAAAAAGCGAATGAAATTGAGAGAGAGAGAGAGAGAGAGAGAGAGAGAGTGAGAGCGATGAGCAAAAATCCGTGGAGCGGGGTTAGCAGTTATCGTTTTGTTTGAAATGTTAAGCGACCAAGGAAGACGGCGGAAAGCATGTTTCTTGAGACGATATCGGACAAACGTGTCATCTTCAAATCGGTTGTGCGTACGTTACTTTCACCGGGGCGGCCGATGGGAATACAAATCACTCAATTAGCAGTACGGTACGCAGAACGTAACGCACGTTCGCATTACAACGAACAATGATGATAAACGATATTATTATATATTAGTAATAAGCGTAGACGCGTACGCGGTCGAGTGTGTAAATAAAATGCAAAAAAAAATGTAATAATAATAATAATAATAATAATAATAACAAAAAAAAAAATCAAATAAAAAAATCACATTATCAACACACAGCGTGTGTGCACTGTGCGTGCGTATGTACGGATGGTTATTATCGACAACATTTGCGGATCGTCGCGGCAGCCGGTACCCGGCCGCTGGTGGGTGGAGGGGGCAGGAGCGGTGGCAAGAAAACCGAAAACTGTTTACGGGAGGCCGCGAAGCATGACATAACCCGTTGTCGACGACGAGCGTGTGATAATAATAATCATTTGATAAGGTCATGATGAAGTGGAAATTATTATTATTATTATAATATTATCAAGTTCAATTGTTCGTGGTTGTAACAATAATATTATAAATTATTATCGTCCGGTATGATGGCCAAGGCGAAGTCACGGAGGCAATACGTACGTCTTGGTACAATGATACGACAATGCAATACAGCTCTTACTGCGCGTAGGCACTTATTATACTTAAGGGGAAAACTATGTAACAGTTTTTGTTCGGTTTATGTCTATCACACGCACAACATGGGAATCTGGACGGTTTTTATTTACAACGTACCGATTAATACAATAAGAATTTTGAAAACTCATTTGAATTCGTTGTCTTCTTTAGTCTTCTTTAGATCGACATTCTCAATTTTTTTAAATTTTGTACTTAATATACCGAAAAAATTTTGCTGATTTATATATTTCCAATTTGTTTAATTCTATTTGGTGAAATTTTGCGGGATAAAATCAAAAAAGTGGGAAAGTCGATCTAAAGTAAACTTAACGACGAGTTGAAATTAGTTTTCAAAATTCTTATCGCATTAATTGATCGATCGTTGGAAATAGAAAACGGTTAAAGCCTATGTTTGGCGTATGATAGACAGAGACAGAAAATCATGGCATATAACCTGCTTAAATTCAATATCGTTTTGGTACTACAGCAAGTCGGTCAATCGTGTTTTCAGCCGTTTCTACAACAGAAATATATAACATGGGCACCTAATATTATGTGTGCTAAACCATTATTAATCACCATATTTTATTTGACAAAAACTGGGACAAACATTTTTATATATTTTTTTTGATAATTATTAGTTATAGAAAATAATAATAATGTTTCCTTATATTGCTAAGACTTTTAGTTTTATCATTTTATGACTTACACACTTGTCAAATGTCTGAAAATATATAAATTAATAAGAATACAATCAATTTAACAAACAATAATATGATTTATAATATTTTTAGGCGATCGTAAAGAAAAATCCTGAGTGCACAAGTTATAACTTAATATTATGTAAGTTTAATATAGGTATTACCAAAATTAATAATAATGAATATAAAATAATAGAAATATATTTCCTTTGTTTAGTTCATGCTTTGACATTTTCTCCGAATGCCTTTAGCTTTAATTATGAGAGTATAGTTCCTTTGTTCATATATTTAACCTATATATAATACCCACTTTGTTCATGTTTGATAGATTCTAATAATATATTATATTGAACAATGTACAGTTACCCGAATTTTATCCTTTTAGTACGAATATTAAATATAGATATTTGAATACTCAAGTGTGATAATTAAAACGTTAATTATTTTTTCTATATATACAATCGATGGCTGACTGTAGTCTATAATATCACTTTTACATATAAATGTATAATGTATGTCAACGTATCAAGTTCAGTATAATTTTTCAAAGCAATGTTTACACACGTTTCTATCTGTTAAATATTCATCGTCTATTCGAGTATTTAATTATGTAGATTTCTCACAAACTATTGCGTCTTATCGGTGATAGGACTTTAGTGACTTCTAGGTCTGTAACAAAACCGCGTGACACCGATTTTTGCGTGCGAGTCTTGAACGCAACACGATTATCAGTGTTATCACTAAATCTTACTTATATATAGGACCGGAAATTCGGAAGTCAGTCATTTCTTCGATTATATGTTTGTAACACTCATCCAGGTAACTTGCGCCTTAGACGATGGAAAGACTATCGACTTTGACCTGGACCTGAGTGCTTATGCCATAAAAGTTACAAGTTACAACACGATTGGTTATTGTATAAATGACTGAACAAAATTTATTAATTATTTATTAATCCAGACATCCAGTAGTGTTAATCCTTATATTGGATATGGGCTGCAGTACAAAATATATTTGAGTATTTCGTACAAATTGTTAAAAATGTTGACTATACATTTATATTTTATATTAATTATACATTTTTGTTAAATCCTTGGACAAAAAAAATTGGTAAACAACAATATTTTTTGTCCTTGAAATATTGGCATTAATATATTGCTAATTGAGTGACCTTCTACTTTCATAATTTTCATACCATATAATCGGTAAATTATTAATTTCAATAACACTTTCTTCTTTTTCTTCTATGGCATAACTACTCTCTAAGAATTTTTGTCATTAATACTATACACTTCGCCACCTGTTTCTATTTTGTACTATCTCTCTCCAGTTCCCCACGCTTAAGGTTTTTAGATTCTCTTCCCCCATGTCCATCCATTTTTTCCTAGGTCTTCCTTTAGGCCTTTTTCCTTTTAGTTTTCATATTCATTCCAATGTCACTTTGACTATTTTTTAACACTTTTACGTAATATATTTTTATACATTTTACCATGGACATTATAATTTATTACGGATGGCCCAGTTTACCCAAATTAAAATTTCACATTTAATATTCAGTATACTTAACAAATTTGATATTTTCTAGTTTTTACAATTGTGTCGAAAAAAATACTTTTAAAATTAATTCAAGTCTTTTTTCTGATATACGAAGTTCGCACCCTTTGCACGTTATTCCAATGAGCACTTAGAAATATTATGGTAGATTGGTAGAATATAATACACACAGTGGTCGAAGTGGGGGGGATACGGAGGGATGGCATCCCTCTACTTTTTTGTATTTATATTTTTCATCCCTCTACTTATTTTGTCTAGTTTTTGTAGTTGTCAGTTTTTTTGGTATTAAATTTGAAAATATGTTATTTATTTGTTTAATATTAAAGATTAAAAGATTATTTATGATAGAAAAAGATTGTAGTATTCTTATGCATAAACAAAATGTGAACTATAAAAAAAAAAAATACTATACAAGGTATGAAGAATGTTATGATGATATCAGGAAATCTAAATTATAAGGTATCCCTCCACTTATTTAGCCATTTCGACCACTGAATACACACCAAGTACAAGTTAAAGGTCGTACGTAATTGTGTTAACAATTAAATATGTATATTAACTAATGCCTTATGCTGGTTTGTTTTTGTATAATAAACAATATTCCGTTATTCTCTACGATATTTTACAAATATTTCATGATGTTAACAAGACGGTTTTAAATCAAATCATCAATTCCTTCAACATTTCAGTAACATGTAAAATATTCAAACTATAGGAATAAATAGATCTAGTTACGTTTCTAAGTACTTTAGTAGGAAGTCGCCTGTTACCATATAAACGCGCAAAATACGCATTGGACAAAACCGCACACAGATTTTAAAAAACTGTATATCCCATTGCCGCACACGTTTATTTTGGACGATTATTGTCACTTATCGACAATTATCTATAACGACATTATTAAGCTTTATCTGTAAAAGAGTGTATTCGCAGTGTACAAATTTGTAGTGGGTTTTTAGTCGTTTTTCAATCTTTGAATCATTTTACGTGACATTTCAAATAAAATCAATAAAATATGTTTAAACTTTTTACTAATAACCGTGGTAATAGTTCTATTCATTTCGACAACTATAACTTAACAGAACGAGTACTCGCTTTTATTAACAAACTGACTGTAATGGAATATATAGAAAAAACAGGTTTACATTTTAAACCAATATAGGTGTCTTGGTGTCTACAATAACATTTATGCTTAAATGATTACATTTTTATTACTATTTTACTAAATTATTTTTAACTATTTATTATATGTATATGTATCGTACCGTTTGTTGTATGCGGAATTAGGCTACCTTTTTACCTATATATACCTTTTTATAAATCTGTGCGGTATCGTACTATTTTTGTGTGCGGTATTGGGTTATGCATTTTGTGCAGTATTAAGTCATGTTTGTGCGGTGATGGAAAACGCCGCTTTAGTATTATGTAAAACTGTAAAAGATGAAATTAAATGTTATTACACGTAATTTTGTACACAAAATTATATTTTACTAGTAAAATAAAAATTCATTACTTGGATTTGCTTGTACGTAGAGAGTATAAATGGCAATTTTTCAAGAATCTCGAGCACAGATACCTAGTAAAAATGATAAGACTAGTACAACCTATTACAACTTTCTCTGGAACGACAAACTGTGTTTCTCCAACAAAAAACAAATAACATTTAAATTATGTTTTTTGGATTCTCAGAGATTGTAAATGGAATATCGTGTTTCTCATGTTCAATGAATAATTCATTTATTATTTAACAGAATAAAATCTACCAACAATTTAAAATGTGAATCTAATTAAGGCATCGATGCAGTCGGCACATTTGAGGTCACAACTTTTTTGGTTGCACTTGCGGTTATAGTTTTTTATGCTTTATCTCATTAAAACTTCTTTTCACACTTTAACAGGCTGGTATAAAATGTTAATACACTATTGACTGCATTTTTCATAATCTCAATTAGAATCTCGTGTACCTATTTGAGAGTAAAACTTAATTCAATAATATCATAATATAATATGGAGTTTCCTAATTGTAGACGAGTTTCAATTTAAATTAACAATTGGAGACGTAAAGTTAATATAATTTATTTAATCATTTATGTGGCTTTGTTTGGCAATTGCCAATTGACGTTATTACATTTTATTATAATAATATTATCACATATTATTGACATTAATGTGCCGGATACGTATATCGATCAAAACACGTAGGTATATACAATATTAAATAAAATAAGACAAAATGTATAAATAATAAATTATCAACAATAAAATATTTTGAAAAATCCAAAATAAACTTTTAACATGCCAGTCAATATTTTATAAGTATTTACTGCCAGTCCTAAGCCTGTTAAAGTGTGAAGGAAAGTGTGATTTTATTTAAATACATAAAAACTAATGACTGAAAGTGTAACAAAAAAGGTAGTAAACCTAAATGTGTTGATCGCATATATCAAAATGTGTCAGGATCAAACACAGGTTACCTGAAAAACGAACGACCGCAAGTGCGACCAAAAACGTTGTGCCACAAATGTGCTGATTCCATCGGTGTCGTTGTCTGTGAACCCACCCTCTTATAAAGACATAAATCTAATAATGGCTGATAGCGAATAGTAGTCTAACATAAATAATATCAATCGTTTTTTTTTCAAGACTTTTGATTATATTGATTATTGTATATTTGTATATAATATATACTATAGATATTAAGGTTATTTATTACTAATAAAATCCACTGTTAAGTAGGATAAATTTGGTTATTTGTTAAACAAAATAAAGATATATTTTATATTCTTTTAAAAAAACCGAAATAATTTGATTATGATACCTACATATTTCAAATATTATTACGTCATACGATTACGTCCATTCTATCTTTATACATAAGGAAAACGCAATACGATTGTGCTCTTAAAAATAGAATGATTGCACCCGCAAAAAAAAATTTTTAGTGCACTATTTAAAAGTATTAACACATATAAATAAACCTTGAAAGGGACGAGGAGGAAAATTAAAATTTATAATGCAAACTTGGACAAAATTAGAACATATAGCAATATAGCAATGGATATATATACTAAAATATTTGAAAATAATAAAACCAAAATTTTGTACCAAAATTGTACAAAATTAATATTTTTAAATACCTAGTGTATATATTGGCAGCCCTAAGCCTGTAAAATTGGGAAGAAAAATTGTGAAAGGGACAACACATATATTTCATTGAGCTCTATTTAATCATGCGATTTTTAAGAGCGCTATCGTGTTGCGTTTTTCTTGTATTAGGTAGAACGAGCACAATCGTGATTTACAACCCACAAATTGGATAAAGTATACTTTAAATAGTCTTGAGTCTTTAATGTATAGTAAATTTAATGTTGGTAATATACGTAATTTAATTTAGTGCCATTGTTCATTGTTGTGTAATTCGATCATTCAACATATAAATATGTGTTCACTGTTCATACTAACTTAAATATGGCTAATATATTTTACACAAGAATCAAAATATATGCGTCACAAATTGCATTTTTCTTTTTTTTTTCGTAGAGAAAATTTTCATTTTTTTCTTTTTTAAAGTCTAAATAATAATATTGTGGCAGAGGTATAGAGTTACAAAATTATCTTACACTATATTACACTATTAATAATGAATTTAAATCTAAATTTAATATATTTATACATATAATTAAGTATAAAATATAATATTACAAATAAGAATAGAAAATTCTAGATAACAGATAATACATGTTAAAAATAATCAGTAAGTTAATCCTATTTACATAAACAATTTGTCTAATTATAAGTAGTAAGAATCCATTTATAGACGGAATTTTAAATTGTCAAACTATTTTGAACGACATTTTAGATTCTAAACGGAGTGATATTTATGATGTGTGTTTTTTTTTTTTGTGTCTGTCAACACTTTTTTTTGCAGTAAAAATGCTTTGATTTGCTTAAATAGCAACTTTTCTGAAAGTAAAGTGAATGTAAATGGTACTTAGGCAAGTTAAAAATCCAACTTTTTCAATACTTTTTAAAAAAATCGAAAAAAACGATAAAAAAATTACAAAAAAACGGGAAATTTTACGCAAAATCACGATTTTATAAAATACATTTTTTTAAAATGATCTAACTCAAAACCGAAAAACTGTAACAACATGAAATTTTCACAAAATCTTTATATTGGCTTTCTCTATACGTGGTTATGTTTTCAAAATATTTTGACATATTTTGACATATTTATGGATAATTTAAATTTTTGATTTTTGTAAAAAAATTTTTTTTAAACATCTATGAAATTTTATTGGCTGGCCAAAAACTCTTGAAAATTTAATACAAAGTTTATAATAAGTTTAACTTATCGTAACTAAAAAATATTGGAGATTATAAGCCAATAAAGCTCAAATTTGTATAAAATGTGTCAAAATCGCAATAATTTGCAAGTTATTTTGTAGATAAAAATTCATAAAATTTTTTCTGTTTATAACTAAGGTTCAAAATTTTAATACTATATTATCCATAAGTTACTCTTCAAAAATCTTTAAAAAAATTTCTACCGGACAAAATTTTATGACAGTTTGAAATTTAAATTTTTACGAAATCGCATAAAATAGCAATTTCTCCTCAAACGATTTTAAATATATATTATAATTCAAAAAGTATAAGTCGCAGAAACTTGAAATTTTTACTAGTTGTTAAGATTGGCATTTCCTTTATGTCATATTTTTTTCAAAATATTATATTGATTTTTAAGCCACTTATAGGCATTTAAAATATTCGAATTTTTTATATTTTTTTTATAATCGGTGATAAAAAAAAATTGACTTATACAAAATACTTGAAAATTTAATAGAATATTCCACACAAATAGTTTTTATTGTCACTCAAAAATCATCAAAATCCATATGCACAATTTTTTTTATAAGCGTTTGAACAGTGAATATTGACATAAAATTACATGTAAAATATAATATAATATATAAAATTCTAGAAGGACAAATGATATCGGATTTTGGAATTTGTTTTAACTTAAAAACGAAAAACTGTAACAACTTGAAATTTTCACCAAATCTTTATATTGGTATTCTCTATACATGGTAACGTTTTTGAAGTATTTTGACTTATTTTGAATTATTTATAGACAATTTAAATTTTCGATTTTTCCCAGATTTTTTTTTAAATATCTATAAAATTTATTTGGCTATCCGAAAATTCTTGAAAATTTAATACAAGATTTATTATAAGTTATACTAATTGTAACTAAAAAATATCGGAGATTGTTTCACTCAAATTTTTTTTAAAAGCGCATAAAGTTAAAATTTGTATTAAATGTGTTAAAATCGCAATAATTTGCAAGTTACTTTGTAGTTGAAAATTTATAAAATTTTTTCTGTCTATAATTAAGGTTCAAAATTTTAACACTAAGTTATCCATAAACTACTCCTCTTCATAAATCTATAAAAAGAAGTTCTACCAGACTTAAAGTAAAAAATTGTATGATTGTTTGAAATTTAAATTTTTATGAAATTGCATACTATTGCAGTATATTTCAATTTAAATATAAAATACTACATTATTATATACCCATTTTAGACAAACATATTAACTCCGTTTAGAATCGTTATTCGTATACAATAATATATCATTGCATTCAAATTTAACAGATCCATTGTAATAATGACCTATCCTATAAACGAGGTGCACTCCACCCCCAACTGTACAGCAAAGCGAGACCCACCCATTTTTTTCTTTTATTACAATAGCTAATAGACAACGAATTATAGTATGTAGGTTCAAGATAATCAATGTATTTCTGTTCAAAATACTTTTTACAAAGACCTAATTTGGCATCAAATAATCTATGCTCTCTTTTATTTTGAATATTTTTAAAATAAATCCAATCATCTCGATATTTTACAATCCATATAATTGATATTTTTTTTATACAATTGAGTTACAGAGAGGACATTAAAAGTTATAAAATCAAGATTTATTAAGCCTTCTAATATTTGTTTGTTAAGACATATTCGAATAATT
Source organism: Chaitophorus viminalis (assembly GCA_025469195.1). Classification (NCBI taxonomy): domain Eukaryota; kingdom Metazoa; phylum Arthropoda; class Insecta; order Hemiptera; family Aphididae; genus Chaitophorus; species Chaitophorus viminalis. The sequence continues at coordinate 126,776 of JAIPRK010000433.1, forward strand.
TGTTGCTGTTGTAATTATAAAGGTCTTAAAGCATTTTTTGTCCCAAACCTCCCCACACTAATAATCCATATTGAAAAGTAGACTAGTAAAGACCTAGATAAATCATTTTCATAGTGCTTAAGGCACACTAGTACGCAACTTATATAAAAACTAAAATTAAGAGTACGTAAATGCTCACTTAGGAAGTTTGTTTGAATATCTCATCTCATATTATAATTTATAATCAAAAATGAAACATAAATATACTGGGAACCTTAAATAATATTTTAGACTCTATATTATTACATAGACATCGGTTATGACAAAAATGTATTGGTAGTTCATCAAAATTGTATTCAAAATTATTGATAGTGAAATTCATAAAATTAATTTTTTATAATTTCCTTTGATTGAGTTAATTAATTATTATTTTTTTGAAACCAGTTTTTGTTTTTGTAACATCGTATCAAGAGTCAGCAGAAAATAGAAGATAAATGTCGTTAGCATATGTAACTATTTGATCATTGATATTTTTATTTTTTTATTTTATAATTATACGCCTCGGAGGACATTTGGTTAAGTCGGTTAAAGTGAATAAATGAGGGTGAATATTTCATGGTTCTACCATAAACATAATGGTAGTTCTAAGACCGGCGTAAATTTCCATGGAAACTACATATCTGGATATGGAAATATCGAGATTACATATTTTAATTATTTATATAAGATGAATATAATTGGGCCAAGAACACTAACCTGTGGTACACCGCAATCTATTGACATATATTCACTAGGTAGTTATTTCATTAATTTTGGCTTTTTGTCTCCTGTTTATCAAATACATTTTAAGCTAATTTAAACATCAGTTTTTAATATCAAATGAAAAAAGTATATTTATGTGTATGGAATAATCAACTGAATCGAATGCCTTTGCAATCTAATTTCCAATTGTTTGTATCTATTGATTCTAATATTAATATTGTTATGAATTATTTGCATAGAAGATAGTTTTCGTGTCGTCCCAGTTCACCGAATCTTATTTCATTCAACTCTATTTCGCCGACCAATAAATCGATTTTATAAGGATTAAGAAAAAATTTCATATCATAGAATCATTATAATCTTATTTTGGTTGTAACAGAAAGTTATTAATTAGGTAGTGTATAATACATAAAGTAATAATCTTTGTTCATAACCAGTAACCACACTCAGACTCAGTCTGCAACCAACTTTACCATAAAATATTTAGACGTGTTGCACGTTGCAGTAACAATTTCAAAATTGAAGACGACTAATTAGTATAAAACTAATTCAAACTGTGACAAATATCTACTTGTTGTAATTAGCTATATGCTTATATATATATATATATATATATATATATATCGGATTGATACATGTAGTGCATATAATGAATATTATAAATGATAACTGCATGTAGAGGACGAGCAATATAAAATCACTAACAACCACATGAATTTCAAAAAATCATAGCCACCTGTTGTATGGAGTTTAATTGGTGAAACGTAAATTCGAAGATACTCTTGGGATAAAAAGAAGAATAACCAGTTATTTTTACTCGTTTACAATAATAATTAAATAAATAAAATTATTTAAATAATAATAGTAATATTTAGTTATAATCATTATTAATAATATTTTTTGTCTTTTAAATGACGAATGTTTATTTATTTTTTTATAAAAAATGCAGAACGATTTTTTATCATCATTTTTATTATTATTTAATATTCAGTCAAATTTATGAATAAATATAATTTTTTTTATTTATTTTTACTATTTTATTGTTCGGAAAATGGTTTTCTGTGAAAACAGGCTTAAATCGATCAATATATTTATGTACCTGCAATATTCATAATAACTTGCCAAATATATTTACCACAACTGTTTACATATTATAGTGATTGGGCAGCTTAAAATTTGTTTGCGAAGGTAAAAGGAATTCGTAAATTGGTTTTCGCATTACATTCTAACAGTTCTAACTTGAAGATTGTAACATCTATTTTGTTTTCAAACTAATATAAAACAAAGTTACTTTTTTACATAATATTTACTAAAGTTAATTTCAAACGGCAAGTGAAATACTAGCTATGGAATAGAGCATACGATCACACATAAACAATCAAACTGGGGTTGTTTAATATTGAAAAAAACATTAAAAAAAAAAAACATTTAAAAAAATGAGATATTTGGTTTTCTTAAGTTCAGAATATTGATTGACATTATTCAATAACTGGAACTTGGAGAGTGTTTAATAACTGGACAGTTTGCGTTCTATATATGGTTGTAGATTCAGAGCGCATTTTTCCTATTTTAGAAAATAATATTTTTACATTGATGGTTAATTTTAAATAACCTAAAAGTGCTTTAAAATATTTCTAGGTATGACCTTTATGGACTGAATTATATAATTATATATATGTATTAAACACACATCACAGTAATTAGCAAAAATGTCATATTTTCTGAATCTTAAAATTCAACATAGGTTTGCACACCTTGTTCAACAAGCCTTGTAGCAGTCACTATGTCTTCGACATTTTTTATCACCATTAAAATAAAACAATATCTATCTGTATTTTTGTAATTTACGTAAAATAAAATAAAATATTTTACACATATTTCAAAATGTTAACATATACTCGTACAGACACATGTGAGTCTTAAGTTTCACATGACACAACTGGTGTACCGTTTTAGTGTTTTATGCTTACATTTTTCAAACGACTTTCTGGTAATGTTAAAAATATTGTATTTATTGCCAATATTATAAATTTATAACTCATAAATTTCATCGATTTATCATACATTACACACAACACACATTGGGATACTATGTAACATATATTATAATATAACCGTACTTTTTTTATGGTAGTCGATTTGGCGTGTGGTGAAGTCACACGGGTATAGCTTTCATGATTCACTAGTTCTTAAAATATACGTTCGTGGTACAAAATAAATTAAATATTTTAATAAAAACCAATGAAATGTGTTTTAATTGTAACTATATTGAACATAATAACGATAATCGTTTATCACCAATACCAATAATAGCGTCAACAAATCAATTATATATATATATATATATATATATATATAGGTACTTATATACAGCATATAAGCACATATGGGGCCTTAGATTCAAAATAATTTTAACATGAGTGAATAATTATATTCTTATCAATAATCTACAATAATAATTTCGTATAATCGTACATGATTAACATAAAATAAAAAAATTAATAATTTATAAAATGTAATGTATAGAAACACCATTATATTTGCATTTGACTACTACAGACTATAGTAGGAGACTTTTTTGGTGGAATAAATATCATATAGATAGTTCTTAAGTTTAAAATAATCTGTTTCTAATTTAGAATTATAATAAAACATTATAAACTATATTTTAGAATTCTGAACGCACAGAGGTTTCAGAAGTTTTTTTATTTGATCATTTTTCAGATGGAACTTACACCAAAAAAAAATTGAACACAGATTGCATAATATTAAATTGTAATGTTGAGAATTGATAAGTAAATTAGGTATTAAGGATATTGAAAGACACTTGCAATTTATTGTTTTGAACTTTTCAAAAGTTTCAAAAGTTTGTTAATAAGTAAGTTAGTTGCAAAAACTTATAATAAAGTAGTTTCAAATACAATTTGGAGATTTTTAGGAGGTTCAGAGAATAATTCTCCTAAAACCTTGAATGGCTCACCAAATATAATAGATATACAACCTTTTATTTTTTTAAAAAAAAAAACAAAAATGTTACACAATATTTGTAGTTTCTATTTATTAAACTTGATTACTTGAAGTTTCAATACAAAGTTGAGTATACCAATTCTTTACCAAATGTGTACTTGTTATTTTTTAATATAGACACATATATTCAATAATTAATATAAAAGGTATTTTAGGTATTACATTATAAATCGGATTCCTTGAAGATTTCCTGTTTCCGAAAATCGAATGTAAGTACCTACTAGAACTGTTTTCGAATTTAAAATAAAATAATATAAAACGATTACCTACCTATTGCACTATTGCTATTAGCTTATGCCACCGAAACAACAACGGTCATTTCTTGCCTCGCATCATCGTGATAATACTTTTTTTGCCTTCGATCAATGCTTCTAAATTGGAGTTATTCGTTATTCGTATACAATTTTATTTATATCTATTTGATCTATATTGTTGCTTTATTTTGCTGCTACATGTTTACTGTACTGTTCATTTCGTTCTAAATTGCTGAAGATGAGTGAAAAAATATGATACTGCATAGCACACCATTAATGTTGATTTACCTATATTATAATTCCTGACAAGTAATTCGATATTATTATATGATACAGTTGAAAGCTTATAATGTTGTGATCGAATTTTTTTTTTAATTACAATTATTTAAATATAGCTCCTGGTGTTTTAACCATACTACAGTCGAATATATACTTGGTAGTATATTCATGTCAGTAACTGCGCTGCTATTTGCTCAGACACGGCTATATAGGAATAATATATACATAAAAGTATCGATATTTAATCCACGTGTTTATATATAAACCTATAATGCAAATATATATATATGTATACTCGTGAATACATATGACTATGTCTAGTCTGGAAGAGTTATTTATGATAGTACAAAACGTATACAATCGCTAATCTAGGTACATTATTATGTCCATATCACATATCACAAGAAGACAATACGTAAATATTTCACACAATCTTCAATCGCGTGTCTTGATTTCCTAACACAGATCCAAATCGAACAAGTTTTTGGGCTCATAGTTTCACATGTATAAACTATGTATTTTTTTTTTTCAAGTAAATTTTTGAAATAAAGTAGCAATTGAAAGGTTGTATAAAATTTAAAAACAATAAACTGTATGCAAACGAATTAACAATTACATACTTGTTTCACAAAAAACTATAAAAACTACTAAAACAACGGTTTTTTTTTGTTAAAACACAAAAAAAAACAAGAACAGGAATAGATAATTAGATTAAAAAGTAACCTTATTTATGTATAAAAAAGCTTTCAAAGTTTTAAATACTGTACCACATTTCACTAAGGATTCTTAACCTATCACCTGTTACGGTTTTATTTAAATGTTTTTAATAGACAAGGTATTAAGTTATTAGTTAATACGGAAATTCAATTTTTATTCAAAAATTTTACGCGCATTTGTATATTAGAGAAAAAAACTAAGTTCATTATAACAAAATTGGTTTCACTAGTTTTGATGGATTTCTGCGGACTTTCTATTAATGTTCGATTTGCTTTACAATTAAAATTGTATTTAAATATTTAATTTATTAAAAGTATGTAGGTATAAGTATCAAATGTTTGTGGTAATTTAAAAAAATATGTTTACATTTTCAATGTAAGTATACACATAATCTTGAAATATTAACCTTTGACTGTTGCAAAATGTTTTCATTTATCACATTATTAATGACGTGGGTAATATATCTAATGAATGTGTTTGCTTAGACTTACAGACTGTAGAATTACATCTATAAAAATAAAAGGTAAAATAAATGTTTATACTACAGTGTTGATCACGATAATGATAGTGTTTACATTCAAAATAATATGTTTATTGCTGTACAACAATTAAGAATGCACAATATAACTATAACATTTATTTACGTACATATTATATTGACGCATAATAGTAATTGTTCTAAACTTAGTTTAATTTTAAATTCGAGTATTAATATTTATTTTATAATGTTTATACATGATCAACCATGAAAAAAAAGTCTATATTATGATGAAGTAAAAAAAGAAGGGGCGAGGCTCCTAGGTAGGATGATACTCCACGGTCGGGTGGTATACCGAGAGGGGTGCGTATGATATTTAATTTCAAACCAATGTACCAATGTCCATTGCTTTTGAGAAAATGATTTCTAAAGTCGGATCAGTTTATATTTATAAAGAATGATACATAAAGAAAACCAAATTCATAATAAGGAACTTAATAAAATATAATAAAGTTTTAACTTTTAACCGGATATTTCAAATTCCTATAAACTATAAAGGTACAAATGTCATTAAAATATTTTAAAAATTATGAAATGTTCATATGAAATACTAATATATTACATGAGTATCAAGTTAAGGTTTCGAGTCACTATGATAACCAAAATAATAATAAAATAACTAATACGTTGTCTAATGAAATAGAGAGTGTTAAATGACAAGGTGGAGCAGAATTCAAAATAGATATATGAGTTAAAGTTTTCGGCAGTTTTATATTTTTTTTTTCTCAATTATTCAGAGAGCTACAATTTGTATTTCTTGTTGAGAAATACAAAAAACCTTCACTAAGTACCAACTAGACGAAATTTCCTTAATTTCGAAATTTTTACGAAACTATATTAGGTTTGGGTATAACGGAACAATCCTTCTTGTCGATATCGTGTACCTACTGACACAAAAAAATAAAAATAAAAAAAAAACACACATCATAGTAAAACCAATAGACTAACCTAACCCGATTTCACTCAGAATCTAAAGTATACCATGATATTTGAATTATATTTTATTTAACGTACACGTTTAAAAAGAGTTAATATACAATGACAATCTTTTGTTATTACAAATGTAATTATACGTTGGGATTTATTTTCAGATTTACATGGTTAAGTTTATTGAAATAAATAATTTCTCCACACTTTTTATTTTAAGTTTAATATTGAAAATAATATATCTATTTATACAATTTTTGTCTTATTACTTTCAGTTCTTAAAAATCTAAAAGAAAAATTAACATTATTAGTTTTAATATGTTCTAAACTTCCTATACTTACTATAATAACATTTAATTATATACTTATTAAGTAGGTACACAAATATTTGTAATTACTTTTAGAATAAAATGAAATTGTAATAAGTCATTATAATCGCTTAAATATATCGTCAATGATATTTTTATTGAATGTAGTTTTATGGTATCTTGCAAACTTTGGGCTATAATAATAGTCAATGGTCACAGTACCGACACCAATATAATAATTGAATTTGTTCAAATTCCATTCCATGGAATTCGATTACATCGATGATGATTGATGAAGTTCAATGTCAATTAAATTTAACTCTCGCAAGTATTTTTAATTGGGAAAATAAGATTTTTATACTTATAAAACGACATAAATGAAAAAAAATGTTCCCGTCATAAGCTTATTCATTATGTAGTATAGTAATTTAATTATAACTATTATTATGTTCACAGTACGTAAAAAACAAAACTAACAATTATTAACCTATCAAATACGACCATCAATTAATTATTAACAAAATCATATAGTTATGTTTTAATTATAATGCAATAATTGTTTCTTATTCTATAATTACAATTGTATTAGTCATTTTATCGAAAATAATAAAATAATAATATAATTGATAATATTAAAACCAAGGTCAAGGGATTAAATTGCTTGCTCATCGTATGGCCTGGGAGAAGTACCATCGGGCCTTAAGCAGGCTACACATCATAATTTTTTAAGTTTGTTATCTTATTGGAAATAAAGAAAATAGTGAACTGTTTAAGATTTAAAGTGATTGCATTCAACAAGGTTAAAGTAAAATGGTCGGTGAAATATATACTTCGTAGAAATAATCGCGTTAGTTAATGATTACTGAGATACGTCAGCTCTTATATATTTTTGTACGAAATTAGCTAATATAGGTAATAAGGTCCAGCTGTGAATCAAACGCGTTTAAAACAAAGTCCAGACTTATGATGCTTACTCATTTTTACGATATACTCAGATATTTTCAAGTCTCATATATTCTTGCCGTGTCTTCTCGTCGTTCTGATGCTGGCCTCCGTTTACATTTCTTTTAAGTGACTCACACTCATTATTAGATGCCTCAGATCTACTCCCAAACGTTAATTTCTATGTTCCCTACATTTTTTCCATACGTCTCACTCCATTGTGCTAGTTATGGAATTAATCACCATACAGACACACAAAATGCTCCACTACAAACATTTGGCTAATTTTTTATCATCGTTCTGTGTCATTTAGTGTTTACTTTATCTTTACTTTTTATTCCATTGATACTTTTTTTAGATTCTGAACGGAGTGATGGAATCTATTGGTTTTACAATGATGTGTGTTTTTTTTTATTTTATTTTCTTTAGATTCTGAATGGAGTGATGGAATCTATTGGTTTTACAATGATGTGTGTTTTTTTTTTATTATTATTATTTTTTTTTTTTTGTGTCTGAGGACACGATTTTTGGTAGTAAAAATGCTTCGATTTTCTTAAACAGCAACTTTTCTGATAGGAAAGTGAATGTAGATGGTATTTGGGCAAGTCAAAAATTCAACTTTTTCAATACTTTTTTAAAAAATCGAAAAAACGATAAAAAAATTACGAAAAAACGAAAAAACGGAAATTTTACGCAAAATCACGTATTTACAAACTACATTTTTTTCAAATGCCCTAACTCAAAAACGAAAAACCGCAACAACTTGAAATTTTCACTGTTTCAATCGTTTCACACAAATTTTTTTTATAAGCTCATAAAGCTCAAATTTATATAAAATGTGTCAAAATCACGATAATTTGCAAGTTATTTTGTAGATAAAAATTCATAAAATTTTTACTGTTTATACTTAAGGTTTAAAATTTTGACACTAGTTTGTTCATAAGCTAATCTTCAAAAATATATAAAAAAAATTTCTACCGAACTTAAAAGAAAAAATTTTATGACCGTTTGAAATTTAAATTTTTACGAAATTGCATAAAATAGCAATTTATGGTCAAACGGTTTTAAATATTTGTTATAATTCAAAAAGTATAAGTTGCAGAAACTTGAAATTTTCACCAGTTGTTAAGATAGGCATTTCCTTTATG
>JAIPRK010000433.1:135756-206987 GCA_025469195.1 Chaitophorus viminalis
TAAAAAATATAGCTATATCAACAAAGAATGTAATATATACAATTGTATTTATGTTTTTTCGAAATGTAATTATTAAATTTTTTCAAACATTATATTATTAAACTGAAGCTATTATATCACATGATTCTAATCATTTAAATTTTCGAAAGATAACTATTATTTAATTCAATATTATCAAATTATTGTCAAATGATTTTAAATATTTGTTATAATTCAAAAAGTATAAGTCGCAGAAACTTGAAATTTTTCCCAGCTGTTAAGATTGGCATTTCATTTATATCATATTTTTTTCAAAATATTATATTGATTTTTAAGCCACTTATAAGCATATAGAATATTCGAGTTTTTTACATTTTTTTTTATAATCGGTGATAAAAAAAATTTGGTTTATACAAAATACTTGAAAATTTTATAAAAGACTCCACATAAGTATTTTTTATTGTCATTCAAAAATCATCAAAATCCATTGGCACATTTTTTTTTTAAATAAGCGTTTGAACAGCGAATATTGACTTAAAATTACATGTATAATTAAATATAATATATAAAATTCTAGACTGACAAAGAGATCGGTTTTTGAAATTTGTTCTTACTCAAAAACCAAATGAAGCAAACTCTTGAAATTTTTACCAAATGTTTATATTGACGTTATATATAGGTGGTTAAGTTTTCAAAGTATTTTGACTTATTTTATCTTATTTATAGACAATTTAAATATTTCTTTTTAAACATCTATAAAATTTATTTGGCTGTCTTAAAACTCTTACATCTAATTAATTCAAAAATGAAAGTTTGCAGAACTTAAAATCTTAATCAGTATAAATAACACATGGTTCATTACCATATTATTACTATTCTTATTTGATAAAAATGAAATTACATTAAAATTGTCAATTATACCTAAAATTTGAGAATCTAAAATCAAATCATTACATAATATTTATTGATATATGTAATGATTGTAATAACAATGATTATATTATAAAATAAAAGTATAAATTTTATTATTTTAGTATATACTTAAACATGTTAGTGTTTTATGTAATCTGTAGTTAATGGCAGTACTGGAAGACGTTTTCTACAAGTAGCAATTTGACAATACATATAAAACAAGTTGAGACGGGAGAAAAACCTTATTCATGTGACCTGTACACAAAAACGTTTACTATAAAGCACAAGTAGCAATTTGACAACACGTCAACACGTACAATCAAATGAGAAGTAGTAGATTTACAAGTAAAGGCGTTTGGATTGGTAATCCTTGATAATTCGCTACTGAATACTGAGAAGTTGTTAATGTTTTAAATATAAAAAGGAGAAGCCAGTGGTTCTGTTGATGTCAGGTGAATTACTGTGGTTATTCCGTATCCCAGGTTTTTAAAATGGGTGTTTCGAATATGCTATCACTGGAGTCATCCGGAGCGAGAATGGACAACCGATTTGGTGGGACCAAAATTTTGTTATTTGGTTTATTGTCATTGACTTTAGGTGACATTGAGGAAGTAGAAGATAAATTTTGTTTATACAACATACTCAGAAAAGCGCGTCGTGGACTTAATCCATTGAGTGAGATAAGTAATAGGTACTATGAGCGTCGTTCACGTTCACGTTCTATTTGAAAAAAGTGAATGACGTTCGCGTGTCGTTCACAAAATATGAACATGAACGAACGTCGTTCTTTCTAAACACTGGCTATATTAGCTTAGAAAATAAAATGTCACCAGAAATCATAATAAGCTCTTAATTAGAAAATCATAGTACATTATATATAATTGCTTGGGAGGTAGATTATATAATCTTATAAGTAATATACTCATTGGCTATTTCAATATAATTTAGCAAACGTGTTGAAGAAAACCTAAGGTGAACCAATCATGAACAGATTTGTCTTGTGGTACTACATCTGCTACCTCATGAAAATTACAGTTTAAACCTATAACCTACTTATTATATTAGGTTAGTCACAAGTTAACTATGTTGGTCAATTTGAGCGGTTTAGTTCATACTGAGTCATTGAATCATTAATATAATTTAATGTTGGAGTAGGAAAACTTGGTTCTAAAAAAATAAGACATTATACATAATACATTTTTAATTTTAACCATGATGTAGGAATCAGAAAACTAAACTTAAATTTAAAACAAAGAAATTATAAAATGATAATAAATAATAGTACCTACACAACTTACATAAATGTATTTATAATGTTATTCTAGGTATTTGAAGTACTTTTTAAAATTACAGGAGTAACAACAAACCGTTTTGAGGATGATTTTGTATTATTTGAACCATAATTTGGATAACTTTCTTTTGGGGATTCAAATATGGCTTTTAAGGATCCAGGTAAAGTTTCATTAGTGTATGGATCTAAAATATTAATAATTTTATATTAATTAATATAAAATATAATATAAAATACTATTACTAGTTACTACTAGGTATATAAATATTAAAATATAATATGTCACATATTTACAATTTTATTACTAGTTAATATAAATTGTAATTGAATAATTGATAAATATGTGTAATGATGTGCATCATTCAATAATGTAACATTTCTTAAAGTAATATAAATAATATCTCTTTCATCACGCGCACAGAGAATACAATCACAACAATAAGAATCCTGTGTAACGATACACCGTTGTCCCTTTCAGCCGGTTAACCCTTGAAGCCTGAAGGCCACCGACTTGGTCCAAGGCACTATACCGCTAGTCGCTACACATTATATATAGGACACACATGTAGATGACACCAGAACTGTCTTACATTGTCCCTCAGAGGACAACACAGAGTCTCTGAACGGGACCAACAGGTCTGAAATCGACTGCATGCGCAGCGATTGCCAAGACTCTTCGTAGCAAGTCGCCAGTGTGTGCACACGAACTTAGCAGCCTACTAACATTTTATTATGACAAGTAATCTTTTTAAATAGGTATTATTAAATGCAAGTATTTTTCTGTGCAAGTGTGGAATTGTTATTATATTTGTGCAACGAAATTCAATGTTTGCGTTAGTCTTTCGTGTACACCTCATTCCCAGAACAATTACAATTGAGAGGCTCATCACTTGCATATTAAGATCAACGCCGATCAAGGTAAGTAATTTTATATACATAGACAACGCTACGCAGTCACCCTGTTCGGCTTTCGAACTCATTTACCCCCAAAGTGATAACCTTAAATACAAGTATTGGTGAATTGGAGCTACTCATATAAGCTCCACTTCCTACTTTATTTTTGAGTTATTACATATGCGAGCATAATTATTAATAAATTATAAGGTATAATAAACTTATAAACTGTATATATAGTAGATAGCCAAATAGGTATTTCGTACGTAAGATATAGGTACTAATATAAGTAATGGGTATACCTAATACCAACAATTCTAAATTCTAAATAATTAGGTAAGTACCTAATTAAAGTTTTTAACTATTAAAATTGTAGATGATAACATAAATTTAGTGATTTACCTATACTTTTCTTTTTTGTGTTTATTAATTTAGATGTTCTGCTGTCTGCGGTTTGAGTATTCAAAAAGGATTTAATATTATGCTTTTTGTTGTATCCTGGTGACCATGTAACAAAACTTAACTGTTAAAAGAATTCAATAATATTTATTATATTATTGCAATTGTAATTATTTAATATTTTAATGTTATATTTTTATATACCTAGGTATATGTATTACATACTCACATCAAAAGGATTAAACAGTGGATTCATACAGGATCCTTTGATGTTTAAAGTATTTTGAGAAATTCCAAAAGCATATTCCTCTCTTAATCTAAATAATGTCAATTAACACATATACATGAAAAGTTAGCGATTAAGTTAGGATGTACAGTAGTGAGTAGGTATCCACTACATAGTGGGAATTTTATGTTATTATTAACATTACCTCAATGTAAGATGATTACTTTCTTCTTTGGGTAACCCTAAGTTTATTTCTTTCATTGCATTTAAGTATTCGTCCATTGATGTTCTTGTAGTATTATACTTTTTTGGTGAAACAGCTTTTATCTATAATCAATTGTACTTTATTAGCGTATCTAACTATTAATTATAGAATAAAATTTATTCTATAATTAATTGCGCTTCTAAAAAATAAAAATTTATTTTGAAATATAAAGACAACGCACAATGTATAGGTATATATAATTATTAAAAAAATAAATATATATATAATTTAAATGTATTTATACATTACTTTTAATATAACAATACCGCAAGTGAATATACATATAATGTTGATAAATGTTAGACATATGCTCATTGTGCCTTTTATAGCAAAGTCGACAGATCTTGTAGATGAATATTGTAAATTTAAAGTATTAATTGAATCTTGATTTATACTTCTTACTGAAAAAGCCCATAATAGGCCCTTTAAAATAAATGTGACAGTTAATTTTTTTTTTTTTTTTTTAACTAAGATTTATTTAAAATTATACGATAATATGATGTATTTTTGTAGGATTTTTAATTTAAAATACAATAAACTAAAATAGGTCAAATGAAACTCCACGGTCGGGTGAATTACAACACTTACAGCTGAGGCGGGTGAACATTATTGCTGCATTAGTCTTTTAAACTAGAAACTAACGTACGATTACTCTCGAAAAAACTATTCTGAATGAGAGGTATGTTGAATTAGTTAATATTAATGAAGATGGACAAAAGTAGTATAATCATATACTTCTTAATAAGGTAGATTAAATTTTTAAATGATGAGTTTTAATGTTTTAACTTTTTTAAGAAAAAAAAATGTTTCGAAAATTATGAAATATTTAATAATAAATGGTAATTTATTAAATTGAGTCACTAAAACTGAGTCACTAAACTCAGTAAATGGTAGTGAACACTTGAACATATTGGTAGTGGTGCATAGGTGTGCATGCATATAAGAAATTTCAAGTTAGGTGCATCGAATATTTTTACTGGTCTAATATAATCTTATACAATTTACAAGTTACAATTGACCATAGACATATGAACCGTACATGTCTATTCAATTGACCCACACTCTACGGTATCCACTATCTTATTCATTTTCCCATACAATAAATGTTTATATTTCGCAATGTGCATACCTATGTCACCGCTACTATAATATGCGTATACCAAAAAAACATCAAGCCATGTTGTAACTTTGTATGGTAAATAAAAATTACTTGGTAAGTACTATTCGGTTTTTAGGCTCAATAATTTAAATTTAAGTTATTTTATGAATTATATTTATCACCGTATTCCGTGGATATAAGGGTCGGTTTGCAAAGAACAATTAGCTTCAACGAGTTAAATTACGTAACAATTACATTTAGTTTAAGCGTTTTGTACGCACTTTGAACAAAACAATATCAAAGGTCATCAAAGAACTCTCCAAGATAATTCTATTGTGAATGTCTACAACTGAAAATCATCAGTGCACGGTAGCATGACTCGGATAAACTACTCAGTACTTTGTCAACATTTGTTATGCATTTTGGACTTAAAATGATGTCTATATCACCATGTCCATTGTCTATACACCGATGAGTATCAATAGTATAATTGGTATATTTAATACCATTAGTATCATGAGTATCAACATCACTATTCGCTCTCCAATTTTGGAATATAGTATAGAAATAGAATACAGATATATTCATGATTAACTTAAATTATTAAATACATACAGCGTTGACTGAAGGTGGAAGAAGTGAGGTAGATATTGCTACTCCGATCAAAGAAAATGTATAATTTCCTAACAAAGCAATGGGAACAGCAATTCCAACAAGAAACGCGAGTACAATACTGACCCATAAGCTACCAACATCTGTCCTGTATATTAAAATGTAAGATAATATTACTACAGTTCATCAGTTGACCGTTGAAATCAAATTAAATTGTTTTTACTATAAAACTTAACTAACATGTAAGCCATTTCATCAGTCATCCACTGACTAGGATCTCTTCTATCAAAACACGAAGTTATTAAACCATATCCAAATCCAATTATTATGCAAAGAATCAAACCAATCATTTCGTTTACAATTCCCATATTTCTTAGTTTTTTATCTTTGATCATTGTTCCAAATGTAGCAGCGTTTATCGGCCCCTGAATGAAACCAAAATAATTGTGAGCACATTTTGACTTAAAATTTTGACCTAGCTTCATTCTTCAAATGATTACTATTAACTTTTAAGTTCAAGTAAACGACCGATGTTCGATTCTATCTATATTTTTATATACCTAGTTTATGTATATAAAAGAAAAAACTTTTTTTAGTACTAATATTTTCTGACGTAAACATTAAACGTTTTCTAGATATAAAATTTATACTTGTATATTTCCTTCAAATACTCCCTCCGAGACCTGATAGTGTTCTTCGTCAAACTTTTTAAAATTTATATTGGGTACATATCTAACGTTTGAGTGTTTTTTTATGGCAAAGAAATCCAATAACCCAATCATTATGAGTTTCACAATAATTTTTCTTCAAGCTTTATACAAATTTGAAATTGTAGAATTTAATTTTTAGAATATATACCTACTCCAAGTCTAAAATATAGGTAGGTAATTAATTAAGAATAATACATTAAGATTAATTTAAACTCTATAGCAATCTTTATAATATATACTATACTAAGGTCTAAGAATCTAAGATATTAAATAATAAAATCAATTCAACTGTTGAGTGATACGTCTTTTGATCACACTCTTATCAACGATTTAATTGACTAACCAGTCTTGCAGGTAGGTATGTTCTATGGAATATTTTTGAATTGACAACGTATTTTACCTATAGTCTATACTATAACTTACTATACCTACTAATAAAATAAACCTTTGACAGACGAAGCTGGGCTGTTTACTTGTTTTGCTAGTTTATTTATTAAAAGTTTAATATTAGGTACTATGCGAATGCAACTATTAGTTATTAAATCATTTAATATGTAAATATTTAATTTAAATATATTACTGATTATGCATTAGTTTGTTAAACATATCTTAACATTTTTGATTTATTATTTATTTCGGAACCTATATAATTTATATGCCCACTATTAAAATGTAAAACTATGGATATAAATAGGTACTAATATTTTTCAATTTTTGCACTTAATTTTTAATTAACTTACTATAAGTGGAGAAAGAAGCATGCTAGAGACGAAAATTGTTGTTTCTCCTTGCATTAATCCAAGAGCTGCAACCGTTCTATAAATTATTTAACACATAATTGTAAGCTGTAATAATACATTATAAAAGCAAAATATTGTACATTTGTTTAACTTTTATTAATAGTTATGCAATACAAATATTGAAGTAGGGAAAACAAATTCTACATCAATTATGTTTGTGAGAATATATTTATATTATTTTACTTACACTGAAATAAGTAGGAGGATTAGAAAATCAAAGGTTAGCATTGCACCCTTTTCAATACCTTGAACGACTTGTGCGACGGCTAACCGAGATCTTACCGACTGAAGAATTTTTTTCCAGGATGATTCATATAAATTAGATGAGCTAAAATAATATATATATATTGAAAACTATTCTTCATTCTGAATCAGAATTTCTAATCAATTAACTGAATTTATTTTTAAAGAATCAACTTTAAAATTTAATATAATATATACATTATACAATTATTTTATATATACCATATACCTACGCCTACCTATAATTCGTAAATATTTATATGTTTGTTTCATTGATTTATAAGTTTATAATTGATTATATTTTATAGTTGTTAGTGTATTATCGTTTTTTATTATTACTGTTAGAAATTATATTAGGTACCTATATCACCTATATATATATATATATATACACTATTTTTAAATTTTAATGATCTTTTTAGAGTATATATTTGAATATTAAATTAAAAATTATAAATCTTGTTTGTCTCGGGAGTCGGGATCATTTTTCACAGATATTGTTTTAATTGCGAGTAGAATCTTAATTTTATACAATTTCAGCAATGCATCCTAAGTATAGGTATAAATAATTTACACCTATAGCATCTGGCATAGTATGCATTTTAAATATTTACATATTAATGCAGAACAAAATTTATTAAATTAAAAATATGTCTTTTAACCCCCCCCCCACAGACGCCAAAGCAATCTTTTATATTTGAAATTAATAAAAATAATATTATTAAAATGTTGTATTATAATTCTAATATTTTTATTATTTTAGATGGTACATTGATATATTTAGTTTTACTTCAATTTTATCATCATGACAAACGATCGACGGACAATGGCTGTATATTATAGAAAATGTATTTCATGTCTCTCCAATCCCCCATGATTATAATTGAGTATTTGTCCTGTGGTAGAAACACAAGTACATATAATTGTTCAGGACCCCACCCCACCAAGAAAATGTTGAATATCCGCCACTGCATCATAAGCAAAAGCTGTAATATTTTGCCGCTTCCAAAAATTTGCCATTTGGGGCATTTGTCGCTTTCGCCCCCCTCTCCTTAAAGACGCTACTGGGTGTGGCGTCCTCTCAAGGAGAAACTATAATTATAAAAATTTAAGAATGTGTTATTTAACCTAACTTCTTAATTAATTTATTTATTTTATAGACTTTGTATTCAAAGAAAATTTAAAAATTGAATTCTAGTGTTCAAAATTATTAAAAATTGTAAAGTTGAAGTATAAAGGACGGGAATCAAACACGAAATCTTGCTTTTCAAGAAATTACCTACTAGCCCACTAAGCTGTTCGAGCTTATTTACTACTTTCCGATGTGTATTAATTAACTTCTGAAAATTATAAAAAAGCAACTAATAGAATAGTTAATAACGTATTATGTAAAAATTCTAATTTAGTAGGTACCTACTTACTATAAAAATAAGAACACTACATTTAGTGTTGTAAAAAAGAGGGAATAATAATAGTATGTAATTTGATTCTGAATTCTTGTTGCGTTTTCCTTTATCAAAATATTCAATTAAATAAAAATGTCACTAACTTTTTATTTTGATTAGTTTCAAAAACTGGTTGTATAGATTCAGTGTCCTGATAATACAGCGAACATGGTAAAACTCTAGAAAATTAAAATATGGTGCGTATTGATTAAATAAAATAGTTATAATACAGTTTAGTAAATAAAATGTATAAGCTTTAATATATATACACCTATATATATCATACTATAATTGTATCATATATATAGGATCATATATAAATATTTAAATAATACAATGAATTATAATTACACGACTGTTGAATTAAATTTTACTCCAATGCCATTTTCCATAAATAAATCCAAAATATGTTCACAGTGCTCATTGGAAGCAATTGTTAATGTTACCTAAATACATCGAAAGCCATGATTTTCAAAAATTATAGTGCAGTATCTGTATAATAATGTGCAGAACTATTATACAATGTTTCTCTAAATTAAATATCTATAACGCTACCATCATGTACCAAGTTACCAACTAGAGTTACTTTCTAACCAATAAATTAATAAATTAGTAAAACCATTAATTATAATATTTAAAATCAATGGTAAAACATATTATATTATAATATTCTATACACCCGGGGTAAATTAATTTTACGCTGTATGCTAAAAATGTACACTGCTTCAGTGCTTCCCAAGGAACAATCATTTAAATTACGACCTACAAATTTACAGACATATTTGTACTGATTATTATTTTAGTGATTTCTGACTTTCTAAGATAGGTACATATTATGAGCATATGACTATTTTATAGGTTAATAAAGATTATTCGATTTAATCTTTTACCTGAAAGACATCAACGATAGTGAAAAAGAACTATCATTTTCATATTGTTATTTATTGTTAAAAATAAAAATTTTGATATTTCGCGTGCCATGGATTTGCCATCCCTGTTATTTACTATAATATTTCTATATTCAAATGGTTTTTAGTTTTACATTATAAATAGGTATAAAATACAATATTACCGAATGGTATCTATTGTCTTTGCTTCCAGTCCACACAGAATTTGATATTTGCAAGCTAGAGAGAATTGCTTCCAATTTCTAAGAAATTAAATATAATACTTAAATTATTATTTATTATGTTAATAAATATAGTACTTATTTATATTCATTTAAATTTTATTGAAGTGTAGTAAAACATAAAAAAAATACAAAGTAAAATATTTTACGGTTACACATGGTTAACAATTTCTATTATAATTTATAATTATATATGCAATATACAAATCCATTACACTCATATAATACATTTTACAGCCACTTATTAACTATTTATTCATTTACTACAAATTTGACACTCACTTTTTCCATTGTCATTAAATTAATATTGGCTATTTTATCATCCTCCAGTAAATTTTTAAAATTAGTATTTTTGATTTTGGCTGAACAATCACATGAAATATTTTGAGTCAAGTGAATTTCGTGTTGTTTAGTTGGAATAAGAATATTTAACATAGCCATTAAAAAAATTAATAGGTACTACTAAGAAATAAAAATAATTTTCAATTATTACTTACTGAGTGGTATACTTACAAATAATACCGAAGTTATAAAATAAATACTAATTTAGAAACAGGTTTTGCATTATCTGAATTTCAATAGATATAAATGTATAGTTGATAAAATGTATATTTATAAAATATTTTAATTATCATGATAATTGATTAAACGACAAATTTTTCACAAAATCAACAGATAATTAAAAATTAAAATAAATGTACAATAAACTCATTATTTATTATATTATGCCTAGATAGAATAGAAAAACTCAAACGTGGTTTAGCATAGGTTATTGTTTATAAAATGTAGATTGTAGAATATGTGTATTATTCGCTAGACATGTCATATTTGAAATTAACATTACTAATTCTTATATCCTATAGGCAGAGGCATAGGCGTAATTTCGCTAAAATTTATGGGTGCAAAACTAATCAGGAAAGTACAAAATGTCAAATTCTTTCGATTCGTTTTTTTACCAATATTTTAACTCAAATCCAGTTCTTCGATCAAAATTGTATACACAATTTAGTTACACAATAATTTAATAAATAAATATGAACTAAGTAAATTTTATTATTTAAATAATTAGTAAACACTATGATTTATTACATTGAATATCAATACATACTAATATACTATAATAATTAACACATTAAATTAAACCTTAAGTACCTTAAGTACCTTCTACTATGTACAATGCTGCTGCATTGAATTCGTGAATAACCATCACTTCAGAATCTATAACCCGATGTCTTTCATTTAAGTTATTCATTATAAATATAGTCTATAGACAATTTAGGGCAGTGTTTCCTAACCTTTTTACCACCACGGACCATTTTGACAATATTTCATAGGTCGCGGACCACCTCAATTTTACGCAAACTAGGAAGACCTTTTTTTTTTGCTCATTAACAAGAATACACAAAATTTATCGAAAAAAGTTAATTTTTATTATTTTACTGTACTATTATATATAATTATTAAACATTTTATTGATAAGATAACCGTATATTACGGTAAAATAAAATATTTTTCGCTGTTTAAAAAAAAAAAAATTTTAATAGAAAACGAAGAAAGATACCGCGGACCACCTATGACTGGCCCACGGACCACCGGTTGGGAAACACTGATTTAGGGGGTGCAAAATGGTAATTTTGCACCTCTCTAAAATTGCAGGGGATGCAAGTGCACCCTTTGCACCCCCTAGATTACGCCTATAGGCAGTGATGTCCCCATAGGGTATTCTGCATAGTGCATATACACCGTAAACTCTCAAGATTATTTTGAAAACACACGGGTATACTAGTTTATACTCTCAAGCAGATCTCAAAGAAATATAGCTGATTATAGTATTTAGAGAATTTTAGAGTGCCTATAGCTAGTAATTGATTTAACAATTCTTTAAATTTTGAACTATTTTAAATAAAATAAATAGATATTATTTTTTTTTTCCTTCATATAATCAGTATAAAATGATTAAAAATTGTTTGTTAATATTTACACCCATGACCCTTCCATCTATTTTATAATATCATCAGTCATCACTTCATGAATCAAAAAAAATACTATATTATTTACTCTATGGCGTATAGTATACTCTCAACTAAATGTATGGGAACATATAATTGCCTATTGGTAAATATAATACATATTTGTCATTTGATATGTTATATATGTATAATTATGTAAAACGTGGGAATATCTATTATTTATAATACATTTAAAAATGTCTACGAGGTGCCGATGTAATCACATATCTGCTGTAGTACCTATTAGTTCCGAACGACTAGAAAGTCCGAATCTTGAAATTTTCCTGTCTAAATATATTGTACATGGCATTGTACATCGATATTTCGTGTTGATATGTTCGCTTATTATTTTGATCAGACTTTAAAACCGATAAAATATATGAACAGTGCAACGCATAAGCCGGGGTCTAAATATAATGACTACGTACTGTTTACATTTAGAAATTGATTCATAATTATTTATCGGAAATATAAATGTAGTATCGTTAAAGTATGCATTAGGAAAGAGAAGAATCGTTAAATCACGTACTAATTTCCAATTATTTCCAAATGGCCGAATATTACTTTATTTGACTAGTCATTAGCATAGAGTCTCCCTACGCCATAGTGGAAATTGGAAGATAATAAAATAATAATTTATGTATTAATGATGTTTTAATTATGTATTAATTATAGACGATCAGTGATTTTGGTCGGTGGTCTAATGGGCAACCGGGCAGGCTTTGTACTTCCAAACTAACCCCCATTTTCAAATTACTTAAGTGCATATTAACTTATTTATTATAGTAAATATATTTACATTTATAATTACCTATGCAAAACATATAATGTACCAACTTCATCAGATATAAACTGATAACATCATAATATAGTATTATATTATATTATAAAATATTATAGTATAATTATTATTGTGTAATAATTAATAATATGTGGTAATACGTTTATATAGGTACTTTCAACTGTGCTCGTACGCACAAGGTAAGTATCGAGTACCAAATTAAATAGTAACTTTAATTAAATAGTAATTAAATAGTAATGATTAATAATAACTACTAACTACTAACTACTCTAGTAACTATTAAGTACTCATAATTTGATGTACTTCATTATTTAATATTGATAGTTTTTAGTTTTTTACCTATAGTACGCATATAATCTATATTATGTTTTTATAAATATATTTTTTTTTTTGAATACAACGGATAATAATCATTAATTTTCAATTGAAAGGTGTGACCAACGTTTTTTCTTTTAAAGTAACGACTTTTTATGAAATATTTATATTTAAAGTCATAAAAACACTTTTTGTTCAAGCAAAACTATCACATTTGCCTATAATTTCTATCATTTTTCAACCAAACTCGGAAATTGTTGTTTAAAATTAGAATTTTAATACACGTTATGATAAAGGTACATTGTTTCCGGGTAATGTGGCTACACTGCACAGCTCGTTATCGGTCGTTGTCCCCCGGAACGGCTGTTGGCTTCCCGTTGCCATCGCCTCGCCCTTTGCCAATGGATCGCTTCCAATCTTCCATAGGTTCCATTGTTTACCCTCCTCGGTTTTTAGATTTACGTATTTTTTTTTTTTTTTTTTTAGTTTTAGTTTCTAACTTTTTTTTACAATTTTTCAACTTTCTGTTGAGTTTATTGATTTGAAAACTAGCCACTTAATTTTGTGTTCTATAATTTATATTATAAAACCATAAGCTTATCGGTTTTTAAAATGGCTCCTAAGAAGAGGGAAAAAGAACTGGACAAAAACAGAATGGATCATGCTCAAGCCGATCATGAACTTTTCCTGCAAGCATTTGAAAGTAAATTATGAATGATTTATATAATGCTATTTTTATTTGACATTTGATTTCCATGTGAAGAATGTTCTGATATATTATTGTACTTACTAATACTGAATTAGAACAATTTAAATGCATTTTTACTGGTTGTTCTTTATATTGTACTTTCATTAAAAATTTTTGTTTTAACCAATTAAACTAAATTTAAAATATAGTATTTTTTAATTAAATTTAGTGATTTGTTTTTAACATAAATCAATTATTCACTGCATAGGTACTCTATAAATCTATTATATTTGATTCTTACCATGAATTATTTGGTATTACAGTGTTTGATTAAGTTTATCATATTATTATTTAGAATTGTATTACTTTTTAATTAAATAAAGTAATTGAAAGTAAAACTAAGTAAATATACTTTAAAAATACTTATTATTTTAAACTATTAAATTTGTTTTTTCCAGAACCTACCCAGATTTACAAATATTTAAGGAATCGTAGTTTGTTTTCGGTAAGTTATTGTTGACAATATTTTTAGAAATATATATATTATATAGTTATTAATTAAAGAGTTATTTAAAATAGGGCTAAATATTAATGAATTCAATGTACTTAATATAATAATTTTGACTACAGGATATTAGAAATTTATATAAAAATAAATTTGGACGTTTTTATTTCTCATTAAATACTTAGGTATAATACATTAATTTATTAATGTACTCAAAATTCAAATATGCCAAAGGTTTCACTTAATAGTTGATAGTTTTTAAAGTTTATTAAGGTACAGCTAAGACATTCAAAATGTTTAAAAATAAAATATACCTTGGTATACAAATATAAAAGTACTAACTTACTAACTAATATAATAAATTAATGGCTTAAATGCAGTTTAGCACTCAAGCGATTTTTTTAGAATTCTTTTGGAAATGGGTGTTTTTACATGCCTAAGTTGATGACACTTAAAAATAAAGTTGGTTGAACCTCTTTTGGAAGTTATGATAAAAAAAACTTTAAAATATTCAGTTTTCCAAAAAACATGTTTTGTCAACAAATCTAAAAACCATCCTAAGGAAGTGTAGACAACTTTTTTTTAAAGTGCCATTAAATTAAGCATGTAAGAAATACACATTTTAGAATAATAACTTTCGAAGAAAGTTTGACCAAATTTTTTTCCCATCAAATTAAGCATGGAAAAACGCTATTTTAAAAATAATTCTCTTAAATCACTTGTGCGTTAAACTGCATTTATTCCAAATTATATTAAGTAGAATCCCAAAACACTTTAATAATAAAGCTCTTTTATTTTTTTTATAAATTAATTATTTGGTTAAACTGAATAAATATTAAACATACATATATAAGTTTTTATGCTATTCAATTGAATATAATATAATATTGAATATTCACATAAAAACTTGTTTTATATGAGTAATATCGGAGGTAATCTGTTCTATATTATAATTTATAATGTTACAATTTTATACGTGAATTTACTGGGTGACTTATCAGTAAGTTTAAAATAACTAATTTTTTTGTTATGGCATGAGTAAAATAAAATGACTTTGAACTGTCAATTTTTAATCGTGTATAGACATTAATACCTACATTGTATATTGAATTATTATACTTAAATACTTACATATGATTAATATTATATAGTTTTTAACATTGGCTTTCCATAACTTAAGAATCTTTTGCTTTAGCCATTATTTTTAGTCAGAACATTAAGCTACATGAGAGCAAATCGTCAGAAACCAAAGCGTTCACAAATTAAATTTGATATTGATTCTTTATTAAGCATGGTGGAAAAAAAACTTTGTGAAAAGAAAACTTGTAGCAAAAGATATTTAACAATTACATATATTGGATATTATGATGAAAAAAGTAATTATATCTTAGTGTCATACAGAATTTTCTGTTATTTTATATTATGTATTAATTATACAATAATAAATATTTTTAATCAATTATATTTCCAGTGAAAAATGACAATGAACCAGTTAAAATTGAAACTAGTCTTATGAAAATTAGTCATAAAAAACGGAAAGATACTTGTCCATTTTCTATGGTAGAGTGATAAGTTAATAAGTATAATTTGAAAAATGTTAATTAGTTTTCTTGTTATCATTCTAGGTTTCTTATGGTGTGTCATCTGTTCCTGTTAATCCAACATGCACTCAATTAGGATCACAAGCTGCAATAGTATCTATTCCTATTGATTCTATTAATACTATGAATGGACAATTATCTAAATCCCATCATTTATTAGTTAGAGTTACAAATGTAGTATCAAATTCAGATTCTGAAAATACTGGTAGGTTAAACATATTTTTTTTTTTTTTATTATATTATATTATTGTTTATAATATATAAATTCCTTATAGGTAATAAAAAATAAAAATATTTCATCATTATAATTAATAATTCTATGAGTATAAATATATCTATAAAATCATAAATTTTGAATTTCATAGTTATATCTTAACAATAGTTTTGTTTTCAAAAATATTATACTAATATTACGTATTAAGGGCAAACATTAATTGAATTGGAAAATATTTTTAATTTATTTCATTTAACTGCATAAAGTTTAAATTTATAATTTTATTAATTTCAAATATATTATTCTGTGACATGGTTTAGTTATATACTGTTAAGAAATGTTTTTAAAATATTTTCTAGATTAATGAATCGATATTTTTAACATATTTATTCAAAATCCATAAAAATTAACTACATTTATTTTGCTATTATTTACTTATTATTAATAATAAATAATAATAAAATCATAGAAATAAAAGAAAAATTGTCATGTTTAATGTATTGAATGTAGTGAATTAAATGTATTGTAATATATTTATTAAATATAATAAGTCAATACTTTTTTATAAATTTGGTTAAAGTCAGTGTTTCTTATAAATATATATTTATTAACAATTCCAGAACCAAGTCAAAAAAAAAGAAAAATGAGTATTAAAGAAGGAAATGGAGTTAATAAAAAAGAATTTGGAGCAAATTTAATAATACATGATAAACAAAATCGTTGTTTACTCAAAGATGGTGACTATGATTGTATCGTGGAAGAAATAAGTGTTAGTCCTGTTTCAGCTGCAGGAAAATCAGCTTCTTGGGAACGTCTTAAAGTAAATATAGTGTATTTATTTTCTTCATTTGAATATATTTATACTTTCTTAACATTTAAATTTAATCTAGGAAGTAAAATCTGGACCACAATTTAGTGCTTTTGAAAATCGTAATAAAATCAAACTTCGTTTAAAATGGTCAACAGAACCTAATAACCCTACTGTTGAATATCCTCTTGTTGATAACAAAGAAAATAATTGGCCAAGTATTATATACATATATTTTATAATTAAAAACAATTTTTAATATTTCTTGTAAATATTTAGCATCCAATTCAAGGAAGAGTAGCAGTGTGCAGAATGCTAGTGGTTCAATGGATAATTCTTCTAATAAGTTAAAAATAGTATATCAGTTTTTGTACAACAATAACAGTCGTCAACAGACTGAAGCTAGTGAAGATTTACATTGCCCATGGTGTACATTGGATTGTTTTACATTATATGCGTTACTAAAACATTTGAAATTATGTCATGCCCGGTTTACTTTTTCATATGTTGTGAGTTGTATTAATATATATTGTAATTTTGCTTTTGTATTAAAATTTAAAATTATAGCCAACAGGATCTGGTGCAAGAATCGATGTTGCAATAAATGAACATTACGATGGATGTTACATTGGTTGTCCACAAGATTTAATTGCACAGCCACAAAAAGATGAAGCTAAAAGTGTTGGATACCGTATTACTAGAGTTGGTCCTGTCAGACGTGCTGTTGTATCAAAAATTGTTGTTTGTCACCCTAAAAGACTTAGACGTGCATCATTATCAGAGTTTTTACATGAATTGGAAGATACTGATGGTTATGATGGCCAAAGACCCTATGTTACTGGACATAATAGGTAAATACTAAATACAGAAATGCACATTTTTTTTGTTTTAAATTTTTTTTTAAAGATGATTTATTTCCTACAACTTGATAGAATTTAAATAATAAACTATTTTTAATACTTATTTTTAAAAACTGTCCCAACTGAATTTTTGTGTTAATTAAATTTTTAAGTAAAAACTATTTTAATTGGTAATTGATAATAAATATTATATTATTTAGGATCTTGAAATTATTATAATTTAATAATAAGCTGTTATAGCTTCATTATATTAAAAATAATGTTAGGTTAAATTTTAACGTACCACTATGGGCAATTATATCATATATCTCATAATTTCAATCATGAATGTTATAGTACCTTATGTAACAAGTACTATGGTTTTTGACTTATTTTACATTTTTTTGCTTTTCTGCTTTCTTAAAAAGGTTAGTAAAATTTCAAGACTGTGTATAAGCTGGACACCTAGTAAGACAATATTGTTTTATTTGAAATTTTAGGATCCGGATGCAGAATAATATTTTCCTAATAGTTTTTCTGAGTGAAGCAAGAAATATTTATACATTTGCATATTTTATTTTATTTTTTTTGAAAAAATTTTCTGATGGTAAATCTTGATCAACAGCTTTATATTTCGCTTTCTTAGCAGGACAATTACTCTGAGGGAAGGAACTTCCTTTTCCCTCTTGTTAAATTTAGTTGAATTGTTAAAATAATTGTAAAAGTTTAATAACCTAATTGCTGATACTTCTAATATTAAAAATAAATATAAATAAAAAATATTTATTTAATTTAATTTGGAACAAATATTATGTTCAGATTATATCATCATACGTCTACATGTCTTCCTATTTATCCACGAGAAATGGATGTGGATAGTGAAGATGAAAGTGACCCTATATGGTTAAGAAAAAAGACTGCAATGATGATTGATGAATTTACTGACGTTAATGATGGTGAAAAAGAAATAATGAAAATGTGGAATTTACATGTTATGAGAGAAGGGTTTGTAGAAGATATTTTATTTTATATATTTAATGTCAGGTTCACACTGACGACACCGAAACAAAACATGTGTCCATACTGAGTTGAGTAAAATTTAAACAAAACATTCAAACATTTGTTTGTCCATTTGTGATGTATTTTTATAATTTAAGTTTTTGCATCCACAAAATTGGAGATTTACGGTACGATTCAATCAGTTTGCACGTTTCTTCAGTAGTCCATTTTTTATTTGAACCGAATTGCTCCAAATTAAACAAAATGAAATAAAATTCTTTATTTCTTATAATTGAAATCAAACACATGTATCATGTATGTCAACAGTTCGGTAGACCAATTGATACTAAATGGTAGACAAGAAATTTATAATTTATAATTATATTGTAAATATATTTTTATACATAACCAAATTGGTACTGCTCGTGAAATCCTGATAACTATTATCTGTTAGTTGTTTTGTCCACTCTCGTTCGACAATGTTCACAAAAACAACAACAAAACCAAAACCTTATGATGTTTACTGATACCGCTCGGGAAATGACTGTTAAAAACACGAACAATTTGTTGGAAAAATACAGTTTCTGTTTTGTTTTAATTTTGTTCTCTCTCTGTGGACCCGGCATAACACTTATAAGTATTCATATATAACTGTTAAACATTTGTTTTCAGGTTTGTTGGAGATTGTCAAATACCACTAGCTCTAAGTATGTTTGTTGAATATAAAGGAAGAGATATTCTCAGGAAAAATTTATATAGGAATTTTATGTTACACCTGTGTAACTTGTGTGACCTACGTCTTATAAGTCCAGTGACATTTTATACAACTATACAAAAATTACAAGATATTATAGCAGTTGATTCCGAAACTAGCAATGTGTTATATGAATCTTTTGAAGCACAACGGAAATATTGGCGTGAAGAAGGTGCTAAAAAAGCTGAAGATCGTACAGAAATCAGATGTTTGGTGCAAAGCCCATTACAGTCTGATATTGGTACCAGACGTAAACCTGCTGGATCATTTTACCCTTTGAAACTTCAAGATAAATTAAAAGGAAAAGTAATTAAACAGCAAAATGGTCGTAAAGGTAATTCTGCGAGACAAAATCCTCCTGCCACTAAAAATGCTAACATTGTTGATGAAAAGAAATTTGATAAAAAAAGTGACAAAAAAGGAGGATCTACTACTAGATCTCAATCTGCTGTTCGAACTGAGAAACCAGATAAACCAGTGGAAAAACGCAATAGCACATCTTTGAATGGTGAAGATCATAAAATATCTGCAACTTTTACAGTACGACGTAGGACATTCCCTACATTGACTGATAAGAAAAAAACAGTTCCTGAAAAATTGCCGACCAATGTTTCTGAATCTATTAGGCGAAAATAAATAGGTAATTATTGTTGTGATAATTTTGAAAAAAATTGTTGTAATCTTTTCCCCAATATGCCTAAAATAAATTAATATATATTGTCATAACATTTTCTTAGCTCGGGAATAAGGAGAACTAAACTATGTTCATTATTTTGTGATCAAATAATATGGTCTTTTTATTATTAATCTTTGTACAGTGGATTGAAAAATGTAAGTCTTGTTAATATTCTCAATTTTATGATTAAGAATGTACAATTATTTTCTTATTAGTTACACCAAACAATGGTCGAGATAAATAGTTCCATATTTCATTCAAAACTTTCTTAATCTATGTTAATATTTAAAATTTAGAGTTGAAAATATTATATAATATATATATGAATTAATAAAAATTAGATGTTATTGACTTTGTTGGGAATAATTATTGTTTAGTATTGTCTATCATTGTAATACTTAATTAGTATTCATATATTTATTTAATTGTAATCCAACAATATCTAAAATAATAATGAATGCTATATGAAATATTTTAAAATGACTAGTATAAATATTAGTAATTAATTACAGTAAATTTTATTTCGATTTTTTCTTTTTCAAGCACAATTTATTTATAACTGTAAATTTATTATTTTGATACAAAATTTTACTGTTCATTGATTTGTGTTTTTAATTTATTGTCTAAATATATTTATACATATTTGTATTCAATTTTTATTATTCTTATGATTATGTATGTGAGCTATGTTTTTAAAACTGGAACTTTTCACTAACTGTCTTAAACCTGTTGTATAATGAATTTTAGCTACTAAAACAGGGTTGTAATTCCACTGTGCATTGATTAGATAATAAATATTTTTCAATTTTTTATTTTCTGACTAACGTCAATCTATCCATCATTAGTTATATAGTTGTAGTATTAAATTTGATACCATTCAAAGAAAAATATATTAGAATTTTATTTCTTCTATGTATGAATGCAGTTTTGTCTTTTATGTTGTTTTATATGGTTACAATGTCAGAACTAGTAATGATAAATGACGTTTATAAAAGAGTGTAGTTTTAAAAAGTCTTACACAATAATTTTAAAGTTTTTTTGTTTCGGTGCATCTGTGAAATGTTAATCCTAATAATTATTTATAAAACACTTTTAGATATTCTTAATAAATCAAGCTATTATTCAAGAATTTTATTATTTTGTCTATTGACATGGTTATTTTAATCCAATTTTATATTATATCATTTATGTAATGAACAAAGTTACATTTTGATACAAACATTTTTGGAAACATTTGGTAGTTTTTTTCTCTTTGTTAAGATAAAGTTTTCCTATGTTCATATTATTCCACAATAATATGATGAACTTATTTATCCTTTGAATAAATATTACATGCTTTAAACACATTATTATGATTTTATTGAGATAAATTGTTTACCTATAAATATGTACACAAATGAGTCACAGATAATTTTAATATAATTATATGTATTTAACACTGGGTTTCAACTAAAAGCTTTTATTCTTATTTATAGTTTTGGGTATATTCACGTATTTATACAGGGCTTGTTTTGTAAGATGATCCTTATTATTTATTATTAATTCCTATTAATATTTTGATTTTTTTTAAGTTTGAATTTTCTCATTTAATTTTAAATATTTTTTGCCAAATTTCCAGATTTATATAAATATATCTCTTTTAAAATACAATTCAACTTTTTCCTTTTTATTACTGATGCAGTTTATAAGCAATTTTAAATCGTGTTTCTTGTATAATAATACAAGAATAATGTTTTCGGATCTCATTTTATATTAAATTTTTTTTTAAGAAAATGTCAAAATGTATAATTTGTTAGAGATAGTAATGAACATTTAATCAAATAAGAAAAATGTTGAAAGTTATCTTGTAATTTTTTTATTTGTAAATTATCCTGAACTTCTAAATATTTGAAACTCAGATTTAATATTATTACTTCTTTAAAAATATATGATAGCATTTAAATAATATTATTGCACTCTGAACATGATTTAATGTTAATTATTATAGGCCTTTAAGTTAGACTGAAGGTATTATTTAATTTAGAATTAACTTAAACTTAAGTTTATATAAAGGGGATATTTAAATTATATATTTTTTAATCCATAAAAACTAAAAATTAATTGATACTCACATTAAAAAATAATGATAATTTAAATATCCTCTATACCAACAATATATAAATTTTTGAAAACTGATATACATTTAATATATATATACAATTTAATGTCATATAATATAATCATACATATTTGGTAATATTTTAAAGTTTAAATTTATTTATCAAAAACTAAAAATTAAAAGTTCAAGATATAATAATTTGTAATCAACAATTTAAATACCTACTTATCTATGGTCATCAATTTTCCAAATTATTAGTAATTTGTTTTTTTTTTTCACTGCCTTTAGTTCACTGCCTTAGCATCTAAATTATTCATAGGCTTTTAATTATTATTATTTATTTATTGATAAAAAAAGGATATACTTCAAAACTAGCTTCAAATACAATTAAATGTGAATTTTATGTTATAGTATTTTAATGTGAATATTATTATATTAGAAATTAAAGTATATTGACTCTGACTGTAATAAAACTATAATCATTCTAACAATAATTTATTGTAATACAATCATAATAGTATGTACAATACTACTATATCAATATGTAATATAATAAGTTTAAAAATGTTGTTGTGTCCATATTATGTGATAATCACATTATTTATATTATAATAATTAAATTGTTCAAACCATATATTTATTGCAATTTTAACCTTATTTTAATTTGTGTTGAATCAACCTTTTATAGTTATTATTTTTAATTTAATGTGTAATTCCATTGATATTTGGTTATAATGAATACCAATAATTAAAAATAATATATGTAATGGCAAATAAATTTAATTGAAAAAAATATCTGTGGTTAAATCTCATTTTTTTTTTCATGAATACACAGTTTTTAATGCCAATTCTTATTCAATTATTTTGAAATATATTAAGCTGCAACTTCAGGTAAGAATCACAAGATTACATCAAAATGATAAAATTTTCTTTTGAAGCCTAAAGTTATAAATTTAAGCACTTATATTTTCTCGTATTAATCCCATTTCAATATAATGTAACTGCATAAATTCACCATTTTTTCTCATTGTTTTCTTCTATCCAAAATAAACAGACATAAGTAGGTAGAGTTGTTCTTTATATCATAAAAAAAAAAAAACTGGATACGGAACCTGATGATTATCTGTCATCATATATCAAATTTATTCCAATCATTCAATACAGAAACGTAAAGTTAAATTTCCTCGATCATCTGCCTAACCTAACCTGGCATTTTATTCCATTCTTATCATAAGAGCTCAAACATAATGATACAAAATAAAAATCCTTCAATCACAAACAATAAAAATAAAAATTTGAAAATAACAAATTCTACTTCTTTTAATAATTTCTTTAATAACACAGTGTCCGGTAATTTACCAGTAACTAGTGATGCATTTAAATAACTCCAAATAAATGAAATCTCTCGTCGGAAGAATCAGATGTACCTAACAAAAGAATAAACCAATATATTGACATTGGTCATTGCCAATAGATTTTCTTGTCTTTAGAAGATGCGAGAAGTGAAGAACACGAGCGGTCAAGCACAAACTCACATTACCAATAATTATGTATGTACATAATACATATTGTATTATATATATATATATATATATATATATATTATGTATTATAAGCACTTCAGTTTAAAATTCTGCCACCACCGCCTATTACCAGTCCACGGGACAATTTAATTTTTTTTTTTTTTCGGAATAATATAATCCTATTAATTAGGTAAGTAGCTCATAAAACTTCATAGGTATCGTCCACATGAAGTTTAAAAATTCAAAAGACGAACTTTGACTCTTATTGTGCAGTCATTTAATTTGTCGAATAATCTTGATGATGAAAAAAAACAAAAAAATTAAACACCGTTAGCCATAATTACCAAAAAACAGCGTTTCATTTAATAATTCGTAATATTTTCATCCCTTTCATCGTAACTATACTGCAGAGATCGGAATAGCTATTCTGGAAGATTTTACAGTCGGAAAAATTATTTGTGTCAATCATCATCTCGGTTATTTGTAGATCTCGAACTAGTGGATATGAACAGACTTAATTTTAAAGTCTTTGTTTTTTTTAAATAAAAAATATCGTTGGATTAAAAAATTACCTTACGGAGGTGGATTTATCAATCCATATTAATCATATTATATTATCTATAAATTGATCTTTCCCTATACAAAATAAATTTTACACTTCTTATTATTAATATTATTGATATGGTGTACTTGTTTAGTATCGGAAAATGAATAATAATTAATAAAATGAAGTGATGGTTATGTAACCACGATATTAAATGTATATTACTTATACTTAAAATCCGATCATTTCATCCTCTGAAACTTACTGCTATATAATGTTATGTATCAAAAACAGCAGAAATCGTTTTATAAAACACTGTTTGTTCTGAGATTAAAAGGTTTTTGTTGTGGTAACAATTTTTTCTCTACAGGGTTCCATTCTGTATGGCTTGTACGCCTTACGGTTTTAGAAATAAAATCATCGGTGTAAGTGTAGAAAAACATTTTCATAGTATTATTTTAAAATTTTGAGTAGTTTAAGGCCTAGCCAAACACGAATAAAATTAACATCTCCAATTCCGACTTGATATTAATGGTATTATTGAATTTGTTGTTTAAAGTGTACATAGAATCATTGTATATGGCATAAAAATAAGTTGATAACCAAAATATATATTTTTTAACCTGAAAAATTAAAACTGATTCGAAGTTGACTTGTGAATTGATTATTATTATACATAATAAATTATTATCAAAGTTGAACATTATACCTAGTTGTCGCTGTTTATGCAAAAGGCTTATACTTCGGATTTCGTCTGATGTAAATGTAATTTATATCAATTGTAGTTTTACATTTTGAAGAAAATTTTTTTGTTTACTTCGAAGTTACCAGTCATTTTTGTCCTTAAGTTAACACGTTTAAAAATAAAATTAGGTACTATACAGGTGCCAGGTACCTATCTAATAATTAAATTATGTTTATAATATATATTGGCAGTATTAATTTTTCAAAATGTAAAGGTTCTAATTATATTTATTTAAGTTTATAAGGGTAGGTGCCCTCTTATATATTTGTTTAATGAATCTATGTTGGATGGTCAAATAATTCCGAACTCGCCATCTCTACCACCAAACAAAAACAAACTCAACTGCAGTACACTTAGAGCAACTGCAACGTTAAGAATGATTACTGTAAACAAGATGGGAAATAAATAAAAAATAATTAAAAACAAGTGCTATGTATAAAATGCAGGAATGAAAGGTTTACGAAATTGTATAGCAATCAAGAACAAGGATGCTGGATGATAACTATTATTGCATATCACACATGAGGGAAAGGTACTATTTTAAAAATGTACTCGAATCACGAATGATATATGTATTTAAATGTAAATATTTGAATAGGTATTATATAGGTACATTAATATATTTGTTTGATTATAACATTAAGTTTTTATACGTTTATAGAACGGTCCGAGCATTATGATGGGTATACAATACATAAAAGTAAAAAATAAACAAGTTTAACTACTATATATTTTTTTTCTTATTTTTTAACTGTACAAATATACCTATAATAACCCATTCTATATTAATGTTTTACGTGGAATGATTACCAGTTAATTTGAATATCACTAGTTCTTTGACTTTGCGGTATTGGAAATATTGCGAAAAATTACAATCTATTAGTTCTACCTGACACCAATTATTGTTTTGTGTCAACAACTCATTGAAGTATTCGAAACAAGGAGCGCATACTTCCAAATCGGCTGAACTAAATACATATCTGAATAAAAAAAAAGACTGTATGTAATTTTACAGATTAAATTCAAAATTTGTGTTCAACATACCTTTTTTCCATTCCAACGTAAGCAATTTTTCTGGGAGGTATAGCCATTATTTTCTTTAAAGTATTGACGAAATTTTCAGTTATATCATTATCGTATATCACTATAGAAAATAATTATAATTAAGTATTTTATTTTTTTTTTGTTAATTTTGGGTTATAAATAAGATGGATATATTCATATATTAATAAATCTTGACTACGATGTATTTTATATTTATTAAAATATTACAAACCATCTGCTGCTATTATAATGTTAACATTTCGTAATTTCTTCTGTAGTGCATCAGGTAACAGAGGTTCGTTGAAATTCAATGGGATCACTGTTGTACGACTGATAATCAAATCTTGATTTAAATTTATGTTTTTTTCAATCGTAGATAATATATCTGTATTATTCATGTCTAAAAATGAGATTTTATTTATATATTATCTATAATTATAATAATTACAGTTGTTTTTGTAGCAGGTATGTCTGTCAGTCTGTGTGCATTATTATAAAGTTCTGTAGGGTGTATAGGATTGAAAATCACAAACTCGATATTCAAGGCTTATTATTGTTTCTAAATTTATAATTAATTTAAATATAACTTATTTAGTTATTATACTAATACATTTATATGTATAGTGTATAGATACAGTATTTCATGTGCCTATTATTATGCAATAAACAATTTACAAATATGAGAAGATATTTTTTCATTGTTAAGCTATTTTGCTTATAAGTTGGGCACTTTTATAAGTGTAGGTATTAATCAATGAATCTTCTGGGTATTGTTAAACTGAAAATAATTATAATGAAGAAACATACCTCGAAAAATGAATCATGTAATTTTATTTTAATTGTAATCTAATTGGTACTATAAATGCATAGTCGATAATAACATAGTCGAATAGTACATTATTGTACATATTTTATTCGTGACAATTTATAAGTTATAGGTCACTAATTTATAAATCCGCATAAAAGAACAAACTTGTAGGTACCTACTATTATTACGACTGCAAGTAAATAGAAATGAAGGATAAGTCTAAAATCATTAATTTACAATCTTCCGTTTTAAATATTGTTTCATCTAATTATTATTTTAATTCATATAAAAGGGCTCACCTGTAAAAATTACTTCCTTACAACACATTGCTGCTACGATACCTGTCAATCCTACTCCAGAGCCAAGTTCCAATACAACTTGGTCACAGGTGAAAATATTTCTGTTTTCTAGTATGAAATCGCCCATTAATAATGCGCTTCGCCATACTTGCATACCGACCATATTTAATGAAGTCCTATTTGTATGCTCTATTATAAAGATTAAAATATTGAATCGATTTGTTTGTCTAACGAATAATACCTACATTTACCTATTGTGATGCTCTTGGGAAATGGACTTCTACGGATTACTAGATCACCATCTTCGTCTACGGATAATTTCTCCGAATGGGGTTTGATGTTGCATTTGAAGCGAAATGAACTCCTAATATCTTTAAAAATAGTTTATACTTGTAATATAAGTTATAATTTAAATGGCTATATTGTTGTTGTTTGGCAGATAATAATAGACAATAGTTATAATTAAGATAATATCCAAGTATCCAATTAAAAAACGATTAGCTATATATTAAATTTTTATATTTTTATTATTAGGTTCTATAATAAATCATTAAGGTATAACAGTGTACCTATTAGTATTTCAAAACGTTCCTGATTCTAAGCACAGGAATACATTTTTAAATAACTTATTTTAATATTATAAAACAAAACAAAAATTTTTAAATTTAATTTATTTTTTAAATTTCATGCACTTATTTATAACTTATCTCGAATCTTTTGAACAGGATGTGATTTCGAAGTAATTGTCCATTATATTCTAGATGGCATATTTTTTCTATTTCTTATTATATTTTCATATTATAAAGTATAAACACTCATAGACCATAGTCATCACTTAATATAGGTCTATTTCTTATAGTATTTTTATATTATAAATTATAAACATTCATAATCATAACTCATAGGTATCAATGTATCATGTACAATATACAGTGTGTACTATATACATTAGGTAGTATTTAATGTCATCGTTTTTCAATCGTAAATATGGTAAATTGGTACTCTTTACTGTCAGCAAAAAAAAAAAAAATTAATTAATTGATAATATTAAAATTACTTTAATTTTTTTATACTTAAATACTTTTAAAAGTGGGTATAGAAATATTGACTGTTGCAAAATAATGCTTTATAATTACAACACATTTTCGAGGGGTTATGAGTTGTGTGTGTTACGTATCCGTGTATGCTGGCTACGTTTGAATTATTAATAAAGCTTATAAATAATAATGTATGGTTTACAAATACTATAATACTAAATACTTAATACTATTATAGTGCCCGTAAATCCGCGGATACGAGTACTCACTATTAATAACTTGCAACAAATTATTTGTATATTACAATTTATACTATACCGGGTGTTCATTAAGCATGGACACATATACATTATACGCGGCTTATCGGTAAATATAATGAGACATGCTGATTAGACATAGAGATATTACATTATAATTGATTACATGGAAAATATGAAAATACGATTAAAATACGCGCGAATGTGTTTGCATACATAATGAACACATGGTATATATTATATTAGAAATGTGTAACCAATTAATTGATATAAGTTATAAGTACATAATATATGGAAACGACTGTTTTTCAGTGTCCATATTTTGAGATAAATTAGTTTTTTTTTTAAATAATAATTTATGGGCACAGTTTCCATTTTCCCCTCGTCTATAAAGAATTTACTCGATTTACAAAGGATATTGCTCAATCATTCAGTAATTTGTACAGGTATATGTACTAAATTATTGTTGTGCTGGAGCCTAAAATTATTGAATTCATTATTTCTAATATATCTAGGATCTAGCTAATAGGTACTTAGGTAAAGCGTTATGCCTAGCGTCAATTTCCTATAGAACTTTAATTAATTAATCATGTTATCTATCATAATAAAGTAAAAATTACATCGACTGGTATACCTACATTGATGTATACACATGTATACATAGATACAGCCATATATACAGATATACATGAAAGCAGGTCATATAGTACGGGACATTAATATTCCGTTAAACTGACAACTGTATATGTAAATTACAATTATTTTATGTCATCCTTATAATTTAATCATTTATATTATAATGAGTGAATAATATCTTTTGTATTATATATTTATATCATTAAAATAATAATATGTATGATAAACGCCTGAAGGCTGAAAGCATTGGTATAATAAGTACAAAAGTAGTAAAATGCAAATATAATATATAATATACTGGTCCATTATGAGTAGATACATTTTTTTATGATTATTTATGAAAAAAATTTTGAGTTATTCAAATTTTAGACAGTAGATTTGTTCCAGCATCGTCGAACTAATGTTCAAAATGGTTTAGATTTAAAATACTGTAATTTCATTGGTCACAAACAGTTTTGATTGTTTCATATTATTATATTTGAAAGTTGAAACTAGCTTTTGTTTTGTGAGTAAATGTACATACTTGTACAGTGTACGGCTGTAAGAGTAAATAAAATGTATGTCCAGGTAAAGATTTTTTTTAGCTTTATAGTGATACTATACCTAACCATACCATTGATGTATACTATGATCTATTGGCTATTGCCTTTTACAATGCTATACCTATTACCTGATATAGTTCAATTTTACAGCATACCTCTTTATTTTACTCGGATTACTTTTAGATCTTTGTGCTTTGGAATGCTAATTGTTCAATTATACTTATTTCGTCTTTACTTTTTTTTCCAATTCAACCACTGAATTAAAGTAATAATTTTTAGAAAATAATTTGTGTTTTTTTTTTTAATTTGAATTTGATATCCTCTGTAAAGTATTTGGACCATTATAGGGATTATCTATTGGTTAGGGTTTTTTTAATAAGTAATAACCAAAATTGATTAAAATATGTTATAGGAAATTAAATTTATAAAATACAAATTGAAATAATATCTTAAATATATTTTCAAATGTTTGCAAGGCTTGTTCTTATTCATATAGTTATAATTATAAATACCAATAATATGTATGAACGAAACATGATCAATTTATTAGACTGGCCCAACCAACCTGGCC
The DNA here is from genome assembly GCA_025469195.1 of Chaitophorus viminalis. NCBI lineage: Eukaryota > Metazoa > Arthropoda > Insecta > Hemiptera > Aphididae > Chaitophorus > Chaitophorus viminalis. The sequence goes on from JAIPRK010000433.1 coordinate 166,075, forward strand.
AGTTCAATTTTTAGAGACGTATTGTTGACTGAATATTAAAGAGCGGGGATAGCGCATTAAATGGGTACCATAATATTGGTATGTTATAATGTTTTTCAATAGTTAATATTATACATTTTACCTATATATTTATTTTTATATTATAAAAAAGTCGTTGGTTTTATATATATTAATATAAATATATTATATATCCATAAAACTAGTTATTTTACATTTGCATGGATTATTATTTAAGATTATAATACATATTTTTCAGTCCATAGATTCACAAATAAAAATATGTACATCAAGAGTAAAGATATGTACAAGGGAAATAGACTTGAATCCCGTTGCGCGGTGGCTTACTTTCGCCACTAGTATAAGTATTTACCTATAGCAGTTTAGTGACAATTTCATAAAGTTAAAATATATTTATTAAATATTCATAGTTACAATTTTATATTACTTTTAATCGTTTATAATTTTCAATAATTTAATAATTTATGTACGTAAAAGTATAAAAGTTATCATTTCTAGTACCTATACCTACATTGAATTAATTTTATTTAAACAGTTGGATAATAAAGGTTGGATAACATATTGCCTTTTTATATAGGTACTTCACCTATATGTACTCATTAAAAACGTTTTATTCACATAAATCATATAAAATGTTGTATTACTCAGCTATTAAAATTGTAGGATAGTCTGACTACAGTTTAACTATCTATAAAAATAATACGCTTTAAATATATGCAAGAACAATATTATTTAAAACGTTTAAATCGGTTTTTAGTTTTGTATTCCTTATACTTTTATTATAAAATGTATGTAGAAATTTACGTATTATTTTAATTAATTATCGAAGCTCCTAATCCTTGTATTATATTATATATATTAGATATAAAATAACTTACTTTCAAGACGATCATCCAGTCCATGTTCCTTATTCATTTCTTGCAGTAATTCCGATTGTAAAGTATACGTTTTTGGCATTGTAGTTTCCATATTAGTTAATTTGCACGATGTACCTATTGACAAATTAAATAAAAAAACTACCAATAAATTATATGTTTCAACACTAAAAAACACGTAAAATCTTAAGACAAAAAGTGCAATTTAATTATGCTTAAACGTAGGCATTTAAATGAGCAAATAAGAATAGCCAGGATTTTATTAAACTAATGCCAAAAAAAAATAACTGCTCAGGGTTTATGTTATGATTGTAATATAACTATAAGCCAACTAACACAGCCAACTTTCTTACACTTCCCATTTATTTATTTTTATTTTTTTATTGCCCTCAATATATTTATGTAACTTGTATAATTAATTTTAAGTGAACGCCTATATTTATAATTATATTTTTTTATTTATTATATATCATAAAAATAAAGGACACAAGCATTATTAAAATTATTACCTATAGATATTTTTCTCCCAATAATACACGTGTTTGTTATTTTTATGAAATTATAAACCAAAAAGTCTAGTATTGGGGCGTATAATTTTAAATGAGTTGAACAAATTTTTTTTTATTAATTATGTTTTTAATTTTTTTTTGGGTATTGAAAATTGAATTCGTATGACAAATGTATAGTTTTGAGAAAATGTAATGTAGTAGATCTTAGCCAGATCTTTTAGGGTTGGTAGTTTTAGGTCTTTGCGGGGATTTTTGTTAGTTTCATACCAAGGGGCCATAGATTACTAGGTGAATATTGATTTAAAAGCTTGTAGAGTCTTGATGTTGAACGGCTTTAAAGATACCTAAAGTTATGTACCGCATACAACTAGGCTGATTGATCGGATAATTGACTTATATGTTGTACTTAAGGATAATTTGAATTTTAAGAGGAGTCTTTGAAAGTCTGTAGGAGATAACTGATTTGCGTTTTTGATTGACATATGTGAGTTTCATGTGAGACATTTATTGAGTGTTAACTCTAGGATATAGATAATTAACTTCGTTTGCTGTTGGTATAACTTTGTACGTTAACGATGGTGGATGGGCGATTGGAGTTATTCAACGTGAATGTTATGTCGTCCTTCAGTTATAACTAAAAATACCATATTTTGTATTAATGCCTTAATGGTATAATTTTATATTTAATAAATATTTAATTTTACAGCATAAAGGTCGAACAATATCGAGACCTAAATACCTAAATACCTGTTTGACAGTCGCTTCTCTGCTCGGTTTGGATACCGGTGTGGTGTCCGGTAGAACAGTAAAAGTACTACAGAGAATAAACAGTAGAAAGTGTCAAATTTTGTGTGGGTTAATTGTTTTTTCTAAGCGTATAATGAAAAAAAAAATCCTTATCGTTTTGAAATCGACTTATCGATATAAAAATTTCAACGGATTCGTGTATATATTGACATTATTTTAAAATAAGAGAGAGAGCTCAGGGAACAACGAAGTCAATCTGTTCGAATTAACCATGTTTTAACCCTATATAATATACCGAGTATATAGCTATAGGGATATATTGGTAAAAAATATTTTGGGTATACCTACCTACGCGTGCCATTTTCTAAAAATAAATAAAATAATAGTATTCTTCAACTTATTTTATAGTATACAATATACCTATACTCAACCATTCATATCGCATATTAACTAGGTACTATTTCATATTTCATGAATACGTATAATAGTTTGCCATTAACACTTTAAAAATTTTACAATTCAACTATGCAATTTAAATTATGATTGCAGGACTATGTTAAGCAATTCAACCCCCCCCCCCCCCGGGAGGCATCAAAATTTCGAAAACGAATTTAATATACAGGCAACATGTATTATTTTTAATAAATAAAAGTATGTATAAGATAAAACTATTATAATAGGTACCTTCGTGTTTTAGTGATTGTTTTAGATCAGAGTTTCTTAGACTGGGTTCCGCGGAACCTTGCAGGATGTCTCGAATAACTGGCAGGGGTTTATATTATATCATTATACCCTCGATTACATTCCTGATATATAGTATCTATACAGGCAGAGTCACGAATTAAGAAAATATACTTGCTAATAGTGTATCTTAACAACCGTGGGAAGAGTATAGCACAGGGGTCGGAAATAGCCGGCCCGCGGAAGGAAAATAACTGGACCACCAAATAATATTTAGCTAGTTTTCCGCTCGTTATATAAAAATATAGAATACATTATACAGATAGAATTTTTATGATGTATTTAGAAATTACGATAGCGTTCATCGCTTACAATTTGTCTTAAAGTGTGTTTTTAGAACAAAAATGAATACATTAATGATAAAATTAAGTTTTTTCCGGCCATCGAAATTTTTTTTTTTTTTTAATCATCCGGACCCGCCATTGAAACGAATTGCCGACCCCTGGACAATAGCGCCGTACAAGAAGATAGCTGATATATCCATGGTATTTTTTGTCCTCATCTTACCGACGACACGGAGCGCGCAGAGTCCGAGGGAGACGGACGGACGGGAAGTGAGAACCGAGAGAAGTATAATAACCCGAATGATACGCGCGAGACGTACACGACAATTATTGGCTCGCGTATGTGCGCGCGTGTACGCGGCGGCCAGCGGACCAATGATAGCGCACCACGAGCCAGCACGAGCATTTTGTTTACATCATCAACATTTTTATCAGCGGTTAACCGTACCGCACGTTTCGTCAGTCTGCAGTCATTCATTTACCAACAAGCGCATTAACAACTGGAAACGGAACCCAGTGGTCGCGCGTCTCGTCAACAACCGTCGACACAACAGCCAGCCACCAACTCATCTCTAACGCCCGCCGCAGTACGTCTTGTCGTCCGGCGATCACACGCACACACGACACGACCGCGGTAAGTACGGACGGCCGTCGTGCTCCCGAGCTCGACGTCGTCGTACATAGAGTAACATAACATTATTATTATTATTATTATTATTATTATTATTATTGTCCGGTAACAATTAGCCCACGAACTGACCTTTTTCATTTTTCGACGTGCACAGATCCCCCCGTTCAGACGTCATGTTCGTTCACGCAGCCCTCGCAGCGTTGCTGCTGGTGCACTTGACGATCGCCGACATTGGTGTCCAACAGGAACAGGTGGCTATTGAATCGGACGACGGCGTGCTGGTGCTAACCAAAGACAACTTTGATGGTCTCGTCTCGTCGTCCGACTTTCTGCTTGTCAAGTTTTGTAAGTACTACAACACCGTCGCGTGTCCGCTTGCCGTTGTTTCTCGTAGCCGGGCAAAACGCATCATTTGTTTCGGTTTTTTTTTTTAAAGGTTAGAAAACCCGTCACCGCGGCCTTTCTCCCCTCCGTGCACATCGATACGGTGGGGACGCATTCCCCCGACGTGGCCAATTTATGGTCCAACACACGGTTTTCCCCCCGAGCTGGGGCGACTGTTTTATTTATCCTGTTCTGTGAGCATCTCGTTTTCCCTGGAATGTTTTCGAAAAAATTGTATTGGGGGGCGCCGATGACTGTATTTCATCGATTGTCGTGTCAAATAAGTCTAATATTGTGTAATAATATTGTAGGAGTACTTATGCTGAGTGATAATGAAAACAATGTTTTACTTAGTTAACATTTTTATATAAGAAATAAACATATATATTTCATATTATATAGAGTATAATATGATCCAAGGTTATTACAAATTGACCATCTTAATACTTTCTTAGTGTAGGTACCATCATTTTTACTATTTTCAAATAAGAATGTCATTGAATGTGACCCTTAATTTTTTTACCTTACGGTGATATCTTGTTCATACTGCAGTGGCATACTAACATGGTGGGAAGGTTAATCTACTGTCATACTCTAATAAATATATACCTATAAAAAAAAAATTATTTGTTGATATTAATGAAAACAGTTAATTGATAACATTTCATTTTAAAATACAATTTATATGATATATTTGTAAACTATAATTAAGAACAAATAGGTAATTACTCATATTTACACGGATCTGTAAAAATTGCCTGTCACATTCTTACAGTTGGTTCTACAAGATAATAGAACTATACAGAAACCGAAACTCTACGGCCTACAGCAAACACTTATCTATCCATTTTTCAATATATCTGTTATGTTACCAAAACAAAAATATAAGATTCAGAAATTAGGGAATAAATTATATTAATAAAGTGAGCTAAACATTTGGAACATAATAAATAATTCTTATATCTAAATAATTAATATATCTTATAGTTTAAATATTGTTTAATAATTTAATAAGTTATATATATTTAATTAGAATTTAGTTATTTAACTTAATATAATAATTTTAATTGTGTGTGTGACTTAGCTCTACCTTAAAAAAAGTGTTAAATTTTAAGTATTATTTTTTTTTTTTAAATAAATCTCATTGTTGACTATAATACATACTGAATTTAATACCATTACTTGAACCATCTTGATTCTGAAATCTTAAATTAGTATAATTAAAAATAGTTTAATAATCAAATATAATATGGAACAAATTGTTGTCAATTTAAAAGTATAATATACATTTTCTTAACTAATATGCAAATGCCTAAAGTTTCTAAAGTATCTTTATTAGTAATTAATTATTATTTGTATTATAACTATAAATTAATTGCATTCAATTGTATCAAAATTAAAAAAATATTTTCATCCTTTTGTGTGTATTTTATAGATGCACCATGGTGTGGTCATTGCAAACAATTAGCACCAGAATATGCAAATGCAGCTCAACATTTAAGCAAGAGTGAATCAAAAATTAAATTAGGAAAGGTAGATGCTACTATTGAAAGTGAATTAGCTGAAAAGTTTGGTATCCGTGGATATCCAACTCTAAAGTTCTTCAAAGGTGGAAAACCAATTGACTATTCAGGTATAAATGATATTTTTGCTGAAAATATTATTGTAATAAAGTGTTAATTACATTTTTAATTTTTCAACAGGTGGACGAACTAAAGATGAAATCATTCAATGGGTACTTAAGAAGTCTGGACCAGCAGCAGTACCTTTACTTTCCGAAGAAGACATCTTGGCATTCATCGAAGGAAAAACTGTTGCAGTCGTTGGTTATTTCGAAAATACAGACTCAGATGAAGCTAAATTATTCACAGAGTTAGCTGACTCTGTTGATGATCATCCATTTGGTCTTGTATCAGACTATTCTAAATTCTCCAATTTAGAACATAAAGAAACATTAGTTGTACACAAAAATGTAAGTTACACAGCAAGCTCACCTCCTATTTTGGTTTTAAAAATGCTAAAATTTGGATTTTTTTTAATCTTCAAATTTTCTAAACATCTATGTAGTTCGCAATTTATTTTTTTTATCCTTCCTTAAATATGGTCTGTGGCGATACAAACTTTTTTTTTAAAAAAATAAGAATACTCTTTTTTACTTCAGTTACCATTGGGATTGTTTTTCTGTTAATTTGGGTATAATCAAAATTTGAATGAGTAGTTTTTTGAATTATTTTAATTTAAGTATATTCCTATTATACGTAAAATTGTGATGTAATTTTTCAGTGCTATTTGCTGCTGATTTAAAATTGCAAATTTAATATATGCACTAATTGTATGATGATAACAATTAAAGTGTATCTATATTATTAATTATTATGTAATACATTATAATGTCATATATGTCGAATTAGATAATACCACAGTTATCTGCTATTTGCAAAAACCAACCGTTGAGCGGTTTATATCAATATTTTATATATCCAGTACACTAGTATGTATTTACCAAATTCCATATTATTTTATATCTGTGTAATGTCGAAGTTACATAAGTAAAGCTAATCATCAGATTCATAATTGATGATTTAGCAACTTCATTCACAATTTTATTTTTTAGTAATTCCGAAATTTGATTTTGTTACATTAAAAATTCTATAAATAGTATATAAGTAGAAAATATGAGATTCCTATTTGAAAAAATAAAGTTTATTTAGCTACATTACATTCTTAAGTTGGCATATAAAAATAAGCAGTGGTTAACATAATTTTTAAGGTAACTAGAAAATAAAAATAAAATTTTAAATTCAAGCATTTTTACGGTCAAAAAAGTAAATGAGCTTACTTAACAAATCATCCTATATACTGTTAAGCAGAATGTTCTACAAGTATTGTCTTTCTTAATTTTAATTGTAGTTCGACGAAAAGAAAGTTGCATATGACAGCAAAATCAGTGACATTGAAGCAATCAAGAAATTCATTTTTGTTCATTCATTGCCTCCTGTAATAGAATTTAACCAAGAAACTGCACAGAAAATATTTGGTGGCCAAATCAAAAGTCATTTATTGCTTTTCTTGTCCAAGAAAGAAAATCATTTTGAAAAGTTCATGGACGACATCAAGCCCGTTGCTATTGACTTTAGAGGAAAAGTAAATAAATTTATGAAACAATTTTTAACCAACAATAATGACATTTTTATTTTATTTTTAGATTGTCTTTGTTACTATTGATGCTGATGAAGAAGAACACCAAAGAATTTTGGAATTCTTTGGAATGAAGAAAGACGAAGTTCCTTCCATGAGAGCAATCAAACTTGAAGATGATATGACTAAATTCAAGCCAGAATCTCCTGAGTTAACTGGAGAAAATGTTAGAAAGTTTGTTTCAGATTTTGTTGAAGGAAAAGTCAAGGTATGAAGATTTCCACGTATTATTATATAATATATTAATATATATATATATTATTTGATATTTGATTGTTTATACTATTATTAACAAATCATTTTTCTCTAGCAACATTTACTCTCTGAAGAATTACCTGAAGATTGGAACAAAACTCCTGTTTGGACTCTAACTGCTACTAACTTCGATAGTGTAGCTCTTGATCCAACCAAGAATGTTCTTGTAGAATTTTATGCCCCATGGTGTGGACACTGTAAACAGCTTGCACCAATTTACGACAAAGTAAATTTGTTAATGTAAATTTTTGTATTATTTTTTTTACTGACTAATATATTTATTAGGTTGGAGAACATTTTGCTAGTCAAGATGATGTTGTTATTGCGAAAATGGATGCTACAGTTAATGAACTTGAACATACCAAAATTTCCAGTTTCCCAACCCTGACATACTATCCAAAAGGAGAAAATCCAAAAGTTTGTTTATATTCTAATTATTTTTTAATAATTGACCTTAAAATATTGGTTTTTATATATAAAATGTTTGTTTTATGTATTAGTATTAAAATATAAATAGTGAAGCTTTTTAATGAATTAAAAATAATTTTTTGATCAGTTTATAGATTGACTTATAATAATAATTATTATTTTTAGGCCATTGAATACAATGGAGACAGAACTTTAGAAGCAATCATTAAGTTTATTGAATCTGGTGGAAATCAAGAATCAACAAGCACATCATCATCGGTAACTCAATTTTTTATTTTTTAATTGAAATTAAAAAGTTATTTTAAAATTTCTTTAAAAAATATTCAATAACTAAAAATTAATTATTATTCGTAATATATCCATTTATATTTAAATGGATTCAAAAAAACTTGAAAATATCATGAAAAATAAGCCTTAGAAATTAAAAATTACTAGGTGTATGAAAATATGTATTGATTATAACTTGGACTAAATAATTTTTATTAACAAAAGTACCTTTTTGGAAATTTTTGATTTGAATAAACTTAGTATTTGATAAAAATGAATTATAATTTTTATACTTAATCTCAAGTCATGATTAAAATTAATATAGTATTTTAGGTTAGAATGGGATAAATAATTTTAAATTATTGAGTATATAGTTATAGAATGTCTTGGCTTATTAAATATTTATTTTTATTTACTGATATAATAAATTTAATATGAGCAAATGGTTTTTGCAGTCCGAGGAAGACGAAGAAGAAGAACAGGAAAAACCCAAGGATGAATTGTAAATAAAAAATGTAATACTGTGTTTACCATTTAATATTTTTTTATATTTCATTTTATTTGTGAAAACATGTTAATAAATAAAAATTGATCTAATATATGATAGCGTACATATACATTCAACTTTTGGTTGTATTTACATTTTTCAAGTTCCATGAAATTTGTATTATTTTCATTGCAAGTAAAACAATTTTGATTTAAATTTCGTGATGTAATGTACATTTTCTCAAGACTGTCATAGAAAGTTTATAAATGGACTTCTTAAAAAATATATTAATTTTAAATCCACACTGGAGTTTTTTTAATAAGTAAAGTATACAAATACAATTAATGATGTTCTTTAATTAAAAGCTAAAACAATTCAGTTATTTTAAGTTTAAGTTACATAATTTTATTTATTAAATTGCGAGTATTCTTGTGTATTTAATTTATAGATCTTTATACTAATTTATGTACTTATAGTTAATAACATTGATATATTAAAACTAATTTTAATGGTAAAGTTTAGCCATAGGTTATTACTTGTACTTTAATAAAAATCATCATATATTACATATATATATATATTTATATTTATATTCTTTTTTTACATTTGTTATATATATGAATATATGTATGAACATGGGTTTATTTTTATTTTATCTTAATGTTTTAACATCACAAAAATTTCATATTTTTACTTCATTTGATTTGTTAAAATGTTATCTTATTCTAGTTAATTTAAAATAAATGCTTTATAATTTAATATTTCTTTTATGTTTATTGTTATTATTTTGTAATTTTTATGATTTTAATTTACCTCTTTGTCTTTTATATGACATTTCTTTAAAATATTTGAATTTAATATTGTTTAAAAGTTTATTAATGCTCTATGTTTTCTCATGAAAAAATATGAGTGTTGCTATTGTATGTTGATTGAAACTCCGAAATGTTAAGCTTTGGCAATGTATATCATAAAAAAACAAATAATATAAACGTTATATTAATTTAAAACTTAGCATATTTGCTAGTCACAGAAAAAATATATCAAGCAAAATATTACCATTTACTTATAACCCAAACAAGTATATACTGGTATTAGTGAATTAGAATTAATACTAATCAGTAATCAATGTCATTGGTATCAGGTAGGCACTTCTCATATGGGAATGTGTAAAAGAAACTAGAAGATTGTAACTAGGCAACTGCACATATGTATTTTAATGGCGTCATTCAAGTGGTGCTACTTTGAATCACAGCAATTGGTGAACTTACGTGACTAGTTGCTTCATAACTAGACAACCATTTTCAATCCTTGTTAATGTATATGTAATTACTTAGCGAGCCATATGGCCCATATGCGATCATCGGGTTGTTGAAACCTGGTGATATAAGATATAAAGTGTAAGAATTATTTTTATAAAGAGTAAGGTGTTACTACCTTCCACTACCTAGTACCTAATGTAGAAACAAAAAATAAACTGTCACCTAACTATTCCAATGCTTAGTCTTCTATGTATAATTTGGCAAAAACAAAATTTTGATTTTTTAGCGATTTTGTTTTACTAATTTACTTATTTACCACACAAAAGCCATTGTTTTGTTTTGGTTAAGATTCTAGACCAATTAGTGGTACACTGCGTAGCTTCGGTTAAACGATGGATCATTTAAAAAGTATCATAATATGATGACAAGATAGGCGCAATATAGGATTTATATTTAAATTATGTATATTTAAATGAAACGGACCCCCGGGGGGGTTATAATACAACATATAGTATTTATAATTTTTTTTTCTCACCTACTCCTACATTTATAATTAATAATACATCTTTTACTAAAATTGAAATATATATATTTTTTAAATAAATTAATAAATGTAAGTTATTATGCTATGTATTATAATTGTAACGGTCGATTCGAAATTGCAAATTTGTAATACTATTATTAAACCTATATTATTATGGCCTGTGGATGTATCCGATATCTACTATGGTAAACATCAGTGGCGTGCAGTCAGGGCAAGCGAGGTAAGCGGCGCTTGCCCAGATAAAAGTAAAAAAAAGGGAACAATTAGTACTTATTGGTTCTTTTTAATAATATACAATGTCATTGCTCACGGTTTAATCTGAAGAATTTACAAAAACAATAAATATAAACAATAATATAATTTGTAAAAAATATCAAGAAATTGTTTTACTGTATAGGCAATTTAATATACAGAGGTAAGCGCTCAGTTTTTTCTAGACTCGGACTATGCTGTAGTATGAGAATGGTTGGGTGCGGTGTAGGGGGGTGGTAACTGCGATTTTACATGGTCCTCGAAAGCGCTCAGCATTACGCTTCTGATGCGATTTGATTAGCCACCGCTGCCCGACTACCATCACATTTTATCAGTGCATGCGGCGTGCTTGACTATGGCAAAATTCATGGTAGAACCGGTCATCGGCGATATCTTAGTTCTTAATAATTCTTATCGAAAAACCTAAATAAGAATCCAAACATACCTACCTACAATAATGTATTAAATATAATATTATTATTTATTTTTCTGTTATTATCGACCGCATTAATTTATCTTTCTCTCTCGAATACGAAGTTTGGGAAATATTGATACATTTTAGTTAAGCTTACGAATATTTATTGTATAATTGTTTACTTATATTATATACCTAATATATATTTAACAATAAACTTGTTTGGTAATAAATATAATATCCAGTAAAATATTATTATGAGTACATTAATTTTATTGGATTTTAGGTATAAAAAAAAGTAAACATACTAATTAATAGTTGTTTAAACTTTTGAATTTAATTTTTCAGACAACATTTACTATAATTATGTATATTAGATAATAAATAAAGGATCTACTTCGATAAAAATACAAATTTTTGGAGGGACTAAGCCCTTGCAAGTTCCTCCGAATTGCACCTATGAATGATGATAACTTGAGTAATTAACATACTATATTTAACACTCTTAACTAGGTACTTATAAATACTAAAATTCGCATTAATACGGTTATACCTACGTATTACCTACTATATTATATGTATTACAAAAATATTATACACATATATTATAATCGTACTGCGAGCACTACTTTGGGTTCTTTTGGATACATTTTTGGTAGATTGCCTAGATTTGATCTGACCAGTTCTAGCCACTATATAGATAACCAGGTTATAGCCGACTGCTGTAATCTATAGCTGTCGTCTGCATCTTCAAGACGAATTTTATTTCAAGCATACTAAAACAATTTTTAAAAAATTAAAATGTTTTTTAAATTTATTTTTTATTTTATTTTACAAAACTAAAATGTGTATAATAATAGCTTTTCTTAAAACTTGAATTCAACAGATACGACTTATTATCACCTATTATAATTATTATTAGATATTAATTTAAGATTCTGAACGGAGTGATGGAATCTATTGGCTTTACAATGATGATGTTTTTTTTTTTTATTATTATTATTTTTTTTTTTTTTTGTGTCTGTCATCACGTTTTGGGGCAATAAAATGATTCGATTTTTTTAAACAGCAACTTTTCTGAAAGTAAAGAAATGTAGATGGTACTTGGGCAAGTCAAATGCAACTTTTTCAATACTTTTTAAAAGCGATAAAAAAATTATGAAAAAACTGGACATGTTACGCAAATTCACGTTTTGATAAAATACATTTTTTTAAAATGCTCTAACTCAAAAATGAAAAATCGCATACACTTGAAATTTTCACCAAATCTTTATATTAGCTTTTTCTATACATGGTTAAATTTTCAAAGTATTTTGACTTATTTATAGACAGTTTAAATTTCGATTTTTGTAAGTTTTTTTTTGAAATATCTCTAAAATTTATTTGACTATCTGAAAACTCTTGAAAATTTAATACAATGTTCATTATAAGTTATAATTATCTTAAATAGAAAATATTGGAGATCGTTTTACTCAATTTTTTTTTATAAGCCCATACATTTCAAATTTGTATAAAATATGTTAAAATCGCGATGATTTGCAAGTTATTTTGTAGTTGAAAATTCATAAAATTTTTTCTGTTTATACTTAAGGTTCAAAATTTTATCACTAGGATGTTCATAAGCTAATCTTCAAAAATATATAAAAAAAATTTCTACCGGACTTAAAGGAAAGAATTTTATTTGACTGTTTGAAATTAAAATTTTTACGAAATTACATACTATTGCATTATATTTTAATTTAAATATAAAATACTATATTATTATATACCCATTTTAGACCAACATATCATCTCCGTTCAGAATCGTTGTTCGTATACAATGATACCTATCATTGCATTCAAATTTTACAAATACATAGTAATGACCTATTTTATGAACGAGGTGCACTCCACCCCCAACTATACAGCAGAGCGATGTCCATCCCGTTCTTTTTTTCATATGGACTACCTATGTAGGAACTTCCCTTAATGTACTTTGAGTATGCTAGGTTAACTTTTGTATATGAAAAAGAAGGTGTTCAATTTTTTATTATTGCAAAAAAATGATCAACATTTGACTGTGATGTACTGACGTGAGATGTAAAATAGAGAATTTGTTAAAATTAATGCATGCATATTGTATTTTGATACCTGTTTGGTGCAAATAGCGACGGGTCAATGCTTGGGAACGTTATACTTGGCAATCATTTCTAAGAACGTGTAGGAATCCTTGAGAAGCAAGTAGGAATTCACAGGAGTGACGAGCGAATAGTAGTTTTAAAAATAATTAAATGGCAAGTACCTATAACGACATAGCGTCATCTTTAATCGAATGAGGTGACTTATTCGATTAATTAATTTTTTCAAAAGTAAAAAAAAAAAAAAAAATGGTTTTAAAAAGTAAAAACATAAAAGTTTCGTTTAATCAAATAGCAGTTACGAGTACACTGAGTAACTAATAAGTATATCAAGGTTGGCTGTTAAAATGTACTTATAAAATATGCAGTATTTTATTGGTTTGATAAGTTGCTATTATAATTATTCCCATGAATATTATCATTTTTAATGTTAGTCTTAATATGGATATTCGTACACCAATGATGTCCAAGCGTTGTTTTTCGATGAATTTAGTGAGGGCATAAGTGCGCGAGACTACAGGACACTGAGGACAGGCGTTGGGGCCTTCAAAGTTGCTCTCGATTCGTCCAACATTTAAACAATCATATTTTTAGATGATAATTCTGGCGACATGCGGGCGTGCGGCTATAGTCTCTAGTCTCCTATACGCTCAAGATTTGCAACTTAGTTATGCCGCTGGAGTCCGCAGTATTCCCGTAAAACCGCCACTGGTTTCATGCGATCAATGCACGGTAAGAGGTAAACATGGCATTGCGAGTCCTTCCGCCCGCGGACGTGACCAGACATATCCGTCCACGACCTTTACACAGTATTTATGCACTATAATGCATTTAACAGGTGTAAGTACAGCGACTACGACGTGAGGTTTTCGTATTGGTTTGTACACCTCGGAGGCGACGGGATACTGGTAGTCGCACTACGGGAGATAGCGTGCGTAACCAACGTAATATATTATAATATTGTTATATTTTACACAAGAAAATAATAAGACGGATAACGAAAAGCGGTCGAGTCGCACAGCAGTTAGTAGGAAAAGGACGTCGGTAATTATCGTATTACTGGTAGTGCGTGCGAACGGATATCGTTTCGGCAGGGCGACGAGCAGAGGAAACGAATAAATGTACTTTATAGTTTCATACTGAGTGTTGTTGATCAGTTTAACACTACTCAATGTTACGTTCAACTGGCGTTTTCGAAAGAAAATATTTTTATCCATTATTAGAACTTAGTAGTTAGTGGTAGGTAGGCACCATTATTACTTTGATAGTTTGACCACGAAATTATAATTGATGTATTATTCGAATTTTAACAGTTTTTTTTTTCAAACGTTTACCTCAACACATATTTATTTTCTTGATTTATTAAAATCGAATATAGAACCAACGGCTGAATATTATTCAAATGTAGTCGAGCGGATTCAAGTGACTGAATATCTCGCTAACTGTTGGTCCACTATATATTATCCATTCATTCATACAAATGCAACATAAACATGTAATGAACTATAAAAACATTTATTTAAATGTTTTTATTGTATTTATTCAGCAAACAAATAAAAATTTGATTATACCCTAATCTCATAATTTAATATCAGAAATAAAATTGTAATTTTTCGCTTGCCCTAATGTTGGTTAACTTTTTACTTGTCACGTATTTGCCATCCCTACTCAAATGTATATACATATTTTCTTTTTTATACGTAGTTTCATCCTCGGCCCCCCTCGCCTTTAGCATTAATAATTGAATAGATAAAATTTCTGCATAAATACCAGTTATTAGCTCGATTTTTTTTTTTTAGAAGCATTCCTTGAAATATTATTATGATAGAAAATAGTGATGTACTTATAATTTATTTTTCTTCACTGCAAAAACATTTAATAGTAATTGGAGTTATGTTTTGGAATTCCGAATTACATGTTAAATATTAATATATATTATTTAATACCTTGTTATAATTTGAATTAGTCGTAAATCATTAAAAAACTAAGACTAACCCGAAATAATAGCTATGAAAAATTGAACCTTGGACTTCAGTTGGATCACGGAAATAGTATCCATAGCCATTAGTCGGGTTTCAGTACTGATTAAATACACCCCGGTGTAACTGGTATTGAGTGTCGTCGTGGATTGCAGTGTACGTACACTTGTATATGCCGTACCGACTTTTAACTGAGATCATAAAATTAATTTACACGAAGTAGGTAATGTGTGATTTCGTATATTCTAGATGTGATGAATTGAGTTTCAAGACCTTGTGGGTGTCATAATTTCGTATTCATCGACATCTTATAGTAATTTATATAATATCCCACCAATTAGCTTAAGCACTTAAATCATCTTGTAATAAATGTGTATTATTTGTGTTCTTTATAAGACCGAACAATTTCATATCGTCGGTGAATAGTAATTTTCTTTTATATAACAATTTTAATTCATTTATTAATAACAGATATGGAATTGGATCAAGGTGGGAACTCAGAACTCTGGGGTACTGACATCAGATAATATTGTCAGAGGAGACGATTTTAAAAATTTTACACTATTTGTTTCCTATTTGAAATGTATGAAGAAATCCAAGAAAGAAAGGGGGTCGTCACTAATACCAATGTCTGGGATTTCTGGGATTAGAATAATAATATTGTAAATTGGTTTTTATCAAAGGATTTCGAGAAGTCTGCAAACATTACATCAACTTGATAACCGTATGAAAGAAGGGGCGTCTAGTATAAATTTCCAAAAAATTAAATGATTTGTGACTGATATTGATGTATCTTTAATATTAAACCATGTTGATCCGAACTTATCACAGGTACGAGAAGTTAATGAGAATATAATGTAGTAAAGACCATAATATACTTGCTATAAAAAATTGAGTGACGTCTCCCCGAGTGCTTCCGCACGATACTATTCGGCAATCGCAACGGTTGGTGTTCCCCCCCCCCCCCATCTACAACGCGGCGGCACGATAACGCTGTTATGCCGGTACCACCTGCGACCTGCCGGGCCGGCACCGGGCACATCGCACATTCGCGTTCCGTCCGTCGACCGGCAACATCGTGCGCGCCGTCGCAGTCGTAACACTCGCGCGTGCGATTGATTACACGGTGATAACACATCGCGCAGCTGACGGGTGATAACGACATATAACAGTTAACAAAATAATAATAACAACAACAACACTGAATACGGTACCGTTTCAAATTTCGTTTATTATTAATTCATTGCAAGCGAATAATACCATTCAGCAGCCGCCGGTCGTTTGATCCGCGAAAATGTGACCGGCCGACCGTCGCCGCGGGAAACCATGTCCAGGAACACCAAAAGATGGCTGTTACAGTTGCAGATACTCCTGGCTCTGTTGGCGCTCGCGTCGTTCGTATTCTACCAACAGGTCGGGCTTTCCGGTGGAAACACACTGGCCCACGGCCAGCAACAGGTCAGTAACGCAACCCTAAAATATTGTCTTGTCACCTTAAATCAAACTGCAGACAAAACAGTTTGGTTGACATGGTCACTATAATTTATAGAAATCAACGTTTAGCAGCTTCTCAGCAGGATTTCAATCAAATTACATGACCTGATACTTTTGCTTGATAAAATTATCCCTGACCAAGTTGTTGTGTCTGTAAAGGGTTATTGTGCCCTATGTTAATCTTATCTTTTTTTTTCGTTGTGTTTGACAGCTGCTGAAAAAAGTTACTAACTCGACAGACTATTCGTCACCTGATCTGAAAACTGTCTTATACAGCTTACCAGTTGATGATGATCTTATGGCTAATGTATTCATCACTGTGAAGACAACTGGCAGAAATCATCTGACCAGATTGCCAGTAATTATAAAGACTTGGTTTCAACTTGCAAAAAAACAGGTACTATTATGTGTTTGTTATTATTTTTAAATTTAATGATATTTTTTAATGCGTAATAAGACATTGTAAAGCAAGCAATTGATTGAAATTTTCTCAGTGGTGGGAGATTATTATTATTAGTTTTATTTTCTATACAGGAAAAATTCATTTTTTATATAATATTATTAGGAGAATCTTATTCCTTTTGTGTAATTGTACTTAAAGTTATCAGTCAAGTAGTCATAATATCATATTGATTAAAACTTTTATTCTACTGTAATAAATTAAATTGATAAAATATACAGGAAATTAATAAGCATTTTGAAATTTTATATTATAATATATTATAAGAAACGGGTACACTGATTTACATATTTCAAAAGAAAATATTTTCCTACATTTTCATTATAGTGTTCATTTTAAGGAAGAAGCTTTCATCTTAGATGGATATTGTATGAAACTATTAATTAGAAGTTTTATATTTTATTCATACATAATATGAAATCAAAATACAATTTTGAATTAAGTTATTATTAAGTTAAGAAATTACTGGGTTTAAACTTATTTTGGGACCACTGTTAAAAGTAGTCACAAAATTTTTTATTTATTATGTGTATAATATATTGTATTCTGTATTTATGTATGTATGTGTTTATAATTTAATTTTGTTTTATTTTAATTAATAAACACTTCTTTCATTGTAGTAGAGGTGCTAAGGAGCTGTTTTTGTTCTTGCTTCTAATAAATTTTAACTCATTATGTTTCAATGTGAATGGAACTACAAAAGTTGTGTGATATTTAGAAATGATGAGATTTGAATGTCTGACATTGTTAGAATAATTTGATATTTTGGGTCGGTTCGTATTACTTAAGTATGTCTAGATATTTGGTTTTTATTTTTGTATTATTGGTTTTTATTTTATTTATTATTTTCATGATTAGTGAAGAAAAATTTGAGCTCTAAATATTCTTGAGAATTAAATTATAGTTTAAACTTTTTTGATTCCCTAGTGTGAGAGAACCCATCATTTCTTATAGTATTATTCATAAAATTGATACGGTATTTGATATTTCTTTTACTGTTTTGTTTTTAGAATAAAATTGGTTTTGATTAATGATTTTAGTTTAGTAATTTTACATGGGATGCCTTAAATTTAGGGGCTGGTTTTTAACCAAAAATATTAAAGCTGACAGTATTATAGTTGATAAATATTACGGCTGACAGTACTTAGCCCTGAAATATTTTCTATCTAACTGTTGGTCTCACTACCTCTATAGCCAAAAATCAGATGAAGATACCCCATTAATATTTTTTTAATTAAATGTTTATTTTATTCACAATTTTTAAGATGATTTCTAGAAATTTTGGCGACTAAGCTACTGCGCTTATTTTGCGTTTATTATTATGATTATAAACATTATGGTCTATATTGTGTAAGTATTTAATAATTTATTTGTAGTTTTACCTCAAAAATAAGATATTGGCTAAAATATGGTTCAGCCAAAATATTTATTGGTTAAAATACGACTGACGGTAATATTTGTCGGCCAAAATACGGTTCTGTTAAAATACTTGTCCAATCAATTATTTTTGGGCTGAAATATTTTCGGATATTTTACGCGTGCCTTCTTAAATAAGTAAGAAAAGTATAATTAATATAAAGTGTATAAAATATGCATAATAGCATTATATATAACTTTTTTTACATTAATTACATATAGTTTTAAATTTTGAGAGAAGTGAGGAAGTATTGGTTTTTTAATGATGGATGTTTATTTTATGTTTTGTGTCTGTTCACGAGATTTTTCTTTTAATTCCTTGATCATCAATATTTTTTTTTAATAGCAAATTTTGTCTAATAACTAGACTCTATATAGTTCAGGGGTCGGCAAGTAGTTCCTATTGGAGTCCTAAAGATTAAAATAATAAATCAATGAGGTCCAGTAAAAAAATTAAACAGCCTGGAATGGCTCCAACCTTTTTAGGTAATACAAAACAATATAGTTCTGTCCACTTGTTCATAAAATTCCTATTTTCGATGTCAATTTTGTGTTTTTTACTCAACCTATTGAACGAATAATAAGAAAAAATAATATAAAACGAAAAACGCACTATATCCACAGACGAATGTTCACGTACTTTATCATTATCATTAACTTGTTATTTGGAAAATACGGATTACAGACAAATAATATAATTATTTCAATGGATAGCAACGATAAGCAATAAATGTAATTTTCGCCGTCGGTATATTTTATATTTTGGTATTATCGCGATTCGGCCGTCGGCCGATAACATCGTAATAAAACTGATTATTACCTGCCCGATAAAATATTTGCAATGATCTATGACATAACTATAATCTGAGTTTGATAAATAAAATAAAATAAATATTCTCTATTAATAATAATACTATTACAGTAAATATCATAGTGAAGTACAGTTGACAAGGTCCAGAGTTTTGCCTTTCGCGGTCCGCCAGTTGCCGACCCCTATAGTTGCTATAGTTTGTACATTCGAGAGATAATTCTCAACAATTTTTTAAGTATTTGAAAA
Source organism: Chaitophorus viminalis (assembly GCA_025469195.1). NCBI lineage: Eukaryota > Metazoa > Arthropoda > Insecta > Hemiptera > Aphididae > Chaitophorus > Chaitophorus viminalis. The sequence goes on from JAIPRK010000433.1 coordinate 185,893, forward strand.
AACTGAAAAAAATTACAAAAAACAACAAAATATACGATATATTACAGTCTTCGAGTCAATCTTTGACAAATTTTTATTTTCGGTATTACTCAAAAAATAATATTTGTATTGAGAAATACACTGAAAACTAGTATTGGTGTCACTGTTCCCTATACTCTATTCAAAATAAGATTAATATTGGTCGGCCGACTTCTGCATATAGGTTTCACTTGGCTTTTATGCTTTAGTCAAAGATTCGGAGACGAAAATCAATGTCTTATTGTAAAGAGTATAGAGATTGCATGATTTTCAAAAATTTTTGATTTTTTTTGTGCCATTTATGGACACTTGATATTTTCGACTATTTTCAATTGATTTTTATATAATATCATATTATCATTATATAACAATAATTATGTGTAAGTATTAAATATAAGACGGATAGACATTAAATGTATAACATGTATTTATATATATTAGTCTTATTATTGTTATTTTATAAACATCATGTTATATTTTATATTTTTATGTGTACTTGTGTTATATATTATACTTGTACTGTTTCAAAAGGTTTTAATTGGTTTAATTTATATAAATATTATTTACAAATCTTAATCTTAAAAAAAAATTGACTATTGACGTAAATATGAAAAGTTCTAAGAGATCTATAAGTTCAAGATTGAGTATTTGAGTTCAACATTTTGTAAAGACTAATCTGTGTTATTATTAATGTAAAAAGAGTTGATTTATGCTGTTAAAAAGTTGGTTACGTTTTTAAATTATTTTATAACTTTTTACTAAAAAAAGTGTATTAAAACTTTCCGATATGTCTAGTTAATTCATTTATTTTTTAAAATAGTATTTTTTCAATAGCATAACATTTTAAGCGATCTTAATAATGTTTAATGAGTCAACAAATAATTTAAGCTGTGAAACGCTGTGAGTTCTCCACTATATTAAAGTTATAAGACGTATAGGGTTAAGAATAGAATATGTATTAAAAACTAAAAATAATGAAAGATATTATGCTGCTATTAGTTAAAAAATATTATTATTAATGTGCGCTTCAAGCCTTTAAAGTTTCATATGTAATGTGAAAATGTCTTGTTTTTGACTATTAGATTACATTTTGTTTTTTTTTTTTCATTTTGTACGTTTTCGTGGATATAAATATAAAATATGAAAATCATTAACAATATGTATATTTTAGTGTTGAAGAAAAAAATAATAAATGGAATTAAATTCTTACAATCCCTAGGCACTAGTTTTTTTTTAAAAATGTTTTTTTACCATTATATATGGTAAAAACGAAACAAAAATAAATTGCCTTCCGGTGCCTAAGGCTCAACATCTGTTTTTATCAAGAATAATACTTTCTATGTTCTTAATTTTATGTTGCGTCTTTTAAATTGCACAGTATTGTACAAGGCCTGACAATGAACCGGAATGATTCCAATATTTAATTACTCTTTAAAGAAAGAATTTATTTTTAAAAATTGAAATATAATGTACTAGCGTTACCATTTATTGTTAATTCCAATAAAATAAATATATTATATATATGTACTACACTTTTGCTAAGTGATATACATTGTATACATATACATTTTTGTAATCTAAACTGAAAGTTTTTAATAATAATAATAAATTCAAATGAATAATATGGGCAGTTGTCCAATAGTACAGGTATTAGATTAGATATTAAATAATATAACAATATAACTTAAAGGTACAACATTGATAACAAAATAAATCAGATAGATTTTACACATTAAATATTACAAATTTAATATTAACATATTATTCTAACTTATACAACATATTAATTATTATTCTAATAGACTGTCCATTTGAAGTACTTCTAAATTGGTATATTTTAGATTTAAATTATCTAAATTTGTAAATCTGAAAACTTATTTTTAGACTTAATGTTAAATTTGGTATGTTCACGTGTTTATTAACATATTATTTTTGTATTAATTAAGATAAAATAAGTATATTTTTGACGTTTTAGAATTCAAAATTAGATTTGTTGAATTTTAATTTTTATATTTTTATAATGTTTTATAAATCATGGCTGACTAAAGGCTAATATTTATTTTCCGATTTTGAGTTATAATTTTCTTAAAATGTAGGTATAGTTTTACATACGTCGTATCCGCTAAGTGTAACCCCTTAATTTATTCTTCTGTGGGTTGTATTTCATTGGTCATAATAGTTTTTGATATGTACAGACAAACCTGACGTTATTATTTTTGGTAGACAAAAAAAATTTTGAAACATGGTATTATAGTTAAGGTAACTATATCTTAACATGGTATTAATTTATGGTGTTTACTAACATTTGTGTTTTTTTTTTATTTGTGTTATTCATTTGAAATTAAATATATATATATATATATATATATATATATACGTATTATGTAATGTGTATAATAATATGGTATTAATCGAATTTTTTTTAAAAAGTGTCTTAAAAATAATTTGATTTTGTGATTATAAACTATTTTACTTTTGAAAACCGGTTCATCGGTATCGGTTTTTTCTCTTAATATAGGTACATATAATATGTAGATACTTATATAGGAAGTTTTTGGGTTAGTTAAAATATGCAGTTAGTGACCTAATCGATTATAATTCATAGTTATTCAATTTAAAAAAAGTAAGAATGTTAGTAGATTGACAAAATGTTAGTTTTATTCTATAATTGTTTTCAGATATCGGTCAAATATTTATTTTATAGAAAAATATTAAAACGAATATTTTTTTGTATATTGGTAATACGCAGATAAGTGGATTTTTTATTGAACGTTATATTAAATATTTCTAAAACCTATTTTTATATTTGTTACGTTTTTTTTCTATTTTTCTGCATTTCCGTAGTTACAATTAATAATTGTAGATAAAATATGTTGGTTATCTGTTCGTTTCCTTGCATTTTTTTATTCCTGTTTTTAAGTAAATTATATGTTACAGGAACGTTTACAAATAGTAAATTAATATTTATATCATTCTTGGTTATACTTATGATTATATTTTATTTAATATATATTTTTATTGTAATGAAAATATAATACATTGTATTTATGTATTACATTTATCGATTTGTATGCGCCATGTTATCGATATTTTTATGTTATACGAATATTGTTGTTCATTATGCAACTTAATATGATTTATAGATGTTTCATGCTATATTAAAGATCAAGTTATAATTAATAAATAATAAGTAATAACATAAACTAATAAATAATAATGTGTATCCAGTAAGTAACCTAGCTATTATTTATTAGAAAATCAAGGTTATCTAGATCTAGAACAAGTGTATTAAAAAAAATATATATATAGTATGAAATTCAAGTTGAAACACGAAAGAATTGTTTGTGTTGTACATATACCAATACCTAAAACTATAAATTCTTTGGTGCAATATAATATGCCGCGTTGATTTTTAATTATAATTGTTATCAATATTAATTTGTTTTATTTCCTTAGACTTGGTTTTTTACGGACACTAATGATCAACATTTAAGTCAAGTGACGGGTAAGTTTTATGATTAATAATTTTACTTTTTAATATGATTAAGTTTATTAATTCCCTATGTACGGGTTGTAGTTATTGATCCGAGGAGTATATTAGGAACCTATTATGATATAATACAAAAATGACTCAAATATTACGATGATTTTAAACTTAATTATGTATAATAAACATTATGATTTTTAGATATTCAAAAGTGTATATATGGTTTTGAGTTTTAATTAAAGATAGAATTTTTTTTTTAATGTTAGTGTTAAAATACAAAATGTGTTAGTCTATTGAGTATTTAAGTGTACGAATATTTTGTTAATTAATATGGGTATGTTTAAAAAATAAATTAAATTATAAAGTAATTAGACGTGATTGATTATTCTAATAATCATAAATTGTTTAACTGTTTTTGTTCTTGTAGTAACGAATCTGTCAAAACCAAACTCATATTTTATACAACTTAATATTGTTCAACGTACACAAATCTTAAAGCCATTATTTTCTACTGGTCATTTAATAATAATCTGATAAATTGTTCTCCTTTTAAACATGTAATGTATATTTATTTATTTTTATTATGATTATCATGTATTGTACATGGGCAGTGGACACCCTCAATTTATATGCAAGTAAATATTATAGCACTGGTAGGTACTTAAAATATGCTTATACATGTACATGAACCGCAGACTTCATCATACTACTTATTATTTTCGGTTTATATGGCTTGAATTAATTATAATAATCATCTATTAGTATTCATCGTTTTTTTATAATCTTGTATTTCCTACCTATTTTATTACATGCATTGAAATAAAGTTTACTACTCATAATCCTTATATTTTTATACGTAGGTTGTTTCATTTACCCTAGTATATTAGATTTCTTAGAGATTATAAAATCCGTATTTTCGAGTAATTGCCAGTTTTAAAATTCTAACTAATGATTTACCTAGAACATTTTGTAGTTCTATGAACATTTAAATGCGTTAATTTTTGTTAAAGCTATTTTTGCTGATATAATCAAAAATTCTAAACATTTTACTGCTGCTAATAATATTGATTTTGTTTTTTATTTAAAATTAAATTAATACTAAATAACTTGTGTAAAATATTTGATATTTCTTTTATATTATTGCTCAGAGAATGTTGGTATTTATTGTTTTTTATTATTTTGGTATATCGGCAAAATATTCTTAAAAATTAAATTATAAAAAAAAAAAATTACCGTATAAAAATATTGATTTTTTACCAATTGGGTATGTATAATCAAACGTTCGGTTTGAAAATTATGAAAATTATGTAAAATTATGCTTCTGTCATGTGTGGGATCACTGGGATCGTCTTGTAATTAAAGACGCATACTCTTTAATTTTTAGTGCTCATAAAAATAGATTTGAATATATTTATTGACACCACTTTTGAGATTCTTAATATGATGAAATCAAATATAAACATTAAACAACTACTAAAATAGAGATTTTTTGTTAATTCAATTTATGACATTAAGTATAATACTTTTTTGTTATCACATCTATGTATAAATTGGACCTTTAAATAAAAATAAATATGCTCTAAGGTTTTTTATTCATTTTAATCTCAAGTTATTAATTTAAAAATTATGAGGATTTTTTAACTTGAACAATACTTCTTTGTGTCTTCAAACAATATGATCACAACAAAGACGTTTTTTGTATGAGTACTGAGTAGGCTAATGTACACACGGGAAATAATTATGCGCATAAGATCATTGTTCATGAAAATTATTTGCTTAATATTCTTTTCAATCTCCAAACTATTAAACATTTTTAAATTAAAATAGATAATACGGAATTTTCCCAAAATTGTTCCAGTATGGCAATGTACCATATTGTTTATTTTTAACTATCTTGTATAAATTATGAAAAAAATAAATATTTATGACTTCATATTATTACACTTAATTATTAAAGAGTAAAATGAAATTTTGATTTTAAATAATCTTAATATTTATAGAACAAATAACAAAATACTTAATGATTAAAATAAAGTTTTTCAGTTGATATTTAAGAATTTATTATTAAGATTAATTCAAAATAAAAGATTTAAATAAAACATAGATAAACTGAAAATATCAAAGTGATCGCAAAATGTATGTTTTATTATTTCGTTTTCTAGGCGATCACGTCATAAACACTAACTGTTCGGCCACTCACAGTAGGTAAGTAATACATAATACGAACGCTATATTATTAATAAATCGCAGTAGGGTATCAATAAATAATTGTTTTTAAATTAAAATCTTTATCGTTATAATATATTTGAGGCTAGTTTTAATTTGATTTTTAGACGTGCGTTGTGCTGTAAAATGTCTGTCGAATTAGACGTGTTCCTCGAATCGAAAAAGAAGTTAGTACCTATGTGTTCAGTAACAAATATTTAAATTAGTCTTGTAATATCTTCGGTATTTTGTGTAGTATTCTTGTACTTATTTTTGTAATATGCCACTGGTACATTTTTATGTACAAAATGATGGTGCGAGCATTAAATTTAAAAAGTTTAATTAATTAATTAATTATATTATATTTGTTTTAAATTGTATTGTATTTGAACTAAAATAATAATACTTTGTTTTACAATATATTTATCTACAATTATAATTTATTTTATGTAAATATACTTTATTTCACCCTTGTTAATTAATTATTTTTTTATCGTTTTAAGATGGTTTTGTCACGTGGACGATGATAACTATGTTAATGTTCCTGCTTTGGGCGAATTATTAAAAATGTATAATCCAATAGGAGATTGGTACTTGGGACGAACTAGTACACCAAAACCATTACAAATTCGCTCCAAATCCCAAGTTAGTATTCTTTTATGCAATAATACAATGAATATATCTATAACATATTAACTAAGTTATAAAAATCTACAAGAATAAAATAATAAAATGGGTTTGTAGTTAAAACTTCTAAAATAAAAATAAAAATATTCTCTCTGGAGTATTATTCCAGTGGATATTTTTTTTATAAATTAGTATATATAATTAATAATACTTTATTTTAGAATAAAATTATTAAAAAAATGTTAAAAATTCTGTATGAATAATTTTCTAGAAAGTATTCTGAAATTGTTTAACTTTTTCAAATTATGTTGAAATTGAAAACATCCAACTACAAAAGTTTCAAACACTTATGGGACACATATAATAATTAATAATTGTATTATTTTTAATATTTAAGTGTGATGGATCTCTAATGTTTATTTTTGATATGTTTTATAATTAACGTAATATTATTTAATGAAATCTCATATGGGTAAACATAATTTTTAAAAATTTATAATTTAGGTTCCTATACCTTATTTTTGAAAAATAGACATATACCGTTTTCGCTATCGCCCGTTTTCATGAATTTAAAAAAGGTTTGATTCCCGTTTCCGCCAATTTACTTGTTAGATATTTCAACTCTTCAAAAATGCATTTATCGAGGAGGACGCCTAACTTTATCAACAAATCTAACTTGCATAGGTGAAAAACATGACGTTATTGATTTTTTAAAACTATTGACTGTTTATAAATCCATGTAAAGTGAATAATTGTAAAAATAAATATGGACAGTATGAAATGGCTTCATCAACATGCATTGTTTCACTTTTATACAGAAATCTTAGATTAGTTTCGCAAGAAAAAATAACAATATATGAATTTAAACCATTTATCATTAAATCATTAAAAAGTTCACTTTTTTAGAAGTAACAGGTTTTAAAAAATTAATAACGTCATGTTCTTCACCATTGATTTTAGAATATACTAAAATCAATTTCTTCACCTATGCAAAATGGATTTGTTGATAGAGTTGGTATCTTGCTCGATAAATGCATCTTTCAAGAGTTGAAATATCTAGCAGTTAAATTGAGGGAAACTGGAATCAAACCTTTTTTTAAATTGGCGGAAATGAGTAATTCCTTGAAAAATAGTAAATACAATTGTAACGCTTTTTCATATTTTTTTTGAAATTTTTTAATATTTATTTAAAACTTTACAATCTTAGTTTAGCATTTCTAAAATATAGGTTTAGCTTCAAAATGTATTGTTTATATTATTGCCCAAAGGTTCACACATTTAAATTATAATTTTTTTTTAGAAAACGACTTTTTGGTTTGCTACTGGAGGTGCTGGCTTTTGTTTGAGTCGTGCGTTAGTGCTGAAAATGGCTCCAATATCTGGGTAAGTTATTTAAGAAAACTACTCAAATTAAAAGTATTAAAAATCATTTTATTATGAAACGTAGTGTTATGCTCCAATTAATCTCCTATTAATCTTTGTTTTAATACACGTACTTTTAATGTATTATTTTTACCGAGTGAAGTTATTGGGTTGGTTATGTTTTGCTAATAATCAAGAAAAGGATATAAATAAATAAAATGAAGTAACTATTATTTGCTTAACATAATATTAAATAAGCGGAAACCTCTATATTTTTGTAATGTATAAAGTAAATTAGAGAACAATTAAAATAAAATTTGAATTATTAAAAAAAAAAGTTATGTTAATATGTTCAATATATAGATGTATTTAATACATGTTTGTTGTAGGTTATGTTAAGTAGATATAATGTTTATGCTAATTATTTTTGATATATTTAACCAGAATAATAGTTCTGTGCTTATATTTGTTTGGCGACAAAGAAAACGATCTCATGCGTGTCATGAAATTTGAATTTTTATGAGCATTTAATCTAAATTAGACGAATAAATTATTGTAATATACATATACGTTTTGTTGAGGTTCCACCCCTTTCAATTTATTGCTTTTTTGGGTTAAACAATATAAGACAAAATTCTACAATACCTTCCACAGATACCTATCTAGTTCTGAAATATGTTTTTTATATAATATGTTTATTTTTATTTTAAATTTTATCCTGAGAAAACCAATCGGTTATTTTATCTCGTTAAAAATCTAACGCTTATTAAAATACATTAGACTTGAACCATTGATATTATACGTGTGAACTGCCATGAAGATATTTTTACTGTTTCAACTCATTTTGATGTATATCCAATATAATATCAGGTTTTTAACAGGTTTTCTGAGGTGAATAACATTTTAATACGGCTATGACGATTTTTCGATATATTTTTTTCATTTTTATGTTTTGTCGCTTTTAACAGTTGACCGATAAAATATTTCTGTTTTAATTGCTGGGACAAAACGAACTTAGTTATTTCCAATTTAATAATATGCAGTCTCTATAAGTCAAATATATTCGTAACCCGTTTTTTTAAATTGAATAATAAATTGGGAGTTCCGATGCAGCTGCTAGTTGACGCCCCTCGTCCCCTCGGTTTCCATCCTCTGTCGTTAATCAAGTTGCTGAATTGACGAGTTAACCGGTTTATCACGTCAAGGCTCTTCGAAAAGGAGTTGTCCTGTTATGTGTTTTTCGCACTAATAAGCTCAAATTCCAATGGTAGCAAAGTATACATATGTATATAAATTGTTTGTTAAATAAAAAAAAAAAAAAGATAAAATGAAAGGAAATTTTCCCGCCATTGTTATAAGAGAACAGATATGGTTTTCGATTGGTGATTGTCGGAGAATGTAAGGCGATTGTCTAATTGGCAGATTTTAATTGGCTAAAATTCTTTATGGAAGAAAAATACCTATTTGGAATTGATCCAAATGCGAAGGTAATAAGATGAAAAAATATAGTTCCGATAAATTAGGTATTATGTTGCCAACTAAATGTTCGTATTGTAGATTTGTTTTTATTCTTTAAATGTTTAACGGTAATGTTAAATTCAAACTCACTGCTTTAAAATTAATTAATCATAAGTCATTATGTCTGTTGATTGTTAAGTGTTAATTTATCTCAGGACAATTTTATTATTTCACTATTATTCGAAATCAACAATAAATTATGAGTAATTTTACTATTTAATTAAAATTAAATCATCAACATTTTTATAAAAAAATATTTTTGTAAAATTGTATTTAATCTGTTTGTTGGACATATATCTTTTTTGTTTGGTGAGGGGATAGGTATTAGATTGAGAACTTAACAAATTTTGCAGACTTGCACCTCTCTAATTAAGTCGAGTTTATCGAAAGTTTGATATATAATTCACCACAGATGTTTGACAAAAGTTTTAAAACTTGTTTAGTCTTGGACTTTTGTACGGTGTTTTAGGCGTTACACTTAAAAGATAAATTGATGGGGTACAAAAACTTTTTAATTGAGTTAGACTTAATTATAAGTAAATTTCTTAATAATATTTGTCTTTAATATATTATCAAAAAATCAAATAATCTCAGTAATGTTAATTGTGTTTATAATTTAACTATTTAAAAATTAGACAAAAATAATTAATTAAATAATTAATGGCGTCTAAAAATGATTTTATATAAAATAGTCTTGTCTCATTGAATGGATAGAATTTCGACAAGTTTTATCATATGGCTATTTTAGTTATCTATCCCTTACTTATATTTTTTAGATTATCTGCGACGCAACAATAGTTTATATTGTAGTCCGTATATTATGTATGTCGTATTTACAGTGTTTTATATCGTGCACCCTTAACGTAATTTATGCATAAATATATGATTTATACATTATTTCTTATTCAACGTTGTCAATAACGTAATTATCTGAAAATATATTTTCTATTAATAATTTCAAGTGTTAATCTAATTACGTATCTCATTAATTAACTGCAATATAAGGATACGACCATAATTTATATACTTTCTTTAAAATAAATAACTAATAATATTTTCAGCCATGTAGGTTCTGTATGTATTTGTATAATAAGAAGATGTTTGTATCATTTCTAGTGGTTTTTATTTTAAAATGAGTTTTTTTTTTCTATAATAAAAATCTTAATCTGAATAAAATTAAACTTAAAACTTTTACGTTTTCATTAATTCTTGAGCTATTTTATGAAAAGTAAATTAAACCATACCATCATGTGGCTTAGTAGGACATTTATTTTTTTTAAAACAGTTGGAACAGATGACGTGTGAATGATCGTTTATTAGACGATTTAATTTTTTCACAAGCCATGTGTCACACACTTACACATAAAGTAGTTTACTTGTCAACCATCCAGAAAATATACATATTTGAACACGTTAAGAATAATAATAAATAATAGTTTCCTGGATGAATAATTTAAATCTATACGTTTTTTATTATTATGCAGACAGAGTAAACCTCTCCGAAGTGTTTTTATTTTTATTTTTAAACGAATGAATTTGTTTTAATTTGATTTTTGTTTTGTTGTAGGAACGGGAAACTTATGGCGATTGGTGATCGTATTGGTCTTCCAGATGATGTCAGCGTCGGCTACGTTATAGGTATGAATCGCGATACAAATTAGTAGTTTTCCTTAGATCTAAATTATTGCTATTAACATTTTAATCAATGTTTTTATTTTTATAGAACATTTACTAAAAATAAATCTTACTAGAATAGAACAATTTCATTCTCATCTAGAGCCAATGAAACTCATCAAAACAGATCTGTTTAACGAACAAGTAATTATAAAAATAATAATAGTTAATGGTAATAAATTCCCATTCATAATCACGATCATGGTTGTTTATATAGCTGACGTTTAGTTATTCCTTGGATAATGAACCAAACACTGTTGACGTGACTGGGTTCAATGAAATTATCGACCCTACGAGGTTAGCATTTAGTTTTGTGTTATAAATATATAAATTATGATGTGTTTCAACTTGTATTATTAATTTCAGATTTTTTTCATTGCATTGTTTTTTGTTTCCTGAATCTTCATGCTGCGTTGAAAAATGAAAGAAATCATCATTTTATCGTTCTTGATACTGTGAGAATTAATATTGAAATCAAATTTAGAATCGTTTTGTAGTCTTGCTTAGTAATTTTTAAATATTTTTTTTTTTAAATTATTTGTCTTGTTTAGCCTAACGTTTTATTAATCTGAAATATACAACTATACAAGCCATTAATCATAAGGTCTTCAGAGAAAGTGCATGTCATGGTTGGGCAGAAGGTGGGAAACCGTCACATAGCGTCTACTTTAATATTCGTTGGTTTACAGTTGGATACTCATTTTCCATAATGCATCAGAATGGTTGGCCCGATAACATTACCTCATTACATCGTTTGTTGCGATAATGGCAACAATAAAAAATATTTTCGATTAACTCTGTATTTCCTAAAATAAACTCGATAACAAAGACAGACAATATGGTACATATTAGGGTGTGCATAGTGTGATTAACTTTAATTTTTGACGAGGAAAGGACCCGAAACGAACATAATGTGTTAGGTACGATTATTTTCTTTAGTTTCATTATTATTTTTCAAATTGAGTTCTCCATAGACATTTGTTTTGAAATAGTTAAAATGTAATAATTATTATTTCATATAGATTTTAACTCCCCTAAAATAAAATTATATATATTAATACTCGTATGTATTTTTTTTTACAACAATCAGAGAATATAAATAGTAGGTAGCGTATATGCACAAGAAACATCGAATCGTTATAAAAAATTATTTTGCCAAAAGTAATTTAGTTAAATACAATTTGTACGACTTTAATTTTTATATATTGCAATTTGTTTATAATTTTGGCTAGAAATGTGAGATTAAAATCAGTTGTGTAGACTAAATATTTACTTTGGTACCTACCAGTTATAAGTATTTGCTATGTTAATAGTTCCCAAAAATAAACTGTCAATTGGTATTTAAATATTTAATAGACGAAAAAATAGAATACACCCCGAGAGTTGTGTACATAACTCATACTATTTGATGGAACATATTTTATCAATCATTAATAATTAATAACGAATCTTGCATGTGTAACTGAATCTAACTACGGCTTGTTTCTGTTGACTTGTGCAACTTCAAAAGCAAATAACTGACGTATAATGTTACCACAAGTCATCAGAGTAATATTTTATTATTTTATTTTTTATGCGTTTGTGTGTATGTGTGCATGTATAGGTAAAGCTTACTTGCTATTTCAAAGGTTTCGCACCGCAGCTCATTGATCCCCTTGTATTTTTTCAGAATACCGGTCGCTATTACTCTTGTATGAAATATACACGTACACGAAGCGACTTGTAAATCGTAGAGTTGAGGTACGTGTTTTACCTGACGGCTGACGGCACCTTGTTGACATGCATGTCAATTGTTTAGTTTTAGTTAAAAAAAAAAATCAATGTCTGTGATATAGAATTTTAAGTCATTTCTACGTAGATATATTATTATACCTAATTTATTTGTTGTTTAATCAAAACTTGTAAAATAAAATATTGGCTATATTTTTTTTATACACCTTTTGTATTTTTTATAAGTTAAAATATTTTTATTTTTCGTTAATTTTAATAAATTGTTCATTTTTTATTAGCATACTATAAGTGTCTATTGCTTGATATATTTTTAATGGCAATAAAGGTTTTTATCAACACTTTCATTTTATTCATTTTGACTTTTTTTTTTTTTAGTAGTGTTACAAAGAAGCTCATTATAGTCGAATTCCATTATCTGATATTTATAACGGATTATTATATTATAATGTATATGTTTGAGTTATTTATTATTGTTTCACATTAAACACCTCAATAAAAAAAATGATTTTTATACCTAAGAGTGTTGGTAAAAAAAATTAAAGTAAAACTGTGTCTACTTATTATTGCGGTTTGTAGTTGTAGAGTTCTTAATTTAATTTTTACTCACACATCCTGCAACAATAATCCAGAAAATGTGAATAGATCCGAGGAAAATTATAATGTATTCATGTTTAGGAATTAGTAAGTATCATGTATCATCGGGACGTACATAGTTATTACGAAGTTAGTGCGGGATAGAAAAAAATTATGAATCAAATCCGTATTCTTCATTGCGAACGTGTTCTGCAGACTGACGTATGTATATATTATGAACACTATGTAATAATAATAATAATAATAATAATAATAATAATAATAATAATAGTATGTTGACGGAAGTAAGACTAGCATTTCATGCATTTAAGTGGTTTGCTTTGCGCGCGGGAGAAAAAGAAAATAGGAAAAAAAACTTTTTTTTTCTTTTTTTTTTCTTCACGTCCGACGACGAGGGAACGTCTCACGCGATAAATGCTGTCATGTGCTCGTGTCACGTACAAGCTTTGCTTGGGTTTTTATACATACCCCGGGGGCATCAATTGCCTTCGAAATCTAGCCTTTATATCTATACAGAACTTTTCCTCGTCGATGACGGTACTAAAATATTATATATAATATATATTTTTATGTATCGGATCGGTTTAAATGAAATTTTTCGATCTCTGGGGCATACATATATAGAGGTTATATTTTATTATCATTTTTCTTTACACCGTTCTTTCTCCCTGCACCATTTTTACCCAAATACACCTATATTTCTATGACTTGGGTCAAAGAGGATTGATAACATTTGAATGGTTAAGGATTAATGTATTAAACGCGTTTTTGGCGTTTTAAATGTTGGCCATTGGAAACTATTCAAATTTTTTAATTGTGATGATCATTTGTAATTTGTAATATTAATTTTGATAATGATTTTGATAACATCGACACGATTTGCCATAAAATACTGAATAAAAAACGCTCAGAATTGTATAATATAATATATATACCATAACTACCTACATACTTTTTTTTCGAGAAAATTTGATTGGTTCTCAACCCATTTTTAATTCAAATCAAGATACATAGACATAAATATTAAATTATTTGGTACCTATCCTTAATTCTTAAAGTTTCTGTGGATCGTATATAAACATAATATAGTATAATTAATTAGTACCATAGAATCACCTAAATCAATGATTGATGTAATTGTTATAATTATGTACAGTGCGTATACCTATTATATACTTTACTGTATTGTATAGGTACTGTTAAGTTGGTTAGGTATATAGTGGTGTATTGCGAGTTACAATGTGTTTGATTCCTTCTACACATTATTCTAGTGCCCAAGTTTTCTAGACACAATAATCGCACTGATAAACAAAAACTTACCGCGCACATTGATCAGAATAATAATATAATATTTAGTTTACTGCGTTGAGAAAAAGAAAATCGTTTTGGTAAATGTGTACGAGATCACAATATAATATAAATATAGGTAAGTAGCGTTACAGTATGTGTTCGAGCCGTCGCGTTGTCGGTGTATTTTTCCACTCTTGTTTTTCTCGTCTCGTGTACATGAGAAATAAAATAATAACACACATTATACACGACCGCGCGGTCGAATAACAGACATCATTCTGTACCGGTCCATAAATAATTAGCGGGTATTGTTCCGAGTTGTCTTACACATGTTAACGACGCGCGGGCGGCGGCAGCAGTAATACCGGGTCTTTGACGGTCCCGAGTAAATTATATATTTACATACTACCCTTCTTGTTTCGTGCACTCAGACGTGGCTGTAAATACACACGTACATAGGTACATACGTATGAAATACTTGTATTTGACGCCCCCGTTAAACCCCGTTACTTGCCTAATCGAGGCGAACGTTTTAATTATATTACATGTATATAGGTAAACGTCGACGCACCGGTACGGTTTAATAATATCCGCGTAACTGTGTATACATACTTGATGCAAATACGAGGCAAAGTGAATTAGGCACTTACGTATACTCCGAGGTATATTTAAAACGGTTTGCAAGTGTATAATATACTGTTGAATTTATTGCACATTATCGTATCATGAATATAGTGTCGCTATTTGAAGTTGTCCGTGACTCATTCTGCACACCCCTGCCTACAGTAACATAATATAATAATGCGATACATCAAAAAATCAGTAAAGTGAAGAATGTGTCCGTATAAAGTCCAATATTTTGGAACTGTTTTGTACGGCATAAATTCCTACAAATACCATTGACAGTTTCCTCGTGTTCTCAAGTGTGTTGGTACCTACCTGTTTTGGATAGGTTTTGCGTATTAGGTATTACTTATGCGTTTGAACTTTAAATTCATGTCACAATACGTCATGCCATTGAATTATTTATTTGACCCCACCACTGCGTATCCAGATAATCAGCTCTCTACGAGCACGTAGATATCGCATTGCGTAAAGTCGTAAGTTTAATTTTGAAAATGCGAAAAATAATATAAAAGAATATGTCGTTTTAATAATGAAGAAAGAGGCAATTTGAATTCAAAACGACTATGTATTTACCACTTGGTAAATCGTTAAACGTCAAAATAGTAATATTAAGACGAATAGATCATAGTATACTTACTCATTTACTGTGCATAAACGCACCCATAAATAATACATTTATGTCGTCTAATTAGAAAATGAAATTTTTATATCTTATCATAATAATTATAATGAGTGTAATGTACGTATATTCAAACTTTTCTGAAACAAAATATGGATGGTATTCATTGAATTCGTGCAATCAGCGAATCTTTGTAATATTTCAAACTATACGCCTATTATAAAGGATATGGATATTATATTACATACATAATTTATGTAGCTGGGTAATTATGTTTACGATACCTATTCGTTTAGTTTATTTATTTTAATATTATTTGAAAGTTGTCTAATAAATTAATTATGGAAACGTAGAAAAATTATAACAACTTCGTTAATAATTTTAAATTGTATGTACCTATACCTACGGTTAAACGTAAAATTATTAATGAACATTTAAACTTTATACCAAACTATTTGCGAACAACATTTTTCAGTGAAAATGAATTACATCTAATTAATTAATAACAAACTGTTAGGCAAATATTATATCATTTCATAACATTTGTTTTTATTTTCGACACAAAGTTAACTACATTGGTACAAGGTGAATAATTATATTCATTTTGTACTTAGGTAAATTTATTTTCATTTCCCGACCGGCTCACAAAAACAAAACATGCTTGCGATAATTTCGCTGAATAAGCCGACTGCGGATGATATACGATAGTCACGACATAATCTATTTATCCGTGATAAAATATATTAATTAGTTGGATACATTGCTTAAAAACTTCATATACAAACACACTAATCAGCTTTTCAAAACACTGCTGGAAATATGATTACCTTTATAGAGTATCATTATACAAAATTAATCAAGACTATTCTTCAGTCTTCGTATATTCCTTCGTATAGTCCTTCGTATATAATTACATTGATCAATGTTAATCAGCTAGACATTTACATAGGAAAATATATACTAGAACATTTCACACTTTGGTATTTAATCCAATTATTATTATCATCATGCACATTGTGAAAATAACAAAAAGGGAATACAACATTTATATTATCTATTTAAGAACTAACACCAACTAGTATACACTACATAGATAACAATATGCTAGTTATTTTAAAACTGATTTCATTCTATAATTTTAAATTCGGTGGCACGTACCTATGACTTATGAGTTAATGATGTTTAAAATAAATGTTCAATGACATAATTTACAGGTAAGAACGGTAAGGTTGTATGTAATAATATATGGATGTATTTGAAAAGTATGTAATAGGACATGGGTATGTAAGTATGTTAGTAAATACAAGTTACGTTTGAATAGGAACCTATTACATTATAAATGTTATAAATATTTTGATTTGACTTCCTCTTAAAATGATTCTACATAACTATCAGATTTTAGAATGTAGAATCAATAATAAAAGATTTAAATAGGTTGATTAGCAAATTTTAGGAGGGACATCAGATAGGAATTGGTTGTGGGTGGATGTCATTGAGTTTGAAATAACATAAGTAACTCAAAATTAAAAATGATTTCTAACGAAATTTTAATTATTATAGCTGATACAAATTTAAGGTTTACAAATCTCATGGTGCTCAAAAGTGTAACGATAGTTTTTGAGTTATTTTAAATGAATCGAAAATTATAATCATGGATATATTGAAATACAATATCGTCATTCAGCTAGGTACAATTATTATTACAATCATATTTTAATACTTAAATGTGATAATATAGCTAGTAGAAAAAATGATTGTAATAATAATATTGTACCTAGCTGAATGACAATATTGTATTTCAATATATTATAGTTAATATTTAAAAAAAAGTTTTTAATTAGAAAATATGCTAGATATCAACAATATATATGTAGTTACTTAGCAGTAATATATTTTATAATATCACAATTATCTCGTATGAGATACTGAATTATGTCTATCGAGCGTGATACTTCGCGTTTGGATTTTTTATGATACCTAGCTTGTTGCTTGTATGAAATTCTAATTCTATTATAATAGATAATAAAACAATAACTCGAAAAAGTGGGTAGGTACATATTATTCAATATTTTGTTATAGTTTACTAAAACATTGGTGATTTTTTTGTACTACTTTCGACGTACCTACGTTTATCCTTATTTATTTTACCCTGTAACAATCTACGTGGTAAAATACCGAGAAAAGAAAAGCCATAGCAGAAAATTTACATATTATAAACCACATAAAACATATGCCATCATATTAATACACATAATTACTATACTTATACACTTATATAAATATAATATTAAAGAAGGGGGTAAACTTCACACACATATTCCTCATTATTTAAGACTATAAGTTAATAATAATAGTTTTGTTCTATTTTATTTTTATATTATTTACTTATCACAAGAAATTAACTAAAAAATCATAAATGGCACAATTGGTAGTTTTATTAGATTCGGCCACCCAGGATCCAGAATGAATATTAAAGGTATACATACATACAGCAATATTTTTTTATCATATAATAAGCCGACAGAGATGGGCATAACTTTTAAAAGTTTAACGGAATAGTAGTATTGTTTACCCAACATACTTGGCAGTAAACGAGCTGTGAGATAAATCATATTATAGTTGTTATTTATCAATATTAAGACAACCAAAAAATATGTTGAAAGATTTATAATTTATAGTTATTATTTATAACAAAAATATTACTGATAAATATTTTTTAATTTATATAGACACACCACGCAACAAATCATATTGTTTTATTTTGTTTTATTTTTTAGAAATTCGGCATAAAATATTAAAACATAAACATTAAATAAAATGTATATAATGTTTTTATTCAATTGACATTTCTATAGAAAACGTTTTGTACATTCGTAATTTCGTACCTATTCAGATGGTTTTATGCACAGTACACACTAATGGCCTAGTATATAGACGAGACTAATATTTTACTTATCTTCAACTTTTAACATATACTGATATACCTATGGAACATATATTTTATCTTGATTATAATTATAACAATATATCTCTTGTTGTTTAGATTTTTAGATATATTAGGATTAGAATATTCATTATTTTTTATTTTTTCATATTTTTTTTTATTTTATAAATTAAATATAATACAATATTTGGATTAAAATGATTAAGTATGTATACCTACTGTAAATGATCTATTAGTTCCCATCACAGTAAATTGTTCACACACAGTACACACTTCCGTTAAGTTATTATTATTTTTTTTTTAAAGCTAGGTAAAATAAATTTTAATCAAAGGAAAATGTAGGTGTGTCATATGTATGTAATATATGTAATATATATGCATACGCATGTCACACATATTGTGTTATTTGACAATAAAAGAAATCTAAATACAATTTATAAGTTTAGAGACGCCTTATATATAAATACCTTTGCTTATAGAATATATACATGTCACTTATATGCACATATTTATTTAATATTTACATTTTTAATATACACACCACTTGCATTTAGAATACGTATGTCTCAATATAAAAAAAGAATTTATATTTTTATATTCTGAACGGAGTGATGGAATCTATTGATTTTACAATGATGCGTGTATTTTTTTTTTTTACGACACCTTTTTTGGCAGTAAAAATGCTTCGATTTGCATAGACAGCAACTTATCTGAAAGAAAAGTGATTTAGATGGTACTTGGGCAAGTAAAAAATCAAACTTTTTCAATACTTTTTAAAAAAATCGAAAAAAATGATAAAAAATTACAAAAAACCGGGAAATTTTACGCAAAATGACGTTTTTACAAAAAATTTTTTATTGAAAATGCTCTAACACAAAACCGAAAAACGGCAACAACATGAAAATTTCACCTAATCTTTATACTGGTATTCTCTATACATGGTTAAGTTTTCAAAGTATTTTGACATGTTTTGACTTATTTATAGACAATTTCAATTTTCAATTATTGTAAAATATTTTTTTTTTAAAAATCTATAAAATTTAATTGGTTGACCGAAAACTCTTGAAAATTTAATACAAGGTTTATTATGAGTTGAACTTATTATAACTAAAAAATATTAAATATCGTTTCACTCAAAATTTTTTTATAAGTCCACAAGATCAAATTTGTATAAAATGTGTCAAAATCACGATAATTTGCAAGGTATTTTGTAGATAAAAATTCATAAAATTTATTCTGTTTATACTTAAGGTACAAAATTTTAACAATAGGTTATCTATAAGCTACTCTTCAAAAATCTATACATCTATATATTTCTACTGGACTAAATGGAAAAAATTTTATGACCGTTTCAAATTTAATTTTTACGAAATTGCATAAAATAGTGATTTTTCCTCAAACGATTTTAAATATTTGTTATAATTCAAAAAGTATAAGTTGCAGAAACTTGAAATTTTCACCAGCTGTTTAGTTTTGTATTTTCTTTAAGTCATATATTTTTCAAAATATTATAATGATTTTAAGCTATTTATAGGCATTTGAAATATTCAATTATTTACATTTTTTTTTTTAAAATCGTTGATAAAAAAAATATGACAAAAACAAAATACTCGAAAATTTAATAAAAGATTCCACAGAACTAGTCCTTATTGTCATTATTATTCTTATTGTCAAAATCCATAGGCACAATTTTTTTATAACCGTTCGAACAGCGAATATTGACATGAAATTACATGTTATATATAACTAATATAATGTAGAATATTCTAGACTAACAAATGATATCGGTTTTTTTTTTTAAAATGCTCTAACTCAAAAACGAAATATCGCAATCATTTGAAGTTTTCACAAAATGTTAATATTGATGTTTTCTATACATGGTTAAATTTTCAAAGTATTTTGATATATTTTGACTTTGTTATAGACAATTTAAGTTTTCGATTTTTGTAAGTTTTTTTTTTTAAATATCTATAAAATTGGTTTGGCTGTCCGAAAACTTTTGAAAATTTAATTCAATGTTTATTATAAGTTATACTTATGGTAAAAAAAAAATATGGAAGATTATCTAATTTAGATTTTTTTTATAACCCCAAAAATTTCAAATTCGTATAAAATATGTAGAAATCGCAATGATTCGCAAGTTATTTTGTGGTTGAAAATTCATAAAAATTTTTCAGTTTATATAATGGATTAAAATTTTAACACTGGGTTATCTATAAGTAATTCTTCAAAAAGCTATACAACAATTTCTACTGGACTTCAAGAAAAAAAGTTATGATCGTTTGAAATTTATATTTTTACGAAATTGCGTACTATTGCATTTCAATTTTAATATAAAATACTATATTTATATTATATACCCATTTTTTTATCTTTCGAAATGATTTGATAGTAAAATA